>CM055079.1:12883720-12932922 GCA_029204045.2 Tillandsia leiboldiana | reverse complement strand
AAATTAAACAATTTTTCATTTTCTTGAGCACTTAATCACAGGATCACTTTTTCAAACTTTCGGCAAAATGTTTTGGGTTTGGGTGATTGTCTTATTTGTCGCAATGGTTGGCAACTCGAGCGACGAACAAGCTTAAGATGACTAGAAAGACTCAAGAGGAAGGAGAGTATGTTTCTCTTGACGATCCGGACACGGATCGGAGGACTGGGACGAAAGTCCTTTAAGAAACACAGGGATCATTTGCTGCCGCAACATCGACCAAAGGGGAAAGCCCCTGCTTCACAAGACTCAAGCTAAACCTGCCCCTCCCTCCGCTCTGCTGCCATATATAGAAGGGAAAAGCTCCCATGCAACCAACACCCATGTCCATGAAAAGAAAAGTGTGTTGCAATGAAGAGGGGTCCGATCTCGTAGAATTAAGATTGAAGAGCCACTTGCGAGTGATCCACCTCCACAGGATTTTTGTTCATATTAGAGCACAGATCGATTGAAGGCATTGAGAACCGGAGTGCATTTTGGAGAACGATATGTCTCATATTGCAGCTCTTCGAGATCGTTTGCAGCTTTCGAAATTTGAGTTTCAAGCCAATTTCTCTCAAATTTGTCACTTTTCGGAGTCTCTGGATATTGTCTGCATTTGATACAGACATTTTCACTTGTTCGCATCGCAGCAGCTTCAAGAGAATGAAAGTGGACCCTATGAAGTTTAAACACTTCGGTCCGGAACAAGAAACTTGCCATTACTCCTCATTGATTGGAGAGGTGTTAGGCATGTCCTTCAAGTATGAGATCGGGACATTATTTGAAGGGTTGTCCTATGACAAGTTTTGGATTGGCGACGAGTTGTGGATGGCATCTGCATGCCGGAAACCTCGAGCTCAGCGGGAAACTCGGTATTATCAAAAGAGTTTCGTCCAGAATACCGATTTTCTCAATTTCATCGTTTGCTACAACATTTTGTACCAATAGTGCAAACGAAGGTGCTTCGCGGGATATGATGTCACGCCCCGCGTCGAAAAAACTGCAACCCGGGCTCACCAAACAATCCCTTCTACACCTGGACTTCCCGCACAGACGAAGTGTCTACCCTGCAATCAGATCTTATAGCTAAACATGTATCAAGCTGAACCAAAACCAGTAGCTACAAAATCAACTGAACAACTGAATAAATATAAACCTCAATACATAGACTCTCGGCTATGAAAATAAAATACAACCCTCACAATCACTCAGACTATCTAGATACAAAAGCTTTGGTTATATGTAACATAGATCTAATAGGGGAAGAAACACCTAGAGGGGGGTAATAGTGTAAACCGTATAAACACTCAAAAATCGTTGCGATAAAAAAACCCAATGCGGAAATAAAAATAACCACGCAATATTTTTTGCGTGGGAAAACTCCCAAACCGGAGTAAAAAAACCACGACCGATAACGGGGAACACGATAAATCCCTAGAATTAAAACACACGTATAAGGTGATTTAACCGTAGCACACATTACGACTCAGCTCACCCTTCCATACGCTCCTAGAGGATCTTCTCCGCTCCGCTCCACGATGCTTCTCGAATCCACGATCTGCGCCCAACGCCGAATCCCCACGGCGTCCAACGTCGAATCCACCCGTCCGACCGAATCCACTTCTTTCACCCAACGCCGAATCCACGCGTCCAACGTTCGAATCCACGACGTCCGACCGAATCCACGGTCTTCACCCAGTAGCAACCCTTCGAATCCACGAACGTGCCCATCGCTCCGAATCCACGGAGCGGTTGAACCTTGATCCACAAGGACCACACGATCCCACGCGCCGATTTTGGGGTAAATCGTTGTTTTTGGGGTGGTGATGATCCGCCGAATACTTAGATCAAAGATAGATCGAAAAATACCATCTAAGTATTCATTAGTTTGATTCAACTCAAGATGTGAGTATAAAGCCTAGAATCAAATCTAATCAATATGAAAGAAACATAGAGTATTATCTAATGAGTTCCTTTCTTCTCTATATGGGATCTTAGGCCGTATAAAGATTATATTTTATAATGACGGCTATTTTCTTAACCTAGAAAAAATCATAGGGTCTATTTATAGGTTAGAAACATTTGGAAGGAGATAAGAATCAAAACCCTACCATTTCTGGAATTTTTACGGACGGCGATCCGGATCGGATTTGGCGATCCGATTGCCGAGCAAGAAAGACGGTTTCCCAGAAAAACAATCGAGTTCGGGATCCGGATCGGAATGCTGATCCGGATCGTTCCATATAATTCAAAAACTCAACGTTCGGGATCCGGATCGTGAGATTCTGGATCCGGATTGAAGTAATGTATGAAAACAACAACCTTCGGGATCCGGATCTGCTGGCTCGGATCCGGATCCTGAACATGTCCGAACACCAGTTTTTGATTTTTATGCAATTAAAAATTCTTCCAGGTGTTATCTACACTACAAGAAGTATTCGGATCACCAATAATCTTTAGTTAAACTACCTGATCCTTTTGAATTCTTCTTGTCTTGGAGATTGAGTTAATGATCCAACTTTTTTCACCTTCAATCTTCAAGACTTGAACCTTTCCAACGAAACTACGCCAACTCAAATTCAGTAACAATCTCCCCCTTTGGCGGTTTCGTGACAAAACACAGATCCACTAAAGAAATTCAAAAAGATATTTTTGTTGCTATCACCATACAACAAAAATTTACAATGGAGATCCAAAATTTAAACATGAGACATAAACTCCTAAAACAACTCTAGACTTAGACATTGTACTCTCTGCACAAAGAAATCATTCTTGACAAAAAGAGATCGTTAGATACCTCAAGAATATTTAGCATTCAAAAACTAACAGAGATAGAGTTTATGCTCACCATGACATTGAGTAATTCAGATATGTAAGATCACAATCAAACATTGACATATCTTCTAAGCAATAAAATCCAAATGTCATAACTTTGCTTGTTAGTAATCAAACAACTTGTTATAATAATACATGTCCAAATATATATTCGAATAGTTAGTAGGAGCATGCACACAAATCACAAGATAAAACCAAGTGTAATACTTACCCTTCACCAAAGTCAAAGTTGAAGTGATACTTACCTTGATGTTCACACATTCACATCATCATTGTTCAATTCTTCTCTTAAACTCTCTCCCCCTTTTTTGTCACAAACAAAGCCAAAGTTACCGAAAATTAAGGAGAGTTAAAAATTTTCAAAAATTGTTCCGAATGTAAGAACTAGAACTAGAGACGTCCTAAAAAACTGAACTAAAATCTAAAAAGATAAAAGCCTGCACAAATCTGCACAAAAATTGTTAAAGCACAACTTAGTTATCCAGTCTGAGTCCTCAGACGCACTATATCCCATCTTAGTGAACATGTTCTTGATCAATTTCCTCATTGAATTTACTTTCTTGGTCAATGTAATTTGGGATGCCGTTATGATCTCGAGTTCTTCAGACATTCGCCTTTGTTCTGATGCTTTTGAGACGGTGAGCCCGAGGTGCCGACACAAGGTTCTTTCCAGTGGAATGTGTCGGAGTAACATGTGGTAATTTGTGAAGTGACTTCACAATAGTTGACTCATCTATCATCCCCCAACAGTGTTGATAAGATGTCGAGCTTATATCAATGTCAAACTTTTGTAAGATCCTCATGATGATTAACGGAAACGGAAGTCGCTCAGAAGGATGAGGATGCACAATATATCTTGACATTCTATTCCAAATATGTAGGGGATATTCATGTTCAATCCTACAGCCTCAGAGGGATGACCTAAGAGATATAGGAACAGCAGTCTCTCCCATCTCACGACCTTGTCTGCATGTTAGGTAGAATGTTGTAACACGTGATGAAATTTAGAAATCGGTACTCCAGTCGAAGATGTTTGGATTTTACACTTTTACCATTAGTCTGATTTCGTTCCTTCCAAACAAATTTTATCTATCACTGTTTGCCACAATGCATTCGTCAACTTCTTCCTTTCAAAAAGTTGAGTCCCGATGTGTTAGATTCCATTCCAAGGACTTCGCCAATTAGCTGCGGAGTGATTTTAAGTTTCATCCCTTGGATATTTGTATAGAAATGCATTAATCCATTTTCATCTTCTCGAAGATGTCTTGCATTCGTGTAAAAGGTTCTTACACGATACAAACAATACCCAAGTAGTTCGGGGAATCGGCAGACTGGTGGATGATTAGCTTGCTCAATCAAGGTTCCAAACTCAGGTGAGTGATTTCGGAGAGCTTCAATGTTGACATGACGTTCACCGATGCATTCACGACGTTCAAACGCTCGAGGCGATCCATGCTGACGAACACTCCTTCCACGCGAGGCGGGGAGTCAGGAACTATCGGCGTGTTAATATCAGCGTCTCGTCGTAGTCCAAACGTCTAGTTACTCGTTTTCTTTTCACAGAGATGGTTGGTTTAGCCACAGGTGCTTTTCCTTTGTCCATGGGTCCCTTTCCTTTTGATCCATCGGAAGCTTTTCCTTTTGAACCATCAGACGCCTTTTGTTCAGTCAATGAGTCATCATCATCTGTCAATTCAGTCCAATCTACCTCTTGACAGTCTGCTTCCACTTCTGTGTCACTGATCAGAAGAAACTCACCTTTTTGTTGTGTTTTCTTAGCTCTTTTTAATTGTTTGTGGCCCGAGTGTGCACTATTGTGACCAACAAAAGAATGATCCATGAGAATTCCATTGATCCAAATGCCTTAAGAAGATTGAAGTCCTGTGAAGACCACTCAAGAACACATGAGAGATTGTTAATTTTTAAAGATTCGAAAAATTGTACCCAAACAATCATAATCATGTAGAGAGACTAAGAATCAAATTAGTTTTGCAAAAGGACTTTTAAAAATAGATCAATTGCATGATTTTGGAAAAATCCCATTATATGCCCTAAAACCGAATTCTTTGAAATCGAAGACCAAAAATTCATTAATCAGGAGAAAACCTAGCCTATAATCAAAACTAATCTACCCAGAGTTCTTGTTTCAAAAGAAATTTGACCAAAAACCATTCAAAAACGAAAAAGATAGAAAAATCTCATCACGTTTTGAAGAAAATAGAGAAAAACTGTGAAAAACAGGATTTTGATCAATAAAACTTACTAGTATTCGAAGAACTTGAGTTAGGAAAGCTCCAAGGTGCAATAGTTCTAGAGAGAGAGGCTTTAGAGACTTGAGAACAAAAGATTAAGGGTAAAAGAAATCAAAACCCTCTTGTTCTTATTAAAACCCTAGCCGTGATCCGGATCGGATCGAGATTTCGATCCGGATCGGCTAGCCGCAGGAAGAAGCCTGCGTTCGGGATCCGGATCAGCTTGCCCGATCCGAATCGGCTCCAACTTTTTCATCAGAAAAATTTAGAAAAATTTCATAAGATCCAGAAAAAGTATGTAAGCACAATTGTGTATCAACTTTAAACAAAAATCATCGTTTCATACAACAAGAATTAGATTATGCCAAATCTATCAATAATATCCAAAAATGAAACGAGAATTTACAAAATTAAATCCCTTAAAGTTGAACACCTTCAATTGCATCTAACTTGATCTTATGAGTAATGCCTTTATCAAATCATCAATTCGGTAAAGAAAATGAAATACAAAGATCAATAGATGTTTGAAAATCCCAAATATGGTAGATAATTTATCTAGACAATCTGTTGAAGAGAGTGGCTCTTTGAGCATCTTTCATTAAAATCCCACCTTATACCAACCTTGAAATTTGACGGAGTCAAGTATTTCAACATGCATTTTACTTAATCAAAAATTGAACAACCATGCTTGGTATACATGTGGTAGCTGCACACAATACTCGGACGACCGAGGTGGTAGCTCTTTCATCCATGTGGTGGTAGTTTTCACACTCCTCATTGGGATGTAACTCTTTCCACATCTTTTGAGCACTTTACATTTCTTTGACTCCCCCTCAATTGGCTATCAATTATTTAAGATATAAAGTATTCAACAAAAAATTGATCTCGATTTCATACTCGACTAAGCAGTCAAATAAGATAATGACTATACCAAGAGATCATTGAGAGAGAAATTGACTTTGATCACTTAGAAGATGATTTAATTAATATAAATGATCATTGCAACAGTGAAATATTATGATGGCAAAAGCATAATAAATTTCTAAATGTGCGAAAAGATGCAGTTAAAGTCAATTATGATCTATGCTCAATTAATGTCCTATGTACAAACATAGATAATGAACAAAACAAAACAAAAACAAAACCTATCCTAAGCAAAGGTTTCAAAAAGAAGTTTATTTCAAGGAAAGCATTCCAATTGCTTTTCGCAAATGAATAAAACGTTTTTGATCCAAAGGTTTTGTTAAAATGTCAGCTAATTGATCCTCAGTTGAAATATATGAAAGTTGAAGAGTATTTGATTCAACTAGCTCTCTAAGAAAATGATATCTAAGTTCAATATGTTTTGTTCTAGAGTGCAACACAGGATTTTTAGAAATGTTAATTGCACTTGTGTTGTCACAAAGAATTGTTGCCGAAGATGCTGAAATCCGGAAGTCGCTCAACACACTTTTCATCCAAATGAGTTGGGTTGAACAACTACCCGCTGAAATGTATTCCGCTTCGGCAGTCGAGAGTGCTATGCAATTCTGCTTTTTACTGTGCCATGCAACAAGGCAATGGCCAAGATAGAAGCATGCACCACTCGTGCTTTTCCGATCATCCACTGATCCTGCCCAATCGGCATCTGAGTATCCAACAATATCCAAACTAGTTCCCATAGGATACCAAATTCCGAAATTAATTGATCCTTTGATGTACCGGATGATCCTTTTCACCGCTTTCAGGTGAACCTCCTTTGGTGCTGATTGATATCTCGCGCAAATCCCAACACTAAAGGATATATCCGGGCGACTAGCCGTGAGGTAAAGTAGACTTCCAATCATACTTCGATACAGTTTCTCGTCTACATTCTCACTTTGTGAATCACTTCCAAGTCCCTTGTGGCTAGTTCCCATTGGAGTCGGAAAATCCTTCGAATTTTCTAAGTCATACTTTTTAACCAACTCCATTGCATACTTGGATTGACTCAAGTGAATACCTTCATTATTTTGTTTAATTTGCAATCCAAGGAAATAAGTCAATTCGCCCATCATGGACATCTCAAATTCGCTTTCCATGGTCTCCGCGAATTTAGAAGCATCATTATCTCTTGTTGCGCCAAATACAATGTCATCGACATAGATTTGTGCTACAATGAAATTGCTTTGATAATGCTTCACAAAGAGAGTCCTGTCAGCTCCCCCTCGAGTATAGCCCTTCTCCAAAAGGTGCTTTGTCAGCCTTTCGTACCATGCTCGCGGTGCTTGTTTCAGACCGTAAAGAGCCTTTTTCAAACGAAAAACATGATTAGGTTGTTTATGTTCTACAAAACCTTTCGGTTGAGCCACATAAACTTCCTCATTTAAAAAACCCATTTAGAAACGCGCTCTTAACGTCCATTTGAAATAATTTGATTTTAAAATGACAAGCAATAGCAAATAGTATACGAATGGACTCGAGTCTAGCTATTGGGGCGAATGTTTCATCAAAGTCTATACCTTCTACTTGAGAGTAGCCTTGAGCAACTAATCGTGCCTTGTTCCTGATGATAGTACCATCCTCATTTTTCTTGTTCTTGAAAATCCATTTGGTACCTATCATATTATGTTTCTTTGGAGGCTTCGTTAATTCCCAGACTTTGTTTCGCTCAAATTGATGGAGCTCTTCCTGCATTGCTTTAATCCAGTAGTCATCCTGAAGAGCTTCATCTATGTTCTTTGGTTCGATTAAAGATACGTAGCAAGCGAATCCACAAACCAACTGCCTCCGAGTTCCAACTCCTTCTTGTGGATCTCCAATAATATTCGATTCCGGATGATCCTTGGAGATTCGTAGCGTTTGTTGAAACGGACTACTCGGAGGTATATAAGATGATTCCTGCACATCAGATAAACTTGAAGAACCATTAGATGCATCATTAATATTGGAAGTATTATTATGAGAAGATGCAATGGCAGGTGAATCATCATCTAGAGAGATATCGAGGGTAGATTTTCCAGATCCAAAGTGAAAAGCTTCATCTACTTTAACATTTATAGATTCTACGATCGTCTTAGATTCCAAGTTAAATACTCGATATGCTCTACTGTTTGTAGAATACCCCAAGAATATCCCTTCGTCACTTCGAGAGTCAAACTTTCCAAGATTTTCACGGTCACGTAAAATGTAACACCGACTCCCGAAGATGCGAAAATATTTGATGTTGGGTTTTCTACCACACCATAGTTCATATGGTGTATTTAACGTTCCTGGGCGCAAATAAACTCGATTAATTACATAGATTGCAGTGTTCACAGCTTCAGCCCAAAAATGTAGCGGTAAATTCCGGCTGTGAAGCATAACACGTGCCATCTCTTGAACAACCCTGTTTTTGCGCTCGACAACACCATTCTGTTGAGGTGTATAGGGTGCAGAGAATTCATGCTTAATACCGTTTGAAGTGCAAAAGTCAATGAATTTAGAGTTAACGAATTCTCCACCTCTATCACTTCTAACACGAATGATCTTTTCATTCTTTTCAATCATAATACGAAGGCAAATCTCGTGAAAAGAATCAAAAGTATCAGCTTTCTCTTTTGAAAATGCTACCCAAGAATATCGAGAGAAATCATCAATCATCAAGAAAATATACCATTTACCTCCCAAAGATGGTTGACGAGTTGGCTCCATTAAATCCATGTGTAAAAGTTCCAAAGGCCGTTTTGTACCAACGTGGTTCAAGTTCTTGTGTGCAGTCCTGGACTGTTTTCCCTTTTGGCAACCACCACACACAATGTTTTGTTTAAATAAAAGTTTTGGAACCCCCTTGACCACGTCCTTGTTTGAAATTCTAGCAAGTTCCTTAAAATTTATGTGACCTGGCCTCTTTCATGCCAAATTGTTTCATTAATCAAAGAAACTAGATTACATTTTTCTGAAATTTTATTAGGAACAACATAGCAATTGTTTTCAGATCTAACCCCTTTTAAAAAGAAGACATGGTCCTTATCAGTTACAACACATTCAACAGATGAAAAGTTAACTGAAAAACCATTGTCGCAAAGTTGACTTATGCTTATGAGGTTAGTCTTAAGACCATCAACAAATAACACATTATTTAGAACCGGGCCATCTGGAATAGCTACTGTTCCTTTTCCAACAATTTTGGAAGATCGACCGTCTCCGAAAACAACGAGTCCTCCGGAGATTTTCTCAAGATTTTGAAAACTATTTTTGTCACCGGTCATGTGACGGGAACACCGGCTATCCAGATACCAAGACGAACTATCATATGCATGCAAGGAAACATTGGTAACAAGACAAGGAAAGATTTCACCTTTGCGCACCCAAACCTTTTTGGAATGCGTCGGTAATGGTCATGAAGTTATATGCCTAGGTGAAAGCGTCTTGTTAAAACGATTGCTGCTCCTTGATGAAGTCGTCTTGCGCGGTAAACTACCAAGGTTCTTTTCCTTCAATTGATTTGCAATTGATTTCCGAGGAATCACCTTTGTGGTAGTCATTGCAAGAGGTGTTTGAAGTGAGCGTTTGACTCCCGTCTTGCAATATCTTCTTATGTGCCCTGAAACACCACAACGAAAACATACCTTAGATCTTGACGATCCCAAAGAGGATGAAGTAGGTTTGTTGTCGTTGTTTGTCTTGAATTCCGGTGTCGGAGGAGGAGATACCGACTGAGGCACAAAAACTGTCCCACTCGAACTTGGACTGTTTCCAGTTTGAGTGTACCCGAGGCCGAACCGATTTGTTTGACCAAGACCAAGAAGCCTATCCAACTTACTCCTTCCTGAAGAGAATCGCTGCAAGTCATCCTTGAGTTGGAAAATGGTCTTTGTCATTACCAGGTTATCCTGTCGAGCCTCGTTGTAGAGCTTTGAGAAGTGATCCGCTTTATCCACCAGATTTGTATGTTCCTTCTCAAAAAGCTCATTGGACTCTTGAAGGGAAACATTTACTTTTATCAGATTTTCCCTTTCCACTTCAAGAGCGTTTGAGAGAGAAGTTGCCCTTTTTGCTTCTTCTTCGAGATCATGCAATCTCCCTCTCAAACTCTTGTTTTGCTTAGCCACTTTCTTTGAATCCCTCAAAAGTCTGTGGTAGGCTAGAGCAAAATCTTTACCTTCCGAATCATCCGATTCGTTGTCCGTTGCAATCTTTTCAACAGTGGAGTTGGACAATGACTCGGACGTACTTGCCATAAAGCAACTGAAGGGTGAAGATGTGGACGCGTGGAATGTCGTGGTGCTCTTTTCTTCATCACTTGAAGACGACTCATTTGACGTTGAGTTGTCATCCCAAGTGACGACTTGCATCGCCTTCTTCTTTGCCGGATACTTGTTGGGACACTCCGTTGCAATGTGGCCGTAGCCTCGACATTTGAAGCATTGTAGTTGTCCCTCTGAACTCTTCTTATCCTTTGAGAAGTTCTCTTGCTTTCTTGACTTGTAACTTGAAGTACCCTTGCCTTTGTTCGACTTTCCGAAGGATGGAGATTTACTTGAATTACCCCTTCGAAAGTTGCGGCGAAACTTTCTTGTCAAGAGAGCGAGCTGCTTCTCAAATTCCTCTATAGAAAGATTCTCGTCATCGTCTGAGGAGGATGTATCCGCGTCTTCTTCCTTAGTTGTTTTCAACGCATAACCTGAAGACTTAGAAGAGGATGCTTTTCCAGAAGAATTGTTAGTAGTAAATGTCATTTCATATGTTTGTAATGAACCAACTAATTCTTCTACACGCATTTCGTCCGGGTGTTTAATAGTTTCAATGGCTGTAACCTTTGGGCGAAATCGTTCAGGAAGAGTTCTTAAGATCTTTCTTACAACCTTAAATTCTGGAATCTTCTCTCCCAGGTTAGCACATGAGTTTACGATGTCTTGCAATCGTGTATAGTAGTCCGTGAAAGATTCATTTTCTGCCATCAAGATAGAGTCAAACTTGCTCGTAAGCATTTGCAGTTTCTGAATCTTCACGAGGTTAGTTCCCTCATGTGTAACCTGAAGAACATCCCAGATTTCTTTCGCAGTCTCACATGCCGAGACGCGAGAGAATTCAGTTTGAGATAAGGCATTAAAAATAGCATTAATTCCTTTGCCATTGTAAGAAGATGAATCTAACTCTTCCTTGGTCAATTTCGACCTAGGTTTTAAGGTGCGAACATCAGAGATAATTTCAGTTGGATTAGACCATCCTAATTCAATTGATTGCCACACCCTTTCGTCGATGGAAATTAAAAAGGCTTTCATCCGTACTTTCCAGTACGCATAATTTATTCCATCAAAGAAAGGGGGTCGATTGATGTTTCCACCTTCAACCATTGTTTACCACCCTATTCCCGCTCTGATACCACTTGTTGGGTTATATGTAATATAGATCTAAATAGGGGAAGAAACACCTAGAGGGTGGTGAATAGGTGTAAACGTATAAACACTCAAAAATCGTTGCGATAAAAAATCCAATGCGGAAATAAAAATAACACGCAAGATTTTTACGTGGAAAACTCCAAACCGGAGTAAAAAACCACGGGACCGATAACACGGCGAAATCCACTAGAATTAAAACACGTACAAGGTGATTTACCATACACACTTACGACTCAACCTTTTCCATACGCTCCTAGAGGATCTTCTCCGCTCGCTCCACGACGCTTCTCGAATCCACGATCTGCGCCCAACGCCGAATCCACGGCGTCCAACGTCGAATCCACGACGTCCGACCGAATCCACGGTCTTCACCCAACGCCGAATCCACGGCGTCCAACGTCGAATCCACGACGTCCGACCGAATCCACGGTCTTCACCCAGTAGCACCCTTCGAATCCACGAACGTGCCTCGCTCCGAATCCACGAGAGCGGTTGAACCTTCAATCCACAAGGACACGCGAATCCACGTGCCGATTTTGGGGTAAATCGTTGTTTTTGGGTGGTGATGATCCGCCGAATACTTAGATCAAAGATAGATCGGAAATACCATCTAAGTATTCATTAGTTTGATTCAACTCAAGATGTGAGTATGAAAACCTAGAATCAAACTAATCAATATAGATGAAGAAACATAGAGTATTATCTAATGATTTCCTTTCTTCTCTATATGTGGATCTTAGGCCGTATAAAAGATTATATTTTATAATGACGGCTATTTTCCTTAACCCTAGAAAAAGAGTCATAGGGTCTATTTATAGGTTAGAAATATTTGGAAGGAGATAAGAATCAAAAACCTAACATTTCTGGAATTTTTACGGACGGCGATCCGGATCGGATTTGGGCGATCCGGATTGCAGTAGCAAGAAAGACGGTTTCCAGAAAAACAATCGTTCGGGATCCGGATCGGAATGCCTGATCCGGATCGTTCATATAATTCAGAAAAACTCAACGTTCGGGATCCGGATCGTGAGATGCTGCGATCCGGATTGAAGTAATGTATGAAACAACAACATTCGGGATCCGGATCGCTGGCTCTGATCCGGATCCTGAACATGTCCGAACACCAGTTTTTGATTTTTATGCAATTAAAAATTCTTCCAGGTGTTTCTACACTACAAGAAGTATTCGGATCACCAATAATCTTTAGTTAAACATACCTGATCCTTTTGAATTCTTCTTTCTTGAGATTGAGTTAAATGATCCAACTTTCTTCACCTTCAATCTTCAAGACTTGAACCTTTCACGAAACTACGCCAACTCAAATTCCGTAACAAAAGCGGAATCATAAAAGATACAGGGTACATCTACCTCTGACTCTCAAATAAAATGGGGTAAGGAGCTACTCGGCCACGTCCTCGCCTCGATCAGCTGTCTCCGTGCGAACCAAGCCGGAACAGCAACCGCAGGAAACCTGTCACCGCTGCGGGTGTGAGAACTACTACAAAAGGTAGTTCCCAGTGGGTACCGTCACCAATATCCACGGTATGCCCACTAAGTCTACTGGAGGCAAACACATAGGTATGCAGATAGATAAATAGGAAAGCTGAAAAGTACTACAGCTAAAGTGTCTCAATCATCATGCTCAAGAAACTCTACTATGAACATGCTATGCACACACTCACCACTGCTAATACACCTCAAGTACCATGCTCAAAGGAAAACTCATCTAAGAACATGCTATGCATCCACTCGCTCACGAAGTGCTCACATCAAACCAAATCTCAATGACTGCCAAAACTGGCTCAGTCAAGCCTGCGCCTACCTACTGCCACCTCATCCACACTGGGACGGGACTTACGTAGGGCGTCCCACACGGACTATATCAGTATCATGCAAAGCAACCTCTAGTGTATCAACTAGGCGCATCATCATCGCATCCGGAGCGGCAACTCGAGGGGAGCGACCCCACCGAGGAAAAAGCGTGTCTTATCTGTCTCAATAAGCGGCACATGTAGGCTATGATCCACGATCAAACAGATCGGAAACTCAATGCTCAAATAACACAACTCAGTCGGGAAACCCTCCACGACTCGATCAGGAAAAGCCTAAACTCTCACAGCTATGTCGGAGAACCCTCCACAACTCAATCTGATAATGCACAACCCATGGCTAAGTCGGGAACCCTCCACGACTCGATCTGCCAGAGCCCAAAACTCATAGCTAAGTCGGAGAACCACCTCCACGACTAAATCAGAAATACACGACCCATGATCTAGAATAACCTCATCAATTCCAATCAAGGAAGCTCAAACTCACATGACACTAGAAACTCATCCCACAGAGCTCTAAAAATCCACACGGCCCCCCGGCACGAGAACACATGCATCCTGAACCTACTAAACCCCTCTGGAAGATCTCAATATTTTAAAACTATTTTCAAAGCTCAGTTTTCATTAAAAATAGGTCCGACGATTTTTAAAACGGTTCCGATGCCATTCTAATGCCAACTAATCATGCAGTCTAGTGTCAAATCACCTCTAGATCATGCTAAAAATATCTGGGGCTCAGGAAAGTGTTCCTACAATTTTCTAGGCAACAATCAGATTTACCAACTATAATAACAATCAAGCTAGACATGCTAAACATGCATACAATAGCTTTAGAAGGCATTCCATACATCTTGAAGAATTTCCAACCCACCTGGATCGCTTTCCGTAGGCAAAGCCGAAGTCGGGGAAGCGCTGAATCCTCAAACTGACGAAACTCCGAAAACCGTGCCGCGCGCGCACACTATCGCGAACCTCAGAAAAATCCCCGGAAGCTCGAACAAAACCCTCGAGTCCACTACAAATCCATCACCAACCTCACAGCCACCACAAGGCACCACCGTGGTACACCCAAGGCTCGAGCAGCACACAAGCCTGCACCCTCAGCTCCGCGTAGTAACACCAACCAAACCGGCACAACAGCACGAGCTGCACCCTCAAAATGCAAGGAAAAATACAGGAAAATAATCAAGCTCGGCCAACACGCACAACTATCGGCGAAAACCAGCCCCGGTCGACGAAAACCCCGCGGGCCCACGCGAGCCACTCGCTGCGCCCGTGCCAACGCGCGTTGTGCTGCTGCTACCCGTGCTTGTCGCGCGGCGCCCACGCGCCAGCCGCGCGGCGCCCACGCGCCAGCTGCGCGGCGCCCTGGTGCGCCCGCCCTGCCGCGCGGCACCCTGGTGCGCCCGCCCTGCTGCGCGGCGTCCGCAGCAACTCTGCGCGGCGCCCATGGCGCCCGCGCAGCGCCTGCTGCCTACTGCGCGCGGCGCCCATGTGCGCCCGCGCGGCACCCTCTACTGCGGCCACTCCTACAAACATGGACAGCAGTCCACCAACCAACACCATTCTCATCCACAAACCCAAACCAAACTCAAATCCATCCAAGAAAACCAACAAAATCTCATCAATCCAAGCTCTCTAAAAAAAAACTGCTACAAACCTCTTTGAAGCCCGTCGCGTGCGCTCCGCTCGGCTCCACTCGGCTACTAGCAGTAGGTCCACTCCACCAACACACCTTCACTTCTCTTCTCAAAATTCCTTCAAGCCCTCTCTTTTTCTTCCTCAACTTCTTCCTTCTTCTCTCTTTCTCTCCTACTCTGTTTTCCTATCTTTTCTCTGTTTGCAGGGAAGAAGAAGAGGGTGACATGGTGACAACGTAATTAAGGGATGGCTTAATTAAGGGATGGGTGCAAGGTAGCTGGTGAGGGAAAAATATCCCAGAGTCCTCCAACCCAATTAAAATTTAAACCAAATCCTCTTCTTTTCTCTTTCTTCACAGGCTAAAATACAAATTAATTAAATTAATTAAATTAATTAATTAATCCCTCAATTGCCAACTCCAACTCACTTTTCGCCTTCGGCGCCTCCGCATCAATCCGAAACCTCCCGAACTTCGCTGTAATCTGAAAATACACATGTCCAAAGTATTTTCCAATTTTTTTGTGCACAACTGTGGAGTCGATGCTCTAACAAAACCAGTACTCTACTGGCGCACAATGCCCGGAAAACTCCGATTCAAGCTGGGGCTTCCGCGTCGATCCGAATCAACCCGAACTCATCTGTAAACACAAATGGAACACGCCCAAGGCGATTTCTCCGCACCACGCCATCTTGCGAGGTCGGTGCACTCTAAAAAGTCCCGGTACTCTACATAGAATGTTATTTTTATATCTTCTAGGACATCCAACAGCAGCTCGAGGATTGAATATCAACATTCCATACATCATTTAGAAAATGATGGTTCGATATGTGGAGCATCCTCATCAGACGGAGCGACTTCTGTTCCCTATGATTATAAAGGGGATCTTGAAGAAATTTGACGTCGACATTCGATCCTCAAGTTATATGCATAGCTTGGGGACAATCAATGACACAACAGTTGTGAAGTCTCACCCTAAGAAGCCAAATGATACACCTACTCCTCCCCGAGGCAAGCGACCATCAGCTTCAGCAGAAACACCAACAACGACAACAGCAAGAGCAGCAGCAACACATGATACTTCAGAGGATGAAGCCTCTGTAACATCAATTTACCGAGAACAGCAACGTTTATCGTCGGAACAAGAGCGCATGTCAAATGAAATAACTCAGATCTCTTCACGCATGGCTAAGATTACTGCCACCCAAGCCGACATGAAGAAAAAGTTTAAATCTTTGCGAAATTGGTCAAAAAGATTTTTACTAAACTTGGCTGCAGTGACTCCGACGACACCGACTCGGATTGACGTGTTTGATGTTTTTGTTTTTCAATTTAGTTCTAATGATTTCTCTTTTGTAGGTTTATACTTTTACAATGTGATCTTTGCCCTCCTTTTTATTTTGGCTTGTTTTCAATGACAAAAAGGGGGAGAGAACATAGAACATTGAGAACTTAAGTATTTGGAACTTTGATAGTAAGGTAAGTTGAAAACTTTGTACTCTGAGTACATGCCACTACTAACTATTTGACTAACTATTTGGGCATGTAATATTACTAACAAGTTGCTTGATAACTAACATATTTGTGAACTTGTTAGAATTTTGACATGACATTGCATTTTTAAGGATTAGATGATATGTGAATCCGTGATTGCTTATTCTCATACATATCTGATAATTAATGTCATTGTGAGTATAAACTTTATCTCTCGGATTGCTTATTGAATGTTTAAATTCTTGAGGTATCTAACGATTTCTTTTGTCAAAAATTATTTCTTTTGCAGAGAGTACAAGCGTCTAAGTTTAGAGTTTGTTTTAGGAGTTTATCTCCTATATTCAGTTTATTTGGATCATTCATGTAAATTTTTGTTGTATGGTGATAGCAACAAAAATATCTTTTTGAATTTTTAAGTGAATTTTTGTTTTGTCACGAAACTGCCAAAGGGGGAGATTGTTAAGGATTTTGTGTTGTCGTATTTCGTGAAATATTTTAAGTTTTGAAGATTGAAGATGAAGAATTGTGGAGCATATACATCAATATCAAGAAAAATGAATTCAAAAGGATCAGGTACGTTTAACTAAATAATTTTGGTGATCCGAATACATTCTTGTAGTTTAGAAACACTTGGAAGATTTTTCATTGCATAAAAATAAAAAACTGGACAAGTTGGATGTTCAGGATCCGGATCAGACCATTCCAGTCCGGACCCCGAACTTAGTTTAGTTCATGCGGAATTCCAGTCCGGAACAGTCCCCACTCAGTTCGGACCCCGAACTATGTGTTTGCTGAAATCGCATGAACAGTCCGGATCAGAAAATTCCAGTCCGGACCCCAAACTTATTTTTCTGGAAAATCTCTATCTAAAGACGACAGTCCGGATCAGATTTAATCTAGTCCGGACCACCGAGCGGGAAATTTTCAGATAAGTTAGTTTTGGATACTTATCTCTTTCCAAAGGTTTCTAACATATAAATAGACCATTTCATTCATCTTTTAGGGTTAATCCAGATAACCGAATGAAACCGGAAAAAATATAAAAAATCCACACATATAGAGAAGAAAGGAAAACACAATTAATTTCATGTTTCTTCATCTATATTGTTCAATTTGATTCTAGGGTTTTCAAACTCATATTTTTTGTAGAATCAAATTGAAGAACACTTAGATGGTAATTTCTTATCTATCTTTGATCTAAGTATTCGGCAGATTATCATCACCAACAAAAACAAAAATTTTTCCAAAAATCGGCGCGTGGATTCGCGTGGCCTTGTGGATTCAAGGTGCTACCGCTCTTGTGGATTCGGAGCGAGATTTGTTCGTGTGATCGATACGTACTACATTGGTGAAGATCGTGGATTCTGTTGGACGTCGTGGATTCGACGTTGGACTTCGTGGATTCGAAATTGGACGCAAATTGTGGATTCGAGGAGCGTTGTGGAGCAAGCGGAGAAGATCAATTAGGAGCGTATGGAAAAGGTTGAGTCGTAGGGTTATGATAAATCACCTTGTACGTGTTTAATCTTAGTGGATTTCGCCGTGTTATCGGTTTCGTGGTTTTTTACTCCTGTGACGGAGTTTTCCACGTAAAATCTTGCGTACTTATTTATTTTCCGCATTGGGTTATTTTTTTACGCAATGATTTGGTGTGTTTATTATTTACACCTATTCACACCCCCCCTCTAGGTGGTTTTTTTCCTATTCAGATCCATATTAACATAACCCACACAATTAGAGCACACAGGTTACAGCGACAGTGTGAGAGGTGCCAACGGCGGCACCGGCACTCAAGGATATCCCTATTGCCCATGAGGTCCTAGGTGTGAGTCCACCTGAGTTGATGATGATGCCGTCGGTTCGGGAGATTGAGATTTTGATTGACGTGGTTCTAGGAACCGCGCCAATAGTGAAGGCACCTTGTTGGATGGCACCAGTAAAGGTGAGAGAGCTGATAGCGCAGTTGCGGGATCTGATGGATCGAGGGGTCTGTTTGACCCAATACACGACGCTGAGGGTTCTTTTGGGGTTTGCGCGCAAGCAGGTCCGGGTTTTATCCAGGACCATTTGATCGAGTTATACTCCGGCAATTTTTCTTTTATGAGGCATGTATTTATTTGGAATCATACAGCCGAGGATTTTGCCAATACGGCGTTCAGGACACGGTAGGGGCATTATGAGCTCATAGTGAGGCCAAGTGGATGGACTAATGCCCTGCCGCCTTTATGATTTGAGGAATTGTGTGTTCCAGTTGTACTTGGACGGATTGGTAAAAGTGTTCTGCATAGATATTTGGATTTACTCCCAGAGTGACTTGAAATATGAGGAGCACTTATGGACGGTGCTATAATGTCTGCAAGGAGGAAGCTGTATGCCAAGTTGTTGTGGTACGAGTTTTAGCTTCAGGAGCATACCTTATTGGGCCACATTATTCTAGCCGTAGGAGCGGCTGTGGAAATCCGGCCAAAATGGATGCTATTTGAGATTGGCCGAGACCGACACTGATTGTTGAAGCTAGGAGCTTCTTGGACTGGGCAATGCCAGTAGAGCTTGACGAATGGATGATGAGATTGATACCAGCGCTAATTTAGTATTGCCTGTGATGGTAGATGGATTTGCGTGTTATAGTGATGCCTCCCATAGTGGCAGTGGAGTTGTCGTTGGATTATTGTTGAGCATCTAGTATCCCCCCGACAGGGCCACTGTGGTGGCGAATACCTTATGCGGGAGAGCTGTCTGGGGTTGAGTTTGATGATTCCACAGCTGGCGCTGTGTGGAATTGTTGAGGTGATCAGGGCTTGAGGTTGTGTCCCTGGGGGTCCCGTTTGATGGTAGCCTGTGGTTGAGCAGTCCACGCGGATGGTCAGGATCCGAGAGTGACTGAGTGAGGACCCCAGCTTGTTAAGGCTCCTTTCTTTCTTGGATGATCGTGTGGGTGTGTTTCGGGTCGCCCTGGTTGAGTTGGCACTAGGGTGTGGTGTTGGTGCGTGTTGCACTGGTTGTTCTTTTCTTTTTCCCCCCAGCATTTTTGGAGTCCCTGAGGTTTTTCCACGTCTCACCTCAGGAGTGTTTTGCTTTTGGATCCCTCGCCCGTGATTGACTCGTTCCATTTGAGATCTGTGAGTGTTGGGAGTACGAGGGATGACCATTGCGATTTCTGGCTCGTGAGATGAGAGAATTGCGCAATCGGGCCATGTTGTACTGGTTATTGTAGTTGTTGAGGAGTAATCACGGGGGGGGGGGGGGGGGGGGGGGGAGTGGCGACTTGGGAGCAGGAGATGGTGTTGATGGATACCTACCCTTTGAGTTGTACTGGTATTTGAGACTCCTTTTGAGTTGTGTTAGTTTCGAGGACGAAACTTTCTTTTAGTGGGGGAGGATGTGAGGACCCAAATGGCCGCAAGAACATTACTGTTGGACTAGCGGCTTCTGGAGGCTTAGGCTGTGTGTTGGAGGTGTTTGTGCGCGAAGCAGACTCAAGAAGAGGACTCCGCGCGAAAATGGATCAAGGTTGCCTTCGGATGCCTCCGTCAAAAATTGGATTGAGTTTCGAATAAAATGGAGGCCGTTTTTGGATTCAGCGCGCGAAAACAATAGAAATTGAGTATTTGGTTGTGTTTTTCTGAGTTCGGACGCCCGAGAACGGACACCCGAAAGTTTTCTATGGTTTCGGGTGCACGGGACGAGCCGTGGACCACCGGGTGCCACGAGGCGGAGATAGATTGGCCGGTGCAAAGCGCGTGGTCCATGGAGGCGTGCGGCCAGGTGCATGGACCGGCGCGGGGACACATGGCAACCACTGGTTGGGCGGCACAGCGCACGCGGTCCACGTAGGAGCGCGGGTAGGCACGGTGCAGGGTGGTTAGGTGTGCCACATGGCGGATCCCCATTGGGCGTGCTGGGGATAGGTGGCGGCTTCGGGTTCGACGGGCGCGTGCACCGGGCGCAGCGAGTGGAGGCGGTGGACGCGTGGCGACTAAGGATTGGGCAGAGCACTGTGCGGGTTCTGCACAGCATGGCGGGGGGCAGGTGGCCGTACCGCGGGGCAGGCTGGCAGCGCATGGGCGCGCCACACGTCGGCGCGTGGTTGGCCACCCGCGCGGTGGGTGGGGGCCACGCGTCGCTGCTGGGTTGGACGCTCCCGCTGTTTGCTGTGCGGGGGCGATGTGGCGCAACGGGGGCAATCTGGGCGCTGGATGGACGTGTCACGCCCGGGGGTTTAAAATAAGCGGGAAACGTATACATTATTATTATTATTATTATTATTATTATTTTTATTTTTATATATAAGTACCCCGGCCGGCACGTGCGCAGATCCGCCACATATACAAATTCACTCCGCAATCGGACGGAGTCTCCTTTGTATGTGCACGGCGTCGCAAGCATAAAACGTATTTTAACCACACTAGCCAAGAATTCACGTTAAGGGAAAGATATCATCATGTGCAATAACCAAGCCGGCCACCCACATTTTGAAAGGATAAATCCACGGGTTGCAAAACGGTGCCCACACGACACCTACATTTTATTAAACATTTTCGCAATCATTTTACTTGATTTGAAAAGAGTGGCCGACACAACAACCAGTAAGGGAAACGTTCATCCACGATAAAACAAAGTTCAAACCCAACATCCACAACAACGTATCACACGCACATAAGCTAACTAACCAGACGTAATTAAAGCATAAGTAAAAGAAATGTCACCAGCCCCTAGTCGGGCTAAGATCCTCGAATCGCGGCCTCACTGTCGTCCCGGACCCCACCCCTGACCGAACCTGTCACAGTGTGGGAGGTCAGTGACCGAAGAGTAAGAGGTAGATGTAAAACAAATAAGATGCTAAAGGTACTGAAATGAAAGCAAACCGATAAACCAGAGCATCCAAAACTCCCCCCCTCATGAATCCACAATATCCCTGTAAATCAGAACGGAACACCTGCCAAAAGGTCTAAGGACCCCCAGCGAAACGAAACACCTTGCTCGCACCTTCACCTTGTTACCACCAACCTCTCCACGGCACTTGAACAGCACCGTAAGTAACCGCGAGGGGTCCCCACTATGTCACCTTGTGCGGTACATGGGTCAAACGGACCACCGTTCCGGAAAAGTACACCATTGCGGTGGCCAAACCGCTAGTCTGCGTGTAAGCAACCATGAGCATAATGATCGAAGTCCATGTGTGATATAGAGCACCGCGACATCAGTCGCTACAGATAGTAATTAAAGGGACACTCATGCGAAAAGGGGTTAGTTGAAAACCATCAGCACATCTACTTTACATCTTACATAGAACATGATGAGACCTCACTTTAAAATGAACGCACGAAAGGGGTACCCACCTTGAATCACGTTGAACAGAACACCTGAAACTGTTCTGCACCTTTGCATGATTCCCGGACCCTATAAGTCCCCAACCAAAACATCAGTAACACTTAACGTAAAAACCCAGACCACCCGAGTAGAAAAACCAGCTAAAGCACGCACGGGTGGACACCGAGACCGGGCGGCGGATCCTAACAACCCTGCGCGGGCGATTTCCCCCGCGCAGCGCCCGTTACGGAGCAACCCTGCGCGAGCGATTTCCCCGCGCAGCGGGCGTTGCGGAGCAACCCTATGCGGGCACCGGCCCCGTGCGGCAAGTTCCCCGCGCGGCGCGCGCTGCGGAGCAGCCCCGCGCGGAAACGCGCTGCCTGCGGGCAGTGCCCCGCGCGGCACCAGCCCGCGCGGTGTGCGCGCTGCCTGCGTGCAGCGCCCGCGCGACGCCAGCCCGCGCGGGCGCGCGCTACCTGCGAGCAGCGCCTGCGCGGCTCCGCGCCGCGCGTGGTGCGGCCCAGCACGGGCGGCGGCCCCGCGCGGCGTGCCGCACCGTAGGTGGTGCGGCCCCGCGCGGCGGCGGCCCGTCCGCGACGCGCCGCACCGTAGGTGGGGCGGCCCCGCGCAACAAGAGGTGCGGCGGCGGCGGCGGCGACGCGATGAACGGCAAAACCCCTTAGGCCCACGAAACCCTAATCAAGAACGACGAAAACCCAAAAACTAACGTCGCTTACCTTGATCTAATGGAGAAGATGATCCGTTCCCGTTCCTCGCGATGGTGAGGATCCGGACTAGCTCCCCGCTGACGCTAACGTCTTGTTCCCGGCTTCCGGCACGATGATCGAAGAGGGTTCCCGTTCTGCTTTCCTTTTTCTCTCTTTTCTCTCCGATTAGGGTTTCTGCTTTCCTTTTTCTCTCTTTTCGCTCCGATTAGGGTTTCCGCTTTCTTGAAAAATAATAATGAAATATTTATTCACTTTCGTACGTACAATAATAAAACCCTCAATCGGCAGATATAACAGAAAGATTCCCATCTCCTCGAAAAGCGAGCCGATCACGCGGCACGGTTTTCGGTGCATCCCCAAAGCAACGAAACCTACGAAATCCTATTCTGGGAGATCCGCAAATCGAATTTCAGATCCGATCGCTTTGCCGTTCCCTGTTTTTCGAGCTCTAACACCGAAAAATATCCGCACGCGCCGATGTTATACCCAAGAAATCCCGCTAATTAATCCCTTAAACAACTAATTTATTCAAACGGGGTTAAATGAAACACAAGACAGTTCGTGATATTACAGGACGGCTCCTAATTGGGCATTTCCGGCACCCGAAGGAACTGGGCGCCCGATTCCTGGGCCCAATTTCGGTTTTGTGGGCTGTCTTGGGCTAGGCCTTTATATAGATCTCCCCACTTCTTTTTTTTGGGTTTTTGAGCCTTATCTCTGAGAGCACCCAATAGAGAAGTTGTTCCTCACTGTGTTCATCACCTCGTGGAGGATTCCCGGGATTTTTGGAGGCCGCATCATCGGCGATTTCTGCGACGCGGTGCGCTTCGACGCTCCTTCATTTGTGGCTTCTACCGTCGCACTTCAGTCCGCAAGGTCCCCTGGATCACCCCAATGGAGTTTTGAACCGGTTTTCGTGGCAGCGCGTTCAAGAGAGGTACGCCTTCGATTTCTGTGTTTATAACTTTGCTATGTTTAAAATTTTTGGTGGTGTTCTCGAGGTCTATTTTGACCCTCTTTTTCTGCGACAATGTTTTGGACAGTAGAGTTTGTTGGATTTTTATCTTGGTGCCCGGTTGTCGGATTTCAGCCTGTGAGGACTTGATCGACATCTACGCTTCGAGAGAAATGCAACCATATTTTTATCATAATTTTTGGAGGTCATTTCGAATGTGATGTTTAAGCTTCTTTGGGACTGATTTCCGCAGACTTGTGTTTGTGAGGGAATTTGGCTTACCGTGATGTTTTGGGCGTATCTTGGCCTACAGGTGCCGGAATGAGGAGTATAAATACTCGATTTGCATCTACTCGTCACGAGGATTGCAGCCGTGATTTTCCTGGATTTTTCGGAGGATTGCATGCTGGTGAAAACCCCCTTTTCTGTGCTGGTTTGCATAACAGCAAGTTCTGTTTGGGGTGTTGTTGGTGGTATAGATTGTGATGTTGGCTGTGACGTTGGTTTGAGCAGAGGCTTGTGCGACCGAGTACCGAGGGTGCGGTTTCGACGGTTTTCGATTGTGGTGACGGCGCACTTCACCGACTTCGGCTTTGCCTGCGGAAAGCGATTCAGGTGGGTTGCTTCGTCTCCAGAACCGGTGGATGGTTCTCTAATTCTATCTGATAGAATGCATTCATGTTAGTGTACCAACATATGGTTGAGATGTAAGCTTGGTAAGTGGTATTTGTTGAGAAATTGCATGATATGATATTCATGTTATGCCTAATGAAACTTGCAAGATTTAGATATCCATAATTATGATCAATGAAAGCTTACCAAAGGGAGTGTTACCCACTGTGATTGATAGCATGCATGATTAAATGTATAATCTCTAGGATTGAGATGTAAGCATGAGGAATGGCCTAGATCTTATGGATTGATGCTTACTCGACTTTATTGTACATGTTTTGGTAGATTTGATACCTCGCATGATGTTAAATGGATATGTTTATTTTATGCTAGATGAGATAGAAAGCATGCTTATGGGAGATGAGATTTTCTATTTATGCTTTGTTAAATTATATGCTATTGTTGGAACATGAGCTACCACCCCGTCATATGATGCATGTTTAACCATACTGGTAGAGAACCTTCACTTGGGCTAGATTCTTTTATGCTTTAGACATCCCACACCTTGCATATTTCCTAGACTTAGTTTTTTCTCGCCCGGGTAGTGGGCCGAGTAGTCAGGTTATTGTGGGACATTGTTGCACTCGTGCCTGGGGGCTGAGAGGAGTCTGGTAGCTGAGATTAGACCTGTGCTAGTGTTGTTGGGAGCCGTTTGGGTAGACGGTGGTCCCGGGCCGTCGAGTATCTTCCGGTCAGTGTTGTTGGGAACCGTTTGGGTTGACGCTGGTCCAGGGTCATTGAGTGTCATCCGACCAGTTTTGTTAGCCCTGAGTTGTGGGTCGATCTCGGCTGTGGAGTATCTCCAGCCTGTGTGTTTAGCGTGGCGAGTTGGGTGTTTCGTTTTGGGAGCCGTTTGGGTCTACGGTGGTCCCAACTGTGGAGTATCTCCAGCCAGTGTGTTTTGTGCCACGAGTTGGTTGAGTTCGTTAGTGTCTCGAGATTCATGAGAGCTGGTTAGCTAAGTCGTTGAGAGTACTCCGACCGTCGTGCGAGATGTTTGAGGATCTTGAGTCCTTCCGTTCTGAGAGTGAACGTGGATTTTGACTATAGCCTGCATTAGCCACTTTAAGCTCGACAAAGATGCGCGGATACCTTTTTCCTCGGTGGGGTCGCGCCCTCGTGTGCCCCGTCCGGAGTGGGCCTATTACTTTCGTATCGCGACTTGCCGATGCTGTCCCTCTGGCTGGGCCTTTTTTAGGCAGTCACGGATGCAGTCCTTCTGGCTAGGCCAGATTTGGCAGTCACGGACGCCCTACGTAAGTCCAGTCCTCCGTGGATGTAATGACAGTAGGTGGGCGCAGGCTTGACTGGACCCTATGAGGCAGTCAGTTCGATTGGGTCGATTGAGCATCTCTGGTGCGAGTGGTTGCATATCTTTTCATCTGTATCACCCATTGAGCATTTAGATAGAGGCATGGTAGCTGTAGAGTATCTCCAGCTTTTCTTGTTCAATTTTTACTGCATTGTTATCTTATGCCTTTAGTAGACTTAGTAAGCAGACCGTGGGGCTTGGTGGCGGTACCCACTGAGAACTACGTGTTGATATAGTTCTCACACCCATTGGGGGTTCTCCCCCTCCTTTTTCTTTCCTCTCATTTGTTTTGCAGAGTCATCTATGGGAGATGCTTATTCTGTTGTTGCTGTTCGAGGCGAGGGAGTCGCGAGCTAGATCCCTACCTGTCTTGAGAGAGTAGCTGTACCCCCACATTGGAGATCTATAGTACAATCAATAGATTATTTTATTTCTGCTTTTGAGAGATTGTTGTATTATGAGAATCTGACTTGTACTGAGAGCCTGTACACTGGTGTATTATTATTTTAGTTTATCTCCCCATTTGGGTTCTTGGATGTTGTATCAGAGGTTATGGTATGATTCTATTTTTGGGAGATGGATATTGTATTAATTTCCCAGTTGTACAGTATTGGATTTGAGTTTTACAGCTTTTTATTTTATAGCTTTGATATCTGTTTAGCTGTACTTGATTTTTCTTTGCAGGTTGGACGCTTCGCCTATGCGGGGTTTTCGTATAGGTGGCGGATCTGTTGGCGAGCCCGAGTCGCAGTTTCGGCCCCGGGGCGTGACAGATTAGAGTGGTATCAGAGCCTAGGATGTAGGTCATGGTGGACTTAGAAACCCTAGGCCAGTGGTTGGACCCTATGATGACTTCGTGAGAGTCGTGATGTTTAGCGAGAGTCCTAATTGAGTTTTATACCTCTCGAAAGGAACGGGATGAGTGATCGGCATGTTTATTCTCCTAAGTGATTATGTTGGCTGCAGACAACATAATGCTGTGGAATGGGTGGCATGCTCTAGACTTTCGCTGGATTGGGTCGAGTGTTTGTTGTGTGCTGTGTTGCGGTTTTTGGTCGTAGTGAGCGGTGTCTCCCCGACGCTGGGTTTTGTCCCGTGTGCATCCTGTCGCAGCAGTTGAGCCTGAGCTGTTAGAGTTGGGCCGGATACCCGGATTGATGTTAGAGAGCTCCGGACCCAGATGGCAGGATTGTTAGAGGCATATCAGAGGTGGAGTGGGCAACTGATTTTGGGTGATACAGTAGTCGGAGCACTGAGTAGCCCCCTCCGTGCCGACTTTGGTATCGAGGCACCGAGGCAGGGTGGATAGCTGACAGCAGATGGGCTGTAGGACATTATCGATCGACTGAGCCACAGTTCCGGCAGATGAACCACCCCGATTCGTAGGTTTGAGTTTGGAGCATTTGGAGGCAGAATCGTGGTTGGTGGTGATGGAGAGACTACTTGAGAGCCTCCTTATGTCAAAGAGTTTTCGCAGTTGTTGAACTGCGCGCTCCATGTTTAGAGGGACGAGGCGCCTAGGATATGTTTGTCTGGGAGTGGATTGCGCCAGGATCCCTTTTAGCTCATCCGGTCCCTCCATTACAGATTTAGGATGCCTTGATGGAGTAGGCGTTGAGTATCGAGCGTGGCGCTGTAGTTACTTTGGATAGGGATCTGCCACCAGAGGCGAGTTCTGGATAGAGGCACTTGGTGCAAGGTGATGGAGGACAGATTGGCTGGCAGAGGCATTTCCGATTTCCTTCCCCAGGTTAGTGGATTTCTGAGACGCCAGAGGTCGGGTGGACCCCGATAGCAGTATCAGCATTAGTATCAGCAGCGGCGGTAGCGTGGAGGTGTTATCTGCGGAGGACCACATTCGTCGCCCCAGGGTGAGCAGAGACAGAGGTCGTGCTCCCTATGTGATTGATCTAGATATTTTCTGGCAGACTGAGCGACGACCACCTGCATCGAGCGGATAAGTCTGTGCCGCCTGGTTGGAGGGCGCCATGATAGTGGATCGGGTTGTCGCAGGTGTGATTTCATTATAGCAGTCTGAGTTAGAGCATTGTGCATTCCTACATGGACTAGAGGCAGAGTCGTTACCACATGCACTAGAGATACAGGTTACTGTCGGTGTTGTGCATGTGGAGTAGGCTTGTGGATCATATCCAGCGCAGTTGAGACCATGAGTTATACCGGCAGACTTATTGGTATTTGTGGCAGTTTGGTGTTTTGACCCAGTGCTTGAGATTGGTTGGTACAGTACCATATGATCTTTGACTGCGAAGAGAGAGGACTATGACCTTCTGTGAGGCAGACAAGAGGAGGCTTGTCTGTAGAGACAATTAGAGCACACAGGTTACAGCGATAGAGTAAGAGGTGCCTACGGCAGCACCGGGACTCAAGGATATCCCTATTGCCCGTGAGGTCCCGGGTGTGAGTCCTCCTGAGTTGATGATGATGCCGCCGGTTCGGGAGATTGAGATTGTGATTTACGTGGTTCTGGGAACCGCGCCAATAGTGAAGGCACCTTGTTGGAACGCACCAGTAAAGTTGAGAGAGCTGATAGCGCAATTGCGGGATCTGACGGATCGATAGGTCTGTTTGACCCAATGCTACATCGTTGATACACGACGGTGAGGATTTTTTTGTGGTTCGAGCGCAGGCAAGTCCGGGTTTTATCCAGGACCATTTCATCGAGTTATACTCCGGCAGTTGTTCTTCTATGAGGCATGTATTTATTTGGAATCATACAGTCGAGGATTTTGCCAAGACGGCGTTCAGGACACGGTAGGGGCATTATGAGCTCATAGTGAGGCCAAGTGGATGGACTAATGCACTGCCGCCTTTATGATTTGAGGAATTGTGTGTTCCAGCTGTACTTGGACGGATTGGTAAAAGTGTTCTGCATAGATATTTGGATTTACTCCCAGAGTGACTTGGAACATGAGGAGCACTTATGGACGGTGCTACAATGTCTGCGAGGAGGAAGCTGTATGCCAAGTTGTTGTGGTATGAGTTATAGCTTCAGGAGGATACCTTATTGGGCCACATTATTCTAGCCGTAGGAGCGGCTGTGGAAATCCGGCCAAAATAGATGCTATTCGAGATTGGCCGAGACCGACACTGATTGTTGAAGCGAGGAGCTTCTTGGACTGGACAGTGCCAGCAGAGCTTGATGAATGGATGATGAGATTGATACCAGCGCTAATTTAGTATTGCCTCTGATTGGAGATGGATTTGTGTGTTATAGTGATGCCTCCCATAGTGGCTGTGGAGTTGCCGTTGGATTATTGTTGAGCATCTAGTATCCCCCCAACAGGGCCACTGTGGTGGGGAATACCTTGAGCGGGAGAGCTGTCTAGGGTTGAGTTTGATGATTCCACAGTTGGCGCTGTGTGGAATTGTTGAGGTGATCAGGGCTTGAGGTTGCGTCCCTGGGGGTCCCATTTGATGGTAGCATGCGGTTGAGCAATCCACGCGGATGGTCAGGATCCGAGAGTGATTGAGTAAGGACCCCAGCTTGTTAAGGCTCCTTTCTTTCTTGGATGATCGTGTGGGTGTGTTTCGGGTCACCCCGGTTGAGTTGGCACTAGGGTGTAGTGTTGGTGCATGTTGCACTGGTTGTTCTTTTCTTTTCCCCCCCCCCCCCAGCCTTTTTGGAGTCCCTGAGGTTTTTCCACGTCTCAGCTTAGGAGTGCTTTGCTTTTGGATCCCTCGCCCATGATTTACTCGCTCCATTTGAGATTTGTGAGTGTTGGGAGTACGAGGGACGACCGTTGCGAATTCTGGCTCGTGAGATAAGAGAATTGCGCAATCGGGCCATGCCGTACTGGTTATTGTAGTTATTGAGGAGTAATCACGGGGGAGGTGAGTAGCGACTTGGGAGCTGGATATGGTGTTGATGGATACCTACCCTTTGAGTTGTACTAGTATTTGAGACTCCCTTTGAGTTGTGATAGTTTCGAGGATGAAACTTTCTTTTAGTGGGGGAGGATTTGAGGACCCAAATCCCTGTAAGAGGATTACTATTGGACTAGCGGCTTTTGGAGGCCTAGGCTGTGTGTCGGAGGTGTTTGTGCGCGAAGCGGACTCAAGAAGAGGACTCCGCGCGAAAATGGATCAAGGTTGCCTTTGGATACCTCCGTCAAAAATTGGAATGGGTTTCGAATAAAACGGAGGCCATTTTTGGATTCAGCGCGGGAAAACGATGGAAATTGACTATTTGGTTGTGTTTTTCTGACTACGGATGCCCGAGAACGGACACGGAAGTTTTCTGTGTTCTCGGGTGCACGGGAGAAGCCGTGGACCGCCGGGTGCCACGTGGCGAAGCCGGATTGGCCGGCGAAGAGCGTGCGGTCCATGGAGGCGTGCGGCCGGGTGCATGGACAAGCGTAGGGACACGTGGCAGCCACTAGCTGGGTGGCGCAGCGCGCGCGGTCCACGCAGGAGCGCGGGCAGGCGAGGTGCAGGGTGGTTAGGTGTGCCACGTGGCGTATCCCAATTGGGCGCGCTGGGGATAGGTGGCGGGTTCGGGTTCAACGGGCGCGTGCGCCGGGCGCAGCGAGTGGAGGCGGTGGACGCATGGCGGCTGAGGATTGGGTGGAGCACTATGCGGGTCCTGCGCAGTATGGCGGGGGGCAGGTGGCCGTACCGCGGGGCAGGCGAGCAGCACGTAGGCGCGCCACGCGTCAGTGCGTGGTTGGCCACCCGCGCGGTGGGTGCCGGCCACGCGTCGCTGCCGGGTTGGCCGCTCCCACTGTTTGCTGTGCGGGGGCGACGCGGCGCAATGGGGGCAATCCGGGCGCTGGATGGACGGCTCCTGATCAGGCATTTTCGGCGCCCGAAGGAACCGAGCGCCCAATTCCTCGGCCCAATTTCGGTTTTGTGGGTTGTCTTGGGCTGGACCTTTATATATAGCTTCCCACTTCATTTTTTCAGGTTTTTGAGCCTTATCTCCGAGAGGACCCAATAGAGAAGTTGTTCCTCACTATGTTCTTCACCTCTTGGAGGAATCCTGGGATTTTTGGAGGCCGCGGCATCGACGATTTCTGCGACGCGGCGCGCTTCGACGCTCCTTCGTTTGTGGCTTCTACTGTCGCACTTCAGTCCGCGAGGTCCCCTGGATCACCCCGATGAAGTTTTGAGCCAATTTTTGTGGCAGCGCATTCATGAGATGTATGCCTTCGATTTCCGTGATGATTACTTTGCTCCGTTTCATGTTTTTGGTGGTGTTCCCGAGGTCTATTTTGACCCCCTTTTTCTGTGATAATATTTTGGACTGCAGAGCTTGTTGGATTTTTATCTTGGTGCCCAGTTGTCGGATTTCAGCTTGTGAGGACTCGATCGACGTCTACGCTTCGAGAGGAATGCAACCGTATTTTTATCAGAATTTTTGGAGGTCATTTCGAAGGTTATGTTTAAGCTTCTTTGGGACTGATTTTCGTAGACTTGTGTTTGTGAGGGAATTTGGCTTACCGTGATGTTTTGGGCGTATCATGGCCTACAGATACCGGAATAAGGAGTATAAATACTTGATTTGCATCTACTCGTCGCGAGGATAGCAACCGTGATTTTTCTATATTTTTTGGAGGACTGCTCGCAGGTGAAAACCCCCTTTTCTGTGCTGGTTTGCATAACAGCAAGTGTTGTTTGGGGTGTTGTTTGTGGTATTGATTGTGTTGTTAGCTATGATGTTGGTTTGAGGAGAGGCTTGTGCGACCGAGTACCGTGGGTGCAGTTTCGGCGGTTTTCGATTGTGGTGACGGCGCACTTCACCGACTTCGGCTTTGCCTGCGGAAAGCGATTCAGGTAGGTTGCCTCGTCTCCAGAACCGGTGGACGGTTCTCCAATTCTATCTGATAGAATGCATGCATGTTAGTGTACCAACATATGGTTGAGATGTAAGTTTGGTAAGTGGTATTTGTTGAGAAATTGCAAGATATGATATTCATACTATGCCTAATGAAACTTGTAAGATTTAGATATCCATGATTATGATCAATGAAACCTTACCTAAGGGAGTGTTACCCACTATGATTGATAGCATGCATGATTAAATGTACAATCTCTAGGATTGAGATGTAAGCATGAGGAATGGCCTAGATCATATGGATTGATGCTTACTCGACTTTATTGTACATGTTTTGGTAGATTTGATACCTCGCATGATGTTAAATGGATTTGTTTATTTTATGCTAGATGTGATAGAAAACATACTTATGAGAGATGAGATTTTCTATTTATACTTTGTTAAATTATATGCTATTGTTGGAACTTGACCTAGCACCCCGTCATATGATGCATGTTTAACCAGACTGGTAGAGAACCTTCACTTGGGCTAGGTTCTTTTATTCTTTAGACATCCCACACCTTGCATATTTCCTGAAATTAATTTTTCCTCACCCGGGTAGTGGGCCGAGTAGTAAGGTTATTGTGGGACATTGTTGCACTCGTGTTTGGGGGCTGAGTGGAGTCTGGTAGCTGAGATTAGACCAGTGCTAGTGTTGTTGGGTGCCGTTTGGGTAGTCGGTGGTCCTGGGCCGTCGAGTATCTTCCAGTCAGTGTTGTTGGGAACCGTTTGGGTTGACGGTGGTCCCGGGTCGTTGAGTGTCGTCCGACCAGTTTTGTTAGCCCTGAGTTGTGGGTCGATCTCGGTTGTGGAGTATCTCCAGCCTGTGTGTTTAGCGTGGCGAGTTGGGTGTTTCATTTTGGGAGCCGTTTGTTGGGTTATGATAATTTTGGATCTAAATAGGAGAAAAAACACCTAGAGGGGGGTGAATAGGTGTAAACAATAAACACTCAAAAATCTTTGCGTAATAAAACCCAATGCGGAAATAAAAATAACACGCAAGATTTTACGTGGAAAAACTCCAAAACCAGGAGTAAAAAACCATGGGACCGATCACACGGCGAAATCAACTAAGATTAAACACGTACAAAGATGATATATCGTACTCACACACGACTCATCCTTTTTCTATACGCTCCGAGTTGATCTTCTCCGCTCGCTCCGCAACGCGCCTCGAATCCACGATTTGCGTCCAACGCCGAATCCACGGCGTCCAACGTCGAATCCACGACGTCTGACCGAATCCACGGTCTCCACCAAATAGTACGTCTCGATCACACGAACGTAGCTCGCTCCGAATCCACGAGAGCGGTAACACCTTGAAACCACAAGGCCACGCGAATCCACGCGCCGATTTTGGGGAAAATCGTTGTTTTGTTGGTGGTGAAAATCCGCCGACTACTTAGATCAAAGATAGATTGGAAATACCATCTAAGTATTTAGATCAAAGATAGATTGGAAATACCATCTAAGTATTCATTAATTTGATTCTACTCAAAATCTGAGTTTGAAAACCTAGAATCAAATTAATTAATATAGATGAAGAAACATAGAATTAAATCTAGTTATTTCCTTTATTCTCTATATGTGGATTTATAAGTTTTCTCCGTTAATTTTCCTCGTTCATGTACGGAATAAAAAACTTATAGTGGATTACCCTAAAAGATAGAATTAAGGTTTACTTATAGGTTAGAAACCATTGGAAGAGGATAAGAATCAAAAACTGACTGTAACAGATTTTTACCCGCACGACGGTCCGGACTGGATTAGGCTTGATCCGGATTGTCGTTGTTTTTCAGAGAATTTCTGAAAAAACAGTGTTCGGGGTCCGGACTGAAATACCACGGTCCGGACTGTTCATGCGATTCCTGCAAAATCCACGTTCGGGGTCCGGACTGAACCAAGGGTGTTCCGGACTGGATTTGCGCATGAACCTACCTACGTTCGGGGTCTGGACTGGATTACTCTGATCCGGATCCTGAACATATAACAGTCCAGTTCCTTGATTTTTATGCGATTAAAAACCCATCCAAGTGTTTCTACACTACAAGAAGTATTCGGATCACCAAAGTTATTTAGTTAAACGTACCTTATCCTTTTGAATTCTTTCTTCACGAAATGCGCCAAAACAAATTCCTTAACACCGTTTGGGTCGACGGTGGTCCCGGCTGTACAGCCAGTGTGTTTTGTGCCACGAGTTGTTTGAGTTCGTTAGTGTCTCGAGATTCGTGAGAGCTGGTTAGCTGAGTCATTGAGAGTACTCCGACTTTCACACCCCGGGTGTAAACCAGAACTCGGGCCCGTTTACAGATCTGCCGTGCACACGGAGTTTCCCGCGTACACGAAGCGCCAGTAACCTACTCAGATATAAGAGATAATAATAAAGAGCATAAGACAGAGCTGAACTAAAACTAATACATCTCAGACTGAAGCTGGAAGTAAAATACAGTACATCTCTAAAAAAATAATACATCTGTCCCTCCTAGCTCACCAAAAATATACAAACAGCTGGCTAAAGCCAGACCCAAAAATAAAGTACAACCGTTTGAGGAAAATAGGTACACCAACAGTCCAGCTAACACGCTCATCCTGCCTCGGGATCTATCAACTCAGCCGGCCGTCCTCTCTCTCCCGACCCGCCGCTGAAAGCCCAACAGCACCCGCAGAAGACACTGCAAAACAAGGGAAAAGAATAGGAGGAAAGAAGAATGGGGGTGAGAACTACTAGTAAACCAGTAGCCTCCCCTAGTGGGTAAATCCTCAAACTCCGACGCACCCACTAGGTCTACCAGAGGCAAAAGGGAAAGAAGAGTGGTAAGTAATAGAGACTGCTGAAGAAAAGAAACTACCACTACTATGCCTCTAAATGTAATCCCAAAAATAGAATAACCATATGCATCAGTAACCAACCGACCCAAATAAACCCATCTATGTCGCCCTCATCATCGGGTAAGTAAGCCGCGCCGATGTGATAGCAAAACTTATGCTGCCGCCCTCAGCATCGAGCAAGTAAGCCGCGCCGATGTGATAGCAAAAACTCAATGCCTGTCTGACCCCCACACTCCGGAGGGGAACTTGATGGGAGCTACCCACATGAGGAAAGTAACCATGTCACAAGTATCATAAAAGCAGGACTGGATCACTACAATTCCTAAGTGGAACAAATCCCTCCACCAAAGAAAACCCCGATCCCCAATCTGATGCATAAATACACATACGGTCAACCGCCCAATATCCGCGGTTGCCGCAATACCCCTCAATCCACGACCATGTCCCGCAACCGATATCCAGTCAACCGCCCAATATTCGCGGTAGCCGCCATACCCCACTACCCATAATCAAATACCACCTGTCCCGACCCCAAGGTCCCGGCTACACTATCCCAACCCCTGCTCAAACCCGAGCAACAAGAACCACCTGACTAAAGAATAAGGAGAAAAGAAGCAAACATGGTTTCTCCTAAGTCAAGTTCCAACATGATAGTGTAGCGATAAGAAATGGCCTAACTAGATGTCCATACAAGCATGGAAAAGTCCCGGGAAGATAGAAAGAATACAGATATCATTTTCTGACTTATGTTTTAGCATGATAACAGTTCCTGGCATTCAATATAGCATGATATCCCAAGTCCTATAACCGTTTCCATATGAATAGCAAATATTAAACATATAAACCGCTACTCGTCCACAAATAACTATCCACCTGTGCATGTCCAAAAATATCCCCAAGTGGTACCCACCATCCAGGTAAATTACATGGCCTCAATATTATAATCAAATCCACATGCAAGGTTATGTGCTAACATAGCAATCCACATGTCCAAACCCACATGCATAATCCCAACCACGAGTGTTGATCAATCAATAAGTCCAAAAAAATGATCTCTCTAATATTCCTAGTGAGTATGTTAGAACATGATCGTGAGGACATGATGGTGGGATTATTCTTGTGGATCTATCATGTTGGAAATTTCACTGTCATGTTTAGAATTTAGCTTTTATGCAAAGGGATTATCTATGTGGGACAGTATGATCTACCCTATGTACGGGTACCACTTTGGCAATTTATTAGGGATCATGGATTATGGATGTGTATAGTACCTTAGTGATTTTGGCATGATGGTTATATCTATGTGGAGCTACTTGTGATATATTTTCTTTTATCTTTCATGAGGATAATTGCATGCTTGTATGGACATCTAGATAGGCTACTATTTATTGCTACACTATCATATTGGGACTTGACTTAGGAGAAACCATGATTGTTTCTTTTCTCTTTTTCATTTAAACTTTTGATTCATGTTGCTCGGATTCGAGCAGGGGTTTGGGATAGTGTAGCCGGGACCTTGGGGTCGGGGACAGGTTGTACTTGATGATGGATTTGTGGGGGATTGCGGCAACCGCGGACAGCAGATGGTTGACCGGATACTGATTATTTTACCAGATTGTAGATTGTGCGGTATTGCGGCGACCGTGGATATTGGGCGGTTGACTGGATGTTTATCTTTGCATCAGATTGGGGGATCGGGGTTTCATTAGTGGATGGGTTTTCCCACTTTGATAATAGTCGTGATCCAGTCCTGCTATATTGAGATACTTGTGACATGGTTACTTTACTCGTGTGGGTCGCTCCCCTCGAGTGCCACTCCGGAGTAGGCGATTGACACAGCGGCCAGTGAGTACCGGACCCCGAGTTCCGGTCAATGAGTGCTGATCTGTTAGCGTTTGACACAGCGGCCAGTGAGTACCGGACATTGAGATCCGGTCAGTGAGTGCCGATCTGTTAGCAGATACTTGAGACAGTTTGAGCAGGCAGTGCCAGTGGTTACTGGTGGTTAGATTGGGTTTGCTTGGACAGATACTGTTTACTGATGCATGCATACAGTCATTTTAGTTGGTACAGCATTTAGAGGCATACTAGTGGTGGTTTTCCAGTTTCAGCAGTTTATTTACCTTACCACTTTACCTTTTCCTTTGCCTCTGGTAGACTTAGTGGGTACGTCGGAGTTTGAGGCTTTACCCACAGGGGGAGGCTACTGGTTTTACTAGTGGTTCTCACCCCCATTGTTGTTTCCTCTTTTTTCTCCCTTTGTTTTGCAGTGTCTGCTGCGGAAGTTGCTGAGCCTTAGGTCGTTGTTCGAGATAAGGGAGTCACGAGCTAGATCCTTACCTTCCCGATGAGTGTAGCTTTATCCCCTGGTTGGAGACTTTTAGTACTGTCAGCTGGATTTTCGTATAGTACTTGGAGAGAGATTTTCTGTATTTGAGAGACTATTACTATGGTTTTAGTTTATTTCCCTTTTTGAGTTCAGGGAGGTTGTATTGAGGATATTGTATGATGATTATTTATATTTGAGGAGATGGATATTGTACTTTATTTTCGGATGTACAGTGATTGGATTTTATTTTACAGCACTTTATTTTCGCTCTGATATTTGCATAACTATAGTACTATCTTTTGCAAGTTAGACGCTACGCCTATGCGGGATTTGCCGTATGGGTTGCGGATCTGTTGGCGAGCCTGGGTCGCAGTTCGACCACGGGGCGTGACACTGGGTGCATGGCCGGCGATGGGAGGCAGCGCTGGCACCGGAGCAGTAAGCTCGATTGAGCCCTCACAAACCCAAAACTAGGGCACGCGATGGTGGCCTCTACAGTGCACCAGACCTCCTCCAATTTGGTGAAGAGCAAGAACAGGGCCAGATGAAGGTGATCATCATCTTGTTTCCCAGCCAAAAGCGTCGAGAGCGGCGGTTGCCCGAGGCGAAGCTCATGTAGTTTTTCAGCGGTGCAACTCCACTGCCGGCCAACCGGCTACTTCCCGACCTCAGGGCTGGGCTGGGAAACTTCTCAAGACCCGAGGAATATACTGCTACAAGTCCTTGCCCAAGAAACTGAGAGACAAGAGCACCTCACCTTGGCCGGAGTTGAGGAAGATGGGTAGAAGCCGGTTCACCCCTACCAGCGTCGCGCGGCCATGGAAGTGAACAGGAACCCTCTTGCTCGACTTATGAAGGTAACATATGTCCTCTGGATGCTCTGGAAGAAATCCCAACCACCTTAGTGCAACCCTTCTCCCACAACCCGAATTTAATAAGCTTCTTGAGACTTCTTGCTTTCCCGACAATCCTCGGCGGCGGCAACCAATGCAACCTTCAGGGAAGGAGCAGAGGAAAATAAAGGAACCTTTGATGGAGGTTAGGTGCAAGGAAACTCTATGTGATGGGTTTCTTCTCCAAAAACACTCACCCGGTTGCTTGTAATCTTGGCATCCTTTCCTCATCCCGAGCCCTATCACACGAAGGCGACGATTTGGGGGGACGTGGGTGTGATGACCCGGATCTCCACAGAGCTTTTGCAATGTGAATTGTGGCTTCAGGAGGCCTATGATGTGTGTTGGAGTTGGTTGCGTTCAAATCAGACTTCAGATTTGGACCCAGCACGAAATTTGGATTAAGAATACCTATCCGGATGCCTTCGACAAATTTTCGAAGTGGAATTTGGCAAAACGGACGTCGGATTTGAACTCAGCGCGCGAAAACGATGAAAATAGACTACTTACTTGTGTTTTTCGGAGCCCGGATGCCAAAACCCGGATTTCGAGGCATGGTTTACTGTTCCGGCAGGCCAGGGCAACGCCGGCGACGACGGGCAGCGGCGGAGCGCGTCAACGGGGGCGCGTGCGCGGCGGCGGGCAGGGCGGTCCATGGGTTTTGGCGTGCATCGGGACCAGCCAACGATGGGCTTGCCACGTGTCGTGCGCTGATTAGGCGGTCAACGGACGCGCGACAGCACGCCGGGCACAGCACACCGTGGACCCCGCTAGGCCACGTGTCGCCCGCCCATTGGCAGGCACAGCGACTCGGCTGGGCCGCCGCGAACCGCAGCCCACGGTTCCTGCCGTGCACCGCGTCGCCACGCGGCGCGCCGCGATTGACGGGCGCGCGTGCGCGGGGCGTGGAGCTCGTGATGTGGCGCGCCGAGAAGGTTTCGGGCACGTACAGTGTTGGGCTTGGGCCGGATTCGGGTGCCCGAATCCGAACGCCTTCCTTGGTGGGCTTGGGCTATAAATAGCCCTCTTTCTTGAGCCTTTGGACCTTTTTCCCGAGCCTTTTTGCGACTGAGCCCTCAAGTGAAGTTGTTCCTCTTCTTGTGCTGCACCTTGCAAAGGAGTTTCGGAATTTTTGGAAGGCGCGGCATCGACAACTTCGGCATCTTGGCGCAGTGCGACGTTTCTTCTTTGATGGCCCACTTCCGTTGCGTTTCAATCCACGAGGTCCATAGAGCTACTCCGACGGAATTTTTGGATGATTTTTCCAGCATCGGTTTCATGAGAGGTAGGCCTTCGATTTCCGTGTTGATCACCTGGCTTCATTTTGAGTTCTTGGCATGGTTTACGTGGCATCTTTGAAACCCTTTCCTGCTGGTGGTTTTTCTGGATAGCAGAGGCTTGTCGGATTTTTATCTCTGCACTCGATTATCGGATTTCAACATATGAGGACTCGATCGACATCTACTCTTCGCGAGGATTGCCGTGGTATTTTTATTGGAATTTTTGGAGATTATCTCGCAGGTGGTATTTAAGCATTTTCTGGAATGATTTTTCAGAAGTTTGTAAACTTGGAATTTTGTGTTGATTACAATCCTTGAACTATGTCTTTGTACGCAGGAGGTGTTTTTGGGTGATTTTGGACCCGTTGGAATCGTGGGAATCTGAGGATTTGTACCCGTTCAGTTTCTGCCTTTTGGGATCTTGGATTGACGCGCGCTTCAGGTGGGTTGCTTCGTCTCCAAAACCGGTGGACGGTTCATTAATTCTGTTGTATAGAAAGCATGCATGATTGTGAAATATGTTAGAATGCATGTTAGAGAGATGTTGTCTTTCCTGTGTTGTTATTGACATCATGTTGGTTAATGTTCCCTGATCTTGCTTTAATCAAACTAAATGCTACTTTTCGAACTTGACCTAGCACCCTGTTATATGTTACATGTGTAACCAGACTAGTAGAAAACCCTCACTTGGGCTAGGTTTATTTATGCTTTAGACATCCACACTTCTTATTCTATTCCTGGACATAGTGTTATCCTCGCCCGGGTAGTGGGTGGAGTGGTCGGAATTTCTCTTAGTGTGGGATGCATGTTACACTCGTGCTTGGGGGCAGAGTGGAGTCTGGTAGATATAGCTGGTATTATATCTGTGGCGGGAGCCGTTGGGTGAACGGTGGTCCCGGGATGTCGTGTTTCTCGGTTTTATGTGTTGCCATTGTGTTAGTGGCAATAGTATACCAGTGATAGCAGGACCTTGAACCCAGAACCTTTTGGACACACACATGATTTTAGTCACCCAATATTTTCTTCCAAATATCGAAAAGGGTCGCCGGAGTCTGTTCTTGTCTGATTGGACGAAGGCATTAGCCCTTCGAGGTTTGGGTATAAAAACTTGTTTTCTAACTGTTTTTCCTAAAAGAACTAAAATATATTAAATTGGGTTTCTCGGATTAAAATAGTTTTCAGCAATAACTGCCATCTTTTATTACAAACTTACTCACCCGAGAGAGTTGGGTGACCTGGGTTCTAGGGGCCGTTCTCTTATTTCGGGACGAAAGCTACAGGGGCTATACTTGGAACCTGTTCTTGTTTGATAGGGTTGTAGGTGTTGGTCTCCCGGAACTTTCGGACCCTGGTTGGTTTCTTCTGCATATTTTACCAAGGAAGTTGTTTTTCCGAACTGTAAGGGGTCGAGAACTTCGAAAGGTTGAGTCTGGAGTCTGTTCTTGTTTGATTGGGATTCTAGAAACCGACCTTTCAGGATTCTCGGACCCTTACTGTGTCGGTTGGTTCTTTCTCGTCTGTGAGTTGGATGTCCTATTTTGGGAGCCGTTGGGCAGACGATGGTCCCGGCTGTCGAGTATTTCCAGCCAGTGAGTTAGAGATGTGATTTGTTGGTTATTGTCGATCTTGGTGATCGTGGATTGGACTATAGCCTGCATGAACCATATTGAGCTCGACAAAGATGCGCAGATACTTTCCTCGATGGGGTCGCGCCCCTCGAGTGCCACTCCGGAGTTGGGCCTGTTACTTCGCTAACGCGACTTGTCGATGCAGTCCCTCTGGCTGGGCCAGTTTTGACAGTCACGGACGCCCTACGTAAGTCTGGTCCTCATTGGATGTAATGGCCGTAGGTGGGCGCAGGTTTGATTGGACCCTATGTGGCAGTCAGTGTAGATTGGGTGACTGTATTTTGAGAGCTAATAGATGCATCATTTTCATCTGTATCACCCTTTGAGCATTGTAGATAGAGGCATGATAGCTGTAGACTCTTTCCAGCTTATCTTTTCATTATTACAGATTTCCTATTATCTTATGCCTCTAGTAGACTTAGTGAGCAGACCGTCGGGCTTGGTAGCGGTACCCACTGAGAACTACTGTGGGATGTAGTTCTCACACCCGCTGTGGTGTCTTTCCCCAGGGACCCTTTCTCCAGCTCCTGCTACTCCAGTTGTTGATCCTTTTGTTGCTGATCGAGGTGAGGGAGTCGCGAGCTAGTTCCCTACCCGTCCTTGGAGTATAGCGGTACCCCTTTTTGGAGCTTAGTAGTATAGTCTGCTGGATTTTAGTAGTTAGTTACTTTTGAGAGTTTTATTTTGAGAGACTTTTGTAGTGAGGTTCAGACTTGTACTATTTGACAGTTGTATTATTTTTTATTTCAGTAGTTTACTTTTCAGCTTTGATATCTGTATAGCTATAGTATCCTTCTTTTTATAGGTTAAACGCTTCGTCTATACGAGGCTTCCCGTATGGGCGGCGGATCTGTTGGCGGGCCCGGGTCGCAGTTTCGACCCCGGGGCGTGACTGATTAGAGTGGTATCAGAGCCTAGGTTGTAGGTCATTATGGACTTAGATACCCTAGGCATATGGATGGATCTTAGGATGACTACGTGAGAGTCGTGACTTATAGCGAGAGTCCTGATTGAGTTTTATACCTCTCCTAAGGGGCGAAATGAGTGATTGGCATATTTATTCTCCTAAGCGATTATGTTGGCTGCAGATAACATATTGATGTGGATTGGATGACATGTTTTAGACTTTCGCTGGATTGGGTCGAATGGTTGTTGTGTCCTAATGTTTGTTATTGTGCAGTGGAATACGATGCCCCTGAGACGTCGTGCATAGAGTAGGGCACATCCTGCATCTGATGAGTAACCCGAGCAGCGGGAAGCAGAGCTATCAAAGCAGAGCGAGACCCAGGAGTTATGGACCCATATGGCACAGATGTCGGAGGTTGTCCGATGCCAGGAGGAGGCCATGGAACGTTTGATGCGCCTGTTGGAGCAGAGAGCACAGCCAGTTGCAGTACCGCCTGAGTGTCCTCCAGCACTTTCTTCCCATGCAGTGGCATCTCCAGCTATACAAGTGGCACCGATTGAGCGAGCAGCCCCCTCCGTGCCGACGAGTAGTGCCGAGGCACCGAGGTAGGGTGGATAGCAGATAGTAGATGAGCTTTGGGACATTATCGATCGATGGAGCCTATCCCGGCAGTCTGATCCACCCCGATTTGCAGGATTGAGCTCGGATCTACCCTGATAGAAGCTGGAAGAGGATCTGAGGAACCTCCAACAGGGAGACCGTTCTGTATAGAAGTACATCATTGATTTCAACCGGCTATTGGACTGTGTACTAAACGCGGCTAGGGACAAGCCGCATTGGATTTACTTGTTCGAGCGGGGTTTGCGCCAAGATATCTATCAGTTTGTTCGGTCACGCAGACTGCAGACTTTTGACGCCTCGATGGAGCAGGCCCTTATGTGGAACGAGGGAATGTGATTTTGACTGAGTGGAATACAGCCCCGATGGGAGTTTGGGAGTGAAGCGCCCAGCGCCTGATGACGGAGGACAGACGAGTAGGCAGGAGCCTCCGAGACCTCCACGATTCCATCCTCAGGATCATGGGTTTCAGAGGCGCCAGGATCGGCAGCAGCCGCAGTACCAGCAGTCTTAGCAGCGGTATCAGTAGCAGCAGCGGCGGTAACATGGATGTGTTTCTACGGAGGGCCCCATTCGTTGCCCCAGTGTGAGCAGAGGCAGATGCCATGCTTTTTATGTGGATAGTCTAGATATTTTCTGACAAACTGAACTTTGACATCGAGGCAGACTGAGCGACGACCACCTACATCGAGCGGATGAGTCTATGCCACCCGGTTGGAGGGCGCCACGGCAGTGGACCGGGTTGTCGCAGGCATGATTTCATCACAGTAGTCTGAGTTAGAGTATTTTTGCTTTCCTGCATGGACTAGAGATAGAGTTGTTACCATGTGCACTAGAGGTACAGGTTCCTGTTGGTGTTGTGCACTTGGAGGAGGCTTGTGGATCATGTCCAGTGCAGTGAGACCGCGGGTTATACCGGCAGGTGTGACGGTTTGGTGGCCGCTCCAAGACTCTGATCGAGCACACGGGATGGACCGGTTGGCGCGATATCATGCAACGACTTATTGTGGATTGAGAACAGTGACCCTTCCGCGAGCTGGACTGTCGGAGTTCATTTTCACAAGTTGCCAAGGTACCCTTCCTGCAGTGATGGCTTCAGCGGCTATGGACAGACGCCACCTCTACAGCATATGTGACGATTAGGACTAGAGGTTGTGTTCCTAGGGGTCACGGTTAGATCGTAGCTTTCGTATTTGTAGCCACAGCAGGAACGGCTTCAACACTTCTCTCCTTTTTTATCGCCTTTATGCTAAAACTTACGAACGGGAAGAAAACTTCGAAATGCTACTCCAGAAATGGAAAGAGTGCCCAAACCTGTTCTTGTTTGATTGGGGCGAGGGCACAGGCCTTTCGGAATTTTCAAACTTTTCATTATTTTCGATTACTTTCCAAATTGAGAGTTGGAGTTGATGACGTTCCTGATGGTGGGGCCTTTACCTTTCTTGTTTGGATGTGTTGGCGTACTTCGAGTAGATTTGGACGAGTTGGTTTTGGTGGTGCGTTTTAGTTTCGGGGACGAAACATTCATTTAGTGGGGGAGGATGTGATGACCCGGATCTCCACAGAGCTTTTGCAGTGTGAATTGTGGCTTCTGGAGGCCTATGATGTGTGTTGGAGTTGGTTGCGCGCAAATCAGACTTCAGATTTGGACCCAGCGTGAAATTTGGATTAAGAATACCTGTCCGGATGCCTTCGACAAATTTTTGAAGTGGAATTTGGCAAAACGGACATCTGATTTGGACTCAGCGCGCGAAAACGATAAAAATGGACTACTTGTATTTTTTGGAGCCCGGATGCCAAAACATGGATTTCGAGACATGGTTTACTGTTTCGGCTGGCCAAGGCAGCGCCGGCGGCGACGGGCAGCGGCGGAGCGCGGCGGCGGGGGCGCGGGCAGGCGCGTGCGCGACGGCGGGCAAGGCGGTCCACGGGTTTTAGCGTGCACCGGGACCAGCCAACGGCGGGCGTGCCACGTGTCGCGCACTGATTGAACAGTCGACGCACGCGGGACAACATGCCGGGCGCGGCGCACCGTGGACCCCGCCAGGCCACGTGTCGCCCGCCCATTGGCGGGCGCAGCGACCCGGTTGGGCCGCCGTGAACCGCGGCCCACGGTTCCCGCCGTGGACCGCGTCGCCACGCGGCGCGCCGGGATTGGCGGGCACGCGTGCGCGGGGCGCAGAGCTGGTGACGTGGCGCGCTGAGAAGGTTTTGGGCGCGCACAGTGTTGGGCTTGGGCCGGATTCGGGCGCCCGAATCCGGCGCCCGAATCCGAACCCATTCCTTGGTGGGCTTGGGCTATAAATAGCCCTCTTTCTTGAGCCTTTGGACCTTTTTGCCGAGCCCTTTTGCGACTGAGCCCTCAAGTGAAATTGTTCCTCTTCTTGTGCTGCACCTTGCAAAGGAGTTTCAGAATTTTTGGAAGGCACAGCATCGACAACTTTGGCATCTTGGCGCAGTGCGACGTTTCTTCTTCGATGGCCCATTTTCGTCGCATTTCAATCCACGAGGTCCACAGAGCTACTCCGACAGAATTTTTGGATAATTTTTGTGGCATCAATTTCATGAGTGGTAGGCCTTCGATTTCCGTGTTGATCACCTAGCTTCATTTTGAGTTCTTGGCATGCTTTACAAGGCATCTTTGAACCCCTTTCCTGCTGGTGGTTTTTCTGGACAGTGGAGGCTTGTCGGATTTTTATCTCTGCACTCGGTTATCGGATTTCAACATGTGAGGACTCGATCGACATCTACTCTTCACGAGGATCACCTTCGTATTTTTATTGGAATTTTTGGAGATTATCTCGTAGGTGATATTTAAGCATTTTCTGGATTGATTTTTCAGAAGTTTGTAAACTTGGAATGTTGTGTTGATTGCAATGTTTGGACTATGTCTTTGTGCCCAGGAGGTGTTTTTGGGTGATTTTGGACCCGTTGGAATCGTGGGAATCTGAGGATTTGTCCTCGTTCAGTTTCAGCCTTTTTGGATCTTGGATTGACGCGCGCTTCAGGTGGGTTGCTTCGTCTCCAAAATCGGTGGACGGTTCATTAATTCTGTTGTATAGAAAGCATGCATGATTGTGAAATATGTTAGAATGCATGTTAGAGAGATGTTGTCTTTCCTGTGTTGTTATTAAAATCATGTTGGTTAATGTTCCCTGATCTTGCTTTAGTCAAACTAAATGCTACTTTTGGAACTTGACCTAGCACCCTGTTATATGTTACATGTGTAACCAGACTAGTAGAAAACCCTCACTTGGGCTAGGTTTATTTATGTTTTAGACATCCACACTTCTTATTCTATTCCTGGACATAGTGTTATCCTCGCCCGGGTAGTGGGTGGAGTGGTCGGGATTTCTCTTAGTGTGGGATGCATGTTACACTCGTGCTTGGGGGCAGAGTGGAGTCTGGTAGATGTAGCTGGTATTATATCTGTGGCTGGAACCTGTTCTTGTTTAATAGGGTTGTAGGTGTTGGTCTCCCGGAACTTTCGGACCCTGGTTGGTTTCTTCTGCATATTTTACCAAGAGAGTTGTTTTCCCGAACTATAAGGGGTCGAGAACTTCGAAATGTTGAGTCTGGAGTCTGTTCTTGTTTGATTGGGATTCTAGACACCGACCTTTCGGGATTCTCGGACCCTTACTATGTCGGTTGGTTCTTTCTCGTCTCTGAGTTGGATGTCCTGTTTTGGGAGCCATTGGGTTGACGGTGGTCCCGGCTGTCGAGTATTTCCAGCCAGTGAGTTAGAGATGTGATTTGTTGGTTACTGTCGATCTTGTTGATCGTGGATTGGACTATAGCCTGCATGAGCCATATTGAGCTCGACAGATATGCGCAGATACTTTCCTCGGTGGAGTCGCGCCCCTCGAGTGCCACTCCGGAGTTGGGCCTGTTACTTTGCTATCGTGATTTCTCGACGCAGTTGTAATACCCCCGAAATTTGGATTAGTCCTCTATATAAATGATATAATAGGACTAAATCTCTAACCCGGCTATAGCATTTTGGATGGTAGCAAGATCCAAGAGGAACATGAGAGTTAAGCGTGCTAGAGCTAGAGTAGTTCTAGGATGGGTGACCCCCTGGGAAGTGGGGCGTCACAGTTGGTATCAGAGACATTCACCAGCCGGAAATGTGAGATGAGTCTCGGCTGAGCCAGGGTTATATAGCGGGTAGAGCGAGGCTCCCCGGCTAATGACCGTTGTGAGTGGAGTGCAGCTCCTCACAAGGTCGGCTAAGGCTAGCGAGACGAGTCTCACATCGCCTGGTGCTTGTGAGTGTGCTTGAGCCTGACGTGGACGTCAGGGCTTAAAGGGGGGAAGAATGTAATACCCCCGGAATTTGGATTAGTCCTCTATATAAATGATATAATAGGACTAAATCTCTAACCCGGCTATAGCATTTTGGATGGTAGCAAGATCCAAGAGGAACATGAGAGTTAAGCGTGCTAGAGCTAGAGTAGTTCTAGGATGGGTGACCCCCTGGGAAGTGGGGCGTCACAGCAGTCCCTCTGGCAAGGCCAGTTTTGGCAGTCACGGACGCCCTACGTAAGTTCGGTCCTCCTTGGATGTAACGGTCGTAGGTGGGCGCAGGTTTGATTGGACCCTATGTGGCAGTCAGTGTAGATTAGGTGACTGTATTTTGAGAGCTAGTAGATGCATCATTTTCATCTGTATCACCCTTTGAGCATTGTAGATAGAGGCATGATAGCTGTAGACTCTTTCCAGCTTATCTTTTCATTATTACAGTTTTCCTGTTATCTTGTGCCTCTAGTAGACTTAGTGGGCAGACCGTCGGGCTTGGTAGCGGTACCCACTGAGAACTACTGTGGGATGTAGTTCTCACACCCGCTGTGGTGTCTTTCCCCTGGGACCCTTTCTCCAGTTCCTGCTGCTCAAGTTGTTGATCCTTTTGTTGCTGATCGAGGTGAGGGCGTCGCGAGCTAGTTCCCTACCCGTCCTTGGAGTATAGCGGTACCTCTTTTTGGAGCTTAGTAGTACAGTCTGCTGGATTTTAGTAGTTAGTTACTTTTAAGAGTTTTATTTTGAGAGACTTTTGTAGTGAGGTTCAGACTTGTACTATTTGATAGTTGTATTATTTCTTATTTCAGTAGTTTACTTTTCAGCTCGGATATCTATATAGCTATAGTATCCTTCTTGTTGGGTCGTATATAATACGGATCTAAATAGGGGAAGAAACACCTAGAGGGGGGTGAATAGGTGTAAACGTATAAACACTCCAAAAATCGTTGCGATAAAACCCAATGCGGAAAATAAAATAACACGCAAGATTTTTACGTGGAAAACTCCATCACCGGAGTAAAAAACCACGGGACCGATAACACGGCAGAAATCCACTAGAATTAAAACACGTACAAGGTGATTTACCGTACACACTTACGACTCAACCTTTTCCATACGCTCCTAGAGGATCTTCTCCGCTCGCTCCAGACGCTTCTCGAATCCACGATCTGCGCCCAACGCCGAATCCACGGCGTCCAACGTCGAATCCACGACGTCCGACCGAATCCACGGTCTTCACCCAATAGCACCGTTCGAATCCACGAACGTGCCTCGCTCCGAATCCACGAGAGCGATTGAACCTTGAATCCACAAGGACACGCGAATCCACGCGCCGATTTTTGGGGTAAATCGTTGTTTTTGGGTGGTGATGATCCGCCGAATACTTAGATCAAAGATAGATCGGAAATACCATCTAAGTATTCATTAGTTTGATTCAACTCAAGATGTGAGTATGAAAACCTAGAATCAAACTAATCAATATAGATGAAGAAACATAGAGTATTCTCTAATGATTTCCTTTCTTCTCTATATGTGGATCTATAGCCGTATAAGATGATATATGAAAATGACGGCTATGTGGATTGACCCTAGAAAGAAAGACATAGGGTCTATTTATAGGTTAGAAACCCTAGGAAGGAGATAAGAATCAAAAACCTGCCATTTCTGGAATTTTACGGACGGCGATCCGGATCGTGATAACTGAGATCCGGATCGTCATAACGAAACAGCCAATTCCAGAAAAACGAAGGTTCGGGATCCGGATCATGTGACTACGATCCGGATCGTTCATACAGTTCACCAAACATCAACGTTCGGGATCCGGATTGCGAAGCAAGATCCGGATCGTTCAAGGTAGATGGTAAACTCAACATTCGGGATCCGGATCAAGAGACTACGATCCGGATTGCGACGATGTATGAACGAACCACCTTCGGGATCCGGATCGAACAACCTGATCCGGATCCTGAACATGTCCCAAGTCCAGTTTTTGATTTTTATGCAATGAAAGATTCTTCCAAGTGTTTCTACACTACAAGAAGTATTCGGATCACACAAATTCTTTAGTTAAACATACCTGATCCTTTTGAATTCTTCTTTCTTGAGATTGAGTTAAATGATCCAACTTTCTTCACCTTCAATCTTCAAGACTTGAGACTTTCACGAAACTACGCCAACTCAAATTCCGTAACAATCTCCCCCTTTGGCGGTTTCGTGACAAAACATAGATCCACTAAAGAAAATTCAAAAAGATATTTTTGTTGCTATCACCATACAACAAAAATTTACAATGGAGATCCAAAATACAATACATGAGTTAAACTCCTAAAACAGACTCTAGACTTAGACATCTGTACTCTCTGCAAAAAGAAATCATTCTTGACAAAAGAAATCGTTAGATACCTCAAGAATTTTGTATCATTCAAAAACCACAAACAGAGATGAAGTTTAAACTCATTTATACTTACCATGACATTTATATTCAGATATGTAAACTGATCATAGTTAAAAAAAAAAAAAAAAAACCAACATATCTTCTTTGCACGTAAAAACCAAATGTCATGAACATGTTTGTGACAAACTTAAGTATATATAGATATGTAATAGATCAGAGTTAAGAACCAACATATCTTCTATGCAATCAAAAACCAAGTGTCACAAACTTGTTAGTGAACATCAACTTGTTAGTTATATTACATGCCCAAATAGTTAGCAAATAGTTAGTCGAGGCATGCATTCATACAGCTGAAAAACCTCAAGTTGAGAATGGAAGTTGGAGTAATACTTACCTTGATATTCATCCAGTTTTCAAACATTGTTCACTTACCTTGATGTTTCATGCAGTCAACATTGTTCAAAGTTCTCTCTAACTCTCTCATTGTTCTAAACTCTCTCCCCCTTTTTGTCACAAAACAAAGCCAAAATGTGGTTAAGACTACGAAATGTGAGGAGAGTAAAAAGTTCCAATAAAATGTAAAACCTGAGAACTAATAAAACTAAATCCTAAAATCGTAATCCTGCACAAAAAGAAGAAAAGGAAGGTGCAGTTCAGTCGGAGGAGTCGGAGCTGGTACAACTGAGCTTGCTCAAAATCCCTTTAAGCATTGTCGAAATAGTTGAGCACTTCTTCTTGATCTTCTTCTGTTGAGAGGAAAGTTGCTGAAGTTCCTTCGACATTCTTTTTTGTTCAGCAGACAGTCT
>CM055079.1:12834662-12883620 GCA_029204045.2 Tillandsia leiboldiana | reverse complement strand
TTTAGGGGCGGAGCCTAGGTTCAGGTTTCCGGCGACCCATTGTGGCGCCGGCTAACCATGTGGCTGCATGGGACCTCGGGCTTTGCAGGGAGGATCTAAGGACCTAATGAGTAGACTTGCAGGTGGCCTAGTGGGCTAACATGCAATAGATTTTGAAACCCTCCACCTTGTCCGAGCTCGGGGAAGACGGAGGAAGCGGTTTCTTCACCGCAACCTCCCACCGGTCGCTCAGCCTCGGCTAGCTTCCAGCAGGGTCCTTCAAGCACCAGGGACTTCCTCAGACACCTCCCAATACAACCTTGAAGAGTATGGGTCCCAACTTCACATCTCTTTCTCTCCTTCTCTATCTCTCGGGTAGCAACAAATGGGAGGGGTGACCCCGTCGGCCTCCAACACCTGGTTAGAAAGAAGTAACTCCTGGGAGTTATGAAATCTCAAGAGTACCTCGTGTAATCCCACACGAGTAGCCCAAGAGGCATCTCACATAATGCAAGATTCTTTTTGGGAAAACCTTGTAGTTGGGTTCACACTAAACCCAAGCATCCGAGGCTTATTCATTAGGTTACAATTACACCCAACACCTTATCCTATAAGCCCTAGCACTTAGGCACATAAAATGTGAAGCTTTCATTACTAATTTAGTCCATTTGGAGCACTTTTCACGCAATTCGAGACAATCCGTCGTCGGTTTTGCGAAACAGACTTCGCCACGACGTCCGGCTCGTCGAGAGACCTGTCAGTAGCGTATTTGTTTGTTCGTTCGACGCCCGGATTAAAAGTCGTTCCATAAGGTTCGACTCAATATAACGCGTGGCACGCACTTCGATTCACCCCCCGGGTCGCCAAACGCGAAATCCGACAGTGCCATTGCGCTCAGAACGTCGAAATTAGCTAGGTCCATTACTCATACTCCTATGTTAAAACTCTAGATAGTGGTTCGACCATTCATGATCACAAGGGGTTAAAAATTCAAAGGTTACTATTCACTTAAGTCGCGGGGCTACTTTTTGATTTCTGATTTCTGGAAGATCCGACCGTCGGATCGAAAATATATGAATATGAAACTTCTATGTTTCGACGAAACGATCGCACTGGTGATCTCGGATTTTCCAGATCAGACCCCGATCAAAAGTCGATATCTCTGGGCCCACTATTGACCCACTATCTCTCCACTTTTGCCAAAATTGACAAATTTTAAATATTTAAAGGCAAACAGAGACTTTAAATTCTAGATTTCTACATTCTGATTCAGACTGACTTAACTTCTTTCTAATCTTTTGTGCAGGAGTTCAGTTTTTAGGACTTACTTTAGTTCTAGTTCTTACATTTCGGAACAATTTTTGATCTATTTAACTCTCCTTAAATTTGTTGGTAATTTTGGCTTTGTTTGTGACAAAAAGGGGGAGAGAGTTTAGAGAGAACTTGAACATGATGAGGTGAATGTGTGAACATCAAGGTAAGTATCACTTCAACTTTGACTTTGGTGAAGGGTAAGTATCACAACTTTGGTTTTATCTTGTGATTGTTGCAATGTTCCTACTAACTATTCGACTAACTATTTGGACATGTATTATTACTAACAAGTTGTTTGATTACTAACAAAGCAAAGTTATGACATTTGGAATTTTATTGCTTAGAAGATATGTCAATGTTTGATTGTGATCTTATTACATATCTGAATTACTCAATGTCATGGTGAGCATAAACTCTATCTCTGTTAGGTTTTGAATGCTAAATATTCTTGAGGTATCTAACGATCTCTTTTTGTCAAGAATGATTTCTTTGTGCAGAGAGTACAGATGTCTAAGTCTAGAGTCTGTTTTAGGAGTTTATATCTCATGTTTTTAAATTTTTGGATCTCCATTGTAAATTTTTGTTGTATGGTGATAGCAACAAAAATATCTTTTTGAATTTTCTTTAGTGGATCTGTGTTTTGTCACGAAACCGCCAAAGGGGGAGATTGTTACGGAATTTGAGTTGGCGTAGTTTCGTGAAAGGTTCAAGTCTTGAAGATTAAGGTGAAGAAAGTTGGATCATTTAACTCAATCTCAAGAAGAAGAATTCAAAAGGATCAGGTATGTTTAACTAAAGATTTTTGGTAATCCGAATACTTCTTGTAGTGTAGAAACACCTGGAAGAATTTTTAATTGCATAAAAATCAAAAACTGGTGTTCGGACATGTTCAGGATCCGGATCAGAGCAAGCGATCCGGATCCCGAAGGTTGTTGTTTCATACATTACTTCAATCCGGATCGCAGCATCTCACGATCCGGATCCCGAACGTTGAGTTTTTTCTGAATTGTATGAACGATCCGAATCAGGCATTCCGATCCGGATCCCGAACGATTGTTTTTCTGGAAACCGTCTTTCTTGCTACTGCAATCCGGATCGCCCAAATCCGATCCGGATCGCCGTCCGTAAAAATTCCAGAAATGGTAGGTTTTTGATTCTTATCTCCTTCCTAGGGTTTCTAACCTATAAATAGACCCTATGATTCATTTTTCTAGGGTAATCCAGATAATCCACATAGAGCCGTCATAATCAAATATCATCTTATACGGCCCTAGATCCACATATAGAGAAGAAAGGAAATCATTAGATAATACTCTATGTTTCCTTCATCTATATTGATTAGTTTGATTCTAGGTTTTCATACTCACATCTTGAGTTGAATCAAACTAATGAATACTTAGATGGTATTTCCGATCTAGCTTTGATCTAAGTATTCGGCGGATCATCACCACCCAAAAACAACGATTTCCCCAAAATCGGCGCGTGGATTCGCGTGTCCTTGTGGATTCAAGGTTCAACCGCTCTCGTGGATTCGGAGCGAGGCACGTTCGTGGATTCGAAGGGTGCTACTGGGTGAAGACCGTGGATTCGGTCGGACGTCGTGGATTCGACGTTGGACGCCGTGGATTCGGCGTTGGGCGCAGATCGTGGATTCGAGAAGCGTCGTGGAGCGAGCGGAGAAGATCCTCTAGGAGCTGATGGAAAAGGTTGAGTCGTAAGTGTGTACGGTAAATTACCTTGTACGTGTTTTAATTCTAGTGGATTTCGCCGTGTTATCGGTCCCGTGGTTTTTTACTCCGGTTTGGAGTTTTCCACGTAAAAATCTTGCGTGTTATTTTATTTCCGCATTGGTGTTTTTTATCGCAACGATTTTTGAGTGTTTATACGTTTACACCTATTCACCCCCTCTAGGTGTTTCTTTCCCCTATTTAGATCTATATTACATATAACCCAACATTTGGGTGTGTATCGGACTCAAGAAGTGGACTCAGTGTGTTGAATGGATTCCGGTGTATTCGGGTACCCCCGTCGAATTTTGGAAGAAGCTTTGGGCAAAGCGAGGCCGTATTTGTATTTTTCTGAGTCCGGACGCCCAAAAACGGAGACCCGGAAGTTTTCTGGTGCAAATGGTGCACGGGGGGAGCCGTGGCCGTCTTGGGACACGTGGCAAGCTCTCATTGGGCCGGCGCACGACTCCCGGTCCATGGATGTGGGCCGCCGGTGCACGGTGGACCGGCGGGCCACGTGGCAGCATGTTGTTAACCCGGTGCAGTGCGCGCGGCGCGCGGGGGAGTGCGTGGGCAGGCCGGGCAGGAGCCCGGGGGAGCGCGGTGCACGGTGGACCGGGGCGCGCCACGTGGCGGCCTTGGATTGGAGGGCTCAGGTGCACGCGGTGCACGCGGGGCCGCGTGTCTGCGGCCGTACGCGCGTGGGCGGCGCGACCAACCGCCGTGTCGGGCACGGCGGCGCACGCTGCGCCACGTGGCGCCGCTCCATTGGCGGGCGCCACCGACGCCTGGGCCACGTGGCAGCGGCCCATTCGGTCGGGGCCGCTGTCCCCTGTTCGGGGACAGGTGTCGCGCCCGGGTTGGTCCGGGCGCTGTGCGGAGGCGGGCCGGTGTGCGGATTCGGGGCCCGCAAACCCCGCGGGCGCCCGAATCCGCTAAGCATAGTAGGCTCTTTGGGCTGGCCTATAAATGCTTCTCCCTCTCTCTCTTTTCTGATTTTTCCGAGACTTAGAGAGAGAATGAGAGGGAGAGTTCTTTATGAAAGTTGTTCCTCTTGATGTTCTTGACCTCGTGGTGCATCCCCAGATTTTTTGGAGGCTCGACAACGGCGATCTTGATTTTACAGTACGCCTCGGCTTTTCCCCCATTTCGACCCGTTTTCGTCGTAGTTCAATCAAAAATTTCACAGTGGGCTAACCAGGAGGAATTTTTGGGCGATTTCTTCGACAGCGTGTTCCTAAGAGGTAAGGCTTCGTTTTTTGTATTGATCACTTCGCTCCGTTTCGCACTTTTGGCATGGTTCCCGAGGCACCTTTTGACCCCCATTTTCTGTGGTGAGTTTTGGACATCTTGGGATTGTCGATTTTCTATCTTGACCTACGAGCATCGGAATGAGGCGTTTAAAGAGTCGATTCACATCTACGCTTCGAGAGTAATGCACTCGTATTTTTATTGGATTTTTTTGAGGTCTTTTCGAAGGTGAGAATTAAGCTTCTCTGTGGTTGTTTTCACAGATGTGTGAGTTGTTGATGGTTTGCCTTACCGCGATGTCCGATTTGTTTCTGGGCCTACAGGTATCGGATCTGGGCGTATAAGTAGTCGTTTTGGGGCTACTCTTCGCGAGGAACGCGATCGTGAATTTTCTCGATTTTTCTGAGGACTGGAGAGAGGTGATATTTACCCTTTTCTGTGCTGTTTGGAAGACAGCAAATGCTGTTTTGGTGGTATGTTTACACCGGGTGCGATGTCTTGTGCAGTGGGGCACAGTTTTCGGTGGATTGCTGTGTTAGAAGATTGCGGGCAGAGAGGAGCTTCTTTTGGTGTAGATCGCGCTTTTTTAAGGTGGGTGGTTGTTGCATACCTCTACTTCTGACTTGCTCACTAAGTTTTTTAGAGAAGCCCTCTATTGGACATATTGATTGATTACCATGCATGATTGACTGATATAAATGCGAGCCTATCATTTGAGATTAATTTTGTGGACATAGCATGTTAGGAATATTCTTGGGATAATATTGTTGTGGAAACATGATTGCGGGGACATATCTAATAGTGATAATTAACATGCCATATTAGCACATAGATTTTATGAAAGTTGGTTAAATGGACTAATTATTGGGACATGATGACATATCTATGTGCGGGTACCACTTTGGGATTATTATGGATCAGGGATTATATACATGTGTAGTTGACTGATGATTTTAGCATGATGGTTATATTTATGTGGATTTATTATTTGTTACACATGTGGAACTGTTATTCGTTATTCCCTCTTTCATCTTGCATGAGGACTTTTGCATACTTGTATGGACATCTAGATAGGCCACTATTTATTGCTACACTATCATATTGGGATTTGACTTAGGAGAAACCATGATTGTTTCCTTTCTCCTTCTCATTTAGACTTTTGAGTCTGGTTGCTCGGGTTCGAGCAGGGGTTTGGGATAGTGTAGTCGGGACCTTGGAGTCCGGGACAGGTGGTACTTGATTGTGGATTGGTGGGGGAACTGCGGCAACCGCGGACAGTAGGCGGTTGACCGGATATTGATTATTTTACCCGATGGTGGATTGTGGGTTATTGTGGTGACCGCGGACATTAGGCGGTTAGCCAGATGTTGATTACTTTATCAGATTTTGGTCTTGTGGGATGTTGCGGCGACTGCGGACATTGGACGGTTGACCGGATGTTTACTTATGCATCAGATTGGGTATCAGATTTCTCTAGTGGATGGTGTTTCCCACTGATTGAGTACTATTGCATCAGATCAGGGTTTCATTAGTGGACGGAGTTTCCCACTTTGATCATTGTCATGATCCAGTCCTGCTATTGAGATACTTGATAGAGATACTTATGATACTGATGATAGAGTTACTTTACTCGTGCGGGTCGCTCCCCTCGAGTGCCACTCCGGAGTAGGCTTCAGACCGTGTTGGGTTCCGGTCAGACCGTGTTGGGTTCCGGTCATTTGGACAGTAGAGATACTGAGTTCTTGAGTTCGACAGCAGAGCAGGCAGTACCAGTTTTACTAGTGACTAGATTGGGTTTATTTGGTCAGATACTGTTTCCTGATGCATTCATACAGTCATTTCTTTCGATATTGCATTTAGAGGCATACTAGTGGTGGTTTCCCCTTTTATTCAGCAGTTCTGTTTACAGCTTTACCACTTATCCTTTTCTTGCCTCTGGTAGACTTAGTGGGTTCGCCGGAGTTTGAGGCTTTACCCACAGGGGGAGGCTACTGGTTTACTAGTGGTTCTCACCCCCATTGTTGTTTCCCTCTTTTCTTCCTCCTGTTTTTGCAGAGTCTTCTGCGGGAGTTGCTGATCTTTCGGCCGTTGTTCGAGGTGAGGGAGTCACGAGCTAGAACCATACCGCCGAGGAGCGTAGCTGTATCCCCTGGTTGGAGATTCCTTGTAGTTGTCAGCTGGTTTTTATTGTTTACTTCGAGAGGGATCTTTTGTATTTGGAGAGACTGATGTACTATAGTTTTAGTTTATCTCCCTCGTTGGAGTTTGAGAGATGTTGTACTGAGGACATTGTATGATGATTATTTGTATTTGAGGAGATGGATATTGTACTTTATTTCATGTTGTACAATGATTGGATTTTTATTTTACAGCATTTTTATTTCCGCTCTGATATTTGCGTAGCTATAGTACTATCTTTTGCAGGTTAGACGCTTCGCCTATGCGGGATTTTGCATAGGTGGCGGATCTGTTGGCGAGCCCGGGTCGCAGTTCCAACCCCGAGGCGTGACAGATTAGGTTGGTATCAAAGCTTAGGGATAGGTCAGTTGGGACTGTAGAAACCCTAGGCTTGTGGTTGGACCCTAGGATGACTTCGTGAGAGTCGTGATTTTTAGCGAGAGTCCTGATTGAGTTTCATTCCTCTCCCAAGTGATGGGATGGGTGATTGGCATGTTTATTCTCCTAAGCAATTATGTTGGCTGCAGACAACATAATGCGGTGGAACGGTTGACATGCTCTAGACTCTCGCCGGATTGGGTCGAGTTTTGTTCTGTGCTGTGGTGCAGTTGGTCGGGGTGAGCCGTGTCTCCCCGACGCGTTGTGCGGATTGGTGTGCACGCGTCGCAGCAGTGGAGCTTGAGCGGATTGTTTTGGGGCCGGATACCCGGATTGAGGTCATAGAGCTCCGGACCCAGATGACAGGATTGTTAGAGGCTTATCAGTGGCAGAGTGAGCCGCTGGTCTGGGTGACGCAATTGTCGGAGCAGTGGGCAGCCCGACAGTGCTTTTCTCCTGAGGCCACCTGGTTGCAGTATCCTCAGCGGTAGTGATTTCTGTGGCGCCGATGGAGCGAGTAGCCCCCTCCGTGCCAATATTTAGTGCCAAGGCACCGAGGCAGGGTGGATAGCTGACAGCTGATGAGCTGTGGGACATCATTGATCGACGGAGCCAGTTTTGGCAGATGAACCACCGCGATTCGTGGAATTGAGTTGGAGCCTTTGGAGGTAGAATCGTGGTTGGTGGCGATGGAGAGACTATTCGAGAGCCCCCCTAGGCTAGAGGTTTTATGCAGTTGTTGAACTGCGCGCTCCAGGTTTCGAGGGACGAGGCGCATAGGATATGTGTGACTGGGAGTGGATTGCGCCAGGATACCTTTCAGTTATTTGATCCCTCCGTTTTGGATTTTGGATGCCTCGATGGAGTAGGCATTGTGTATGGAGCGTACTGTTGCAGTTCCTTTGGATAGGGATCTGCCGCCAGAGGCGAGTTCTGGATAGAGGCGCCTGGCGCTAAGGGTTGGGGGACAGATCGGCTGGCAGAGGCACTTTCGTTTTCCGTTCCAGGATGGTGGATATCCTTGTGGACGGATTATGTAAAGCTTACCCAAGGGGATGTTACCCTTTGTGATTGATAACATGCATGTTTGGGTACAATATATGTGATTGAGGGGTGAGCTTAGTAAGGATAATTGTATAAGGAATTGCATGAATTAATTGTGTTTTGTCTTATGACGGTTGCAATAATGGATTTTCTGAGATGTCAGAGGTCGGGTGGACCCCGATGGCAGCATCAGCATCTATATCAGAGTAGCGCAGTGGTAGCATGGATTTGTTGTCTGCGGAGGACCATATTCGTCGCCTCAGTGTGAGCAGAGACAGAGGTCGTACTCCCTATGTGGATAGTCTTGATTTTCAGGCAGACTGAGCGACGACCACTTGCGTCAAGCGGATGAGTCTGTGCCGCCCAGTTGGAGGGCGCCACGATAGTGGATCGAGTGTCGCAGGTGTGATTTCATAACAGCAGTCGGAGTTAGAGCATGTTGTATTCCTGCATGGACTAGAGGCATATCTGTTACCACGTGCACTAGAGATACAGGTTCCTGTTGATGTGGTGCATGCGGAGGAGACTGGTGGATCATGTCCAGTGCAGTTGAGACCTCGAGTGGTATCGGCAGACTTATTGGTATTTGTGTCAGTTCGGTGTTTTGACCCAGTGCGTGGGATTGGTTGGCACAGTGCCACATAATGGTTGACTGCGGAGAGAGAAGGCTATGACCTTCTGCGAGGCAGACAAGGGAGGTTTGTTTGTTGAGACAGTTAGAGCACACAGGTTGCAGCGACAGTGCGAGAGGCGCTTACGGCGGCGCCGGGACTCAAGGATGTTCCTGTTGCCCGTGCGATCTCGGGTGTGATTCCACCTGAGTTGAGGATGATGTCGCCGATGAGGGAGATTGAGATTGCGATTGACGTGGTTCTGGGAACCGCACCAACCTCGACAGTACCTCATTGGATATCACCTGTAGAGCTGAGAGAGCTGATGGCACAGTCGCAGGATTTGATGGATCGAGGGTCTGTTTGACCTAGTGCCACACCGTTGATACACGGTGGTGATGCCACGTCGTTGATACACGGCGGTGAGGGTTCTTGTGTGGTAACCGCTGGCAGGTCCGGGTATTATTTAGGACCTTTTGATGGAGTTATACTCCAGCAGTCGTTTCCTTATGATGTATGTATCTTTTTGGAATCATGCAGCTGTGTATTTTCGCCAAGATAGTGTTCAGGACACGGTAGGGGCATTATGAGTACAGTGAGGCCAGATGGAATGACTAATGCCCTGTTGCCTTTAAGATTTGAGGAATTGTGTGTTCCAGCCGCACTTGGAAGGATTATTGACAATATTTTTCCCGAGATAGTTTGATTATTTTACCCCCTCTTTGTGTGATTTAGAGCTTGTGGAACACTTATAGGTGGTGTGACAAGGTCTGTGTAGAAGAAGCTATATGCCAAGTGGTGGTGGTACAAGTTTTAGCTTCGAGAGCATATCTCCTTGGATTACTCATTCTAGCCATAAGGGGCAGCGGTGGAAATCTGGCCATAATGGATGCTATTCGAGACTGGCCGAGACCGACAGTTATTGTTGGTGTGAGGAGCTTTTGGGCCGGATGGTGCTAGCAGAGCTTGACGAATAGGTGATGAGACTGATACCAGCGCCGATTTCAGCATCGCCAGTGATGGGAGATGGAATGTGAGATACAGTGATGCCTCCCATAGTGGCTATGAAGTTACAGTTGGATTATTAACGAGCATCCAGTATCACCCCGATAAGGCCACTGTGGTGGCGGATACCCGGAGCAGGAGAGTTATTTGGGATTGAGTTTGATGATTTCGTAGCTGGCTCTGTGTGGGACCGTTGAAGTGATCAGGGCCCGAGGTTGTGTCCCTGGGGGTTCCTTTTGATGGTAGACTGCGGTGTAGCAGTCCACTTGGATGGTTAGGATTGAGAGTGACCGAGTGAGGACCCCAGCTTGTTAAGACTTCTTCCCTTCTTGGATGATCGCGTGGGGGTGTTTTGGGTTGCACTGGTCGCGTTGGCACCAGGGTGTGGTGTTGATGTGTGCGTTACACTATTCTTCTCCCCTTTTTCCCCCAGCCTTTTGTTGGAGTCCCTGAGGTTTTTCCACGTCTCAGCACGGGGGTGATGTGCTTTTGGATCCCTCGCCCGTGATTGACTCGCTCCATTTGAGATTTGTGAATGTTTGGAGTACGAGGGACGCCCGTTGCAAATTCTGACTCGTGTGATGAGAGGATTGTGCAATCGGGCCATGCCGTACTGGTTGTTGTTATTGTTGTTGAGGAGTAATTACGGGAGTGAGTAGCGACTTGGGAGCTGGAGACAATGTTGATGGATATCTACCCTAGTTTTGAGACCCTATTTTTAGTTGTTTTAGTTTCGAGGACGAAACTTCCTTTTAGTGGGGGAGGATGTGATGATCCGGATTTTCATTGGGGGTTTATGGCTTGATCGGTGGTTTCTAGAGGGCTATCTTGGGAGAGGGGTGTGTTTGGGTGTGTATCGGACTCAAGAAATGGACTCAGTGCGTTGAATGGATTCCGAGTGTATTCGGGTACCCCCGTCGAATTTTGGAAGAAGCTTTGGGCAAAGCGGAGGCCGTATTTGGATTCAGCACGGAAAAACGTTGAAAAACGGCTATTTATTTGCATTTTTCTGAGTCCGGACGCCCAAAAACGGAGACCCGGAAGTTTTCTGGTGCAAATGGTGCACGGGGGGAGCCGTGGACCGGCTTGGGACACGTGGCAAGCTCTCATTGGGCCGGCGCACGACTCCCGGTCCATGGATGTGGGCCGCCGGTGCACGGTGGACCGGCGGGCCACGTGGCAGCATGTTGTTAACCCGGTGCAGTGCGCGCGGCGCGCGGGGGAGTGCGTGGGCAGGCCGGGCAGGAGCGCGGGGGAGCGCGGTGCACGGTGGACCGGGGCGCGCCACGTGGCGGCCTCGGATTGGAGGGCTCAGGTGCACGCGGTGCACGCGGGGCCGCGTGTCTGCGGCCGTACGCGCGTGGACGGCGCGACCAACCGCCGTGTCGGGCGCGGCGGCGCACGCTGCGCCACGTGGCGCCGCTCCATTGGCGGGCGCCACCGACGCCTGGGCCACGTGGCAGCGGCCCATTCGGCCGGGCCGCTGTCCCCTGTTCGGGGACAGGTGTCACGCCCGGGTTGGTCTGGGCGCTGTGCGGAGGCGGGCCGGGTGCGGATTCGGGGCCCGCAAACCCGCGGGCGCCCGAATCCGCTAAGCATAGTAGGCTCTTTGGGCTGGCCTATAAATGCTTCTCCCTCTCTCTCTTTTCTGATTTTTTCGAGACTTAGAGAGAGAATGAGAGGGAGAGTTCTTTATGAAAGTTGTTCCTCTTGATGTTCTTGACCTCGTGGTGCATCCCCAGATTTTTTGGAGGCTCGACAACGGCGATCTTGATTTTACAGTACGCCTCGGCTTTTCCCCCATTTCGACCCGTTTTCGTCGCAGTTCAATCAAAAATTTCACAGTGGGCTAACCAGGAGGAATTTTTGGGCGATTTCTTCGACAGCGTGTTCCTAAGAGGTAAGGCTTCGTTTTCTGTACTGATCACTTCGCTCCGTTTCGCACTTTTGGCACGGTTCCCGAGGCACCTTTTGACCCCCATTTTCTGTGGTGAGTTTTGGACATCTTGGGCTTGTCAATTTTCTATCTTGACCTACGAGCATAGGAATGAGGCGTTTAAAGAGTCGATTGACATCTACGCTTCGAGAGTAATGCACTCATATTTTTATTGGATTTTTCTGCGGTCTTTTGGAAGGTGAGAATTAAGCTTCTCTGTGGCTGTTTTCACAGATGTGTGAGTTGTTGATGGTTTGCCTTACCGCGATGTCCGATTTGTTTCTGGGCCTACAGGTATCGGATCTGGGCGTATAAGTAGTCGTTTTGGGGCTACTCTTCGCGAGGAACGCGATCGTGAATTTTCTAGATTTTTCTGAGGACTGGAGAGAGGTGATATTTACCCTTTTCTGTGCTGTTTGGAAGACAGCAAATGCTGTTTTGGTGGTATGTTTACACCGGGTGCGATGTCTTGTGCAGTGGGGCACAGTTTTCGGTGGATTGCTGTGTTAGAAGACTGCGGGCAGAGAGGAGCTTCTTTTGGTGTAGATCGCGCTTTTTTAAGGTGGGTGGTTGTTGCATACCTCTACTTCTGACTTGCTCACTAAGTTTTTTAGAGAAGCCCTCTATTGGACATATTGATTGATTACCATGCATGATTGACTGATATAAATGCGAGCCTATCATTTGAGATTAATTTTGTGGACATAGCATGTTAGGAATATTCTTGGGATAATATTGTTGTGGAAACATGATTGCGGGGACATATCTAATAGTGATAATTAACATGCCATATTAGCACATAGATTTTATGAAAGTTGGTTAAATGGACTAATTATTGGGACATGATGACATATCTATGTGCGGGTACCACTTTGGGATTATTATGGATCAGGGATTATATACATGTGTAGTTGACTGATGATTTTAGCATGATGGTTATATTTATGTGGATTTATTATTTGTTACACATGTGGAACTGTTATTTGTTATTCCCTCTTTCATCTTGCATGAGGACTTTTGCATGCTTGTATGGACATCTAGATAGGCCACTATTTATTGCTACACTATCATATTAGGATTTAACTTAGGAGAAACCATGATTGTTTTCTTTCTCCTTCTCATTTAGACTTTTGAGTCTGGTTGCTCGGGTTCGAGCAGGGGTTTGGGATAGTGTAGTCGGGACCTTGGAGTCCGGGACAGGTGGTACTTGATTGTGGATTGGTGGGGAAACTGCGGCAACCGCGGACAGTAGGCGGTTGACCGGATATTGATTATTTTACCCGATGGTGGATTGTGGGTTATTGTGGTGACCGCGGACATTAGGCGGTTAGCCAGATGTTGATTACTTTATCAGATTTTGGTCTTGTGGGATGTTGCGGCGACCACGGACATTGGACGGTTGACCGGATGTTTACTTATGCATCAGATTGGGTATCAGATTTCTCTAGTGGATGGTGTTTCCCACTAATTGAGTACTATTGCATCAGATCGGGGTTTCATTAGTGGACGGAGTTTCCCACTTTGATCATTGTCATGATTCAGTCCTGCTATTGAGATACTTGATAGAGATACTTATGATACTGATGAATGAGTTACTTTACTCATGCGGGTCGCTCCCCTCGAGTGCCACTCCGGAGTAGGCTTCAGACCGTGTTGGGTTCCGGTCATTTGGACAGTAGAGATACTGAGTTCTTGAGTTCGACAGCAGAGCAGGCAGTACCAGTTTTACTAGTGACTAGATTGGGTTTATTTGGTCAGATACTGTTTCCTGATGCATTCATACAGTCATTTCTTTCGGTATTGCATTTAGAGGCATACTAGTGGTGGTTTCCCCTTTTATTCAGCAGTTCTGTTTACAGCTTTACCACTTATCTCTTTTCTTGCCTCTGGTAGACTTAGTGGGTACGCCGGAGTTTGAGGCTTTACCCACAGGGGGAGGCTACTGGTTTACTAGTGGTTCTCACCCCTATTGTTGTTTCCCTCTTTTCTTCCTCCTGTTTTTGCAGAGTCTTCTGCGGGAGTTGCTGATCTTTCGGTCGTTGTTCGAGGTGAGGGATTCACGAGCTAGATCCATACCGCCGAGGAGCGTAGCTGTATCCCCTGGTTGGAGATTCCTTGTAGTTGTCAGCTGGTTTTTATTGTTTACTTCGAGAGGGATCTTTTGTATTTGGAGAGACTGATGTACTATAGTTTTAGTTTATCTCCCTCGTTGGAGTTTGAGAGATGTTGTACTGAGGACATTGTATGATGATTATTTGTATTTGAGGAGATGGATATTGTACTTTATTTCATGTTGTACAGTGATTGGATTTTTATTTTACAGCATTTTTATTTCCGCTCTGATATTTGCGTAGCTATAGTACTATCTTTTGTAGGTTAGACGCTTCGCCTATGCGGGATTTTGCATAGGCGGCGGATCTGTTGGCGAGCCCGGGTCGCAGTTCCGACCCCGGGGCGTGACAGGGTGCTAGGTCAAGTTCCAAATAATAGCACTAATTAATTAAAACAGGATCAGGAAATAGCAACTAACAAGATATCCAACATGATACAGGAAAGATAACATCTCCCTCTCTAACATGCATCCTAATCCATCTCATACATGCATGTTCCTATAATATAGAATTAGTAGGAAATCCATTGGTTTTGGAGGCGAAGGAACCCACCTGAATAAATAACAAGACAATCCACAGGTTCTCACAACTTTAACAGCTCCAAAAACTCCCACAAATACCCATGGATACACAAATATAGTCCAACAATAAAATTAATACAACATTCCAAGAGTGCTGTCCAAGTAGAAACTTCCATCCCAAATAAGCAACATTTTCACCTGCAGAAAGGACTCTGAAAAATCCAACAAAAATACTTCTGCGATCGTCGCGTCGAGACCTTCGAAACGAGTATCTGCACGTCCCAATCCGAGGCCCGTAGGCCGAGTTACAAATTCCACAACGCAGTGAGCGTGAATCCCCACAACAAACAACTGTAATACCATGCACAGATAAGGGGGAAAACATATACCTTCGGGCAAGCATCAGAAAAATCCCAGAAAAATACGGAGATGAACCTCGCGACGAGTAGATGCAGAAAGTGTTCAGGCACACCTCAATCCGATGCTCGAGCGCGAAGATATCCATGAAACAACATGCGCTGTCCCAGAATTCCTAACAGAAAATGGGGTCCCAGTAAGCATGGAAAAACTCCAAGAAAAACCCGAAACTAGGGGATGCTGAAAATACCAATATCATAGTCCTACCTATCGTGCATCCAACAGCGCAAGAATCGCTTGAAAAGGTGGTCGGAGTAAGCCAGGGGAGTCCTCGCACCGAAACGCGACAAAGGAGATCACAAATGAACGAGCATCGCGCCGGGATGTAAAAATAGAAACCTTAAGAAGCGTGCAACCAAAAATCCCAGGAATCCGCCGAAGGATGAAGAACAGCATGGGGAGCAACTTTGTAGAAGGCATTGAGGTGAGAAGAGGCTCCGAAATGCAGAAAAGAGGAAGAAGAAGGCGACTCGGGTCCTTAAATAGGCTCCACAAAACAAATCAAGAAATGACGGATATGTCCCGGTTCCGGGCGCCCGAATTAATTCGGGCGCCAACAGTAACGCGGTCTGCTGCCCCGCAAAATGCCCGGATTAATCCGATTCCGCCACGTCACCGCCAAAACAGCGGACAGCAACTTCGACCACTCCGCAAGCGACACGTGGCCACTGCGGACGCCGACGCGTGGCGTGCACTCGCGCGGGAAACGCGGTCAACGAGCCTGCGCCGCCGCCTGCACCCCTGCCAGGCACGCGCCCCGAGGCAGCCCCCGCCTGCACCGTGGTCTCGGTCCACTGCACCGGCCACTCCAAGACCGCCACGTGTCCGCTGAGAACCAGTGAGAAGTTGCCACGTGACAACGCGCTCCTGTGCACCGCGCGCCTGCCCGAGCCCGCGCGGCTGCCCGCGCGCCCGCGCCGCAGCGCTCCGCCGCGCTCCGCCGCTGCCCGCCGCCGCCGCCGCTGTCCGCCGGCCGCCGGAACAGTACCAAGTGCCTCGAAATCTGTGCACGTCATCCGAGCTCCGAAAAGTGCAAGTAAATAATCCATTTTCATCGTTTTCGCACGCTGAATCCAAATCCGATGTCCGTTTTACCAAATTCCAAACCTCAAATTTTCCGAAGGCATCCGAAAAGGTGATCTTTTGTCCAAACTTCACACTGAGTCCAATTTTGATCTCCGTTTCGCGCGAAACCACTTCTTAACACTCGACGGGTCCTCCAATTACCCACGTGATCCCTTTTTAAGCCCGAAGTCCATCACTTGTATCCAAATTGCGCACAAACACCACCGACAAACCACGCAGGCCTCCGAAAGCTGCCAAACAACCAGAAAACTCAACGCGGGGATCCGGGTCCTCACAACTAAGGGATGTGACTTTTTCCACATCTTTTGAGCATGAAACTTTAAATAATACTCCCCCTCATTTGGCTATCAATTATGTAAAATATTAAGTATTCAACTAACTATTGATCTCATGTTCATACTTAACTCAATTATCAAATAAGATAAAAACAATACCAAGAGATCATTGAGAGAGGAATTGATTTTGATCAAATAAAGATGAAATAAATGATATAAATGATCAATGCATCAAAAGAGTTATAATGATATCCAAATCATAATAAATTTCTCAAAACATGAAAAGATGCAATTAAAGTCAATTTAACAAATGCTCAGTTAATGTTCTATATACAAAAAGAACACAAAACACAAAACAAAACCTAACCTAAGCAATGGTTCAAAAAATTGTTATTTCAAAGAAAGCATACCAATTGCTTTACGCAAATGAATAAAACGTTTTTGATCCAAAGATTTTGTCAAAATATCGGCTAATTGATCTTCAGTTGAAATATAAGAAATTTGTGAAGTACTTGATTCAACTAGCTCTCTAAGAAAATGATATCTAAGTTCAATGTGTTTTGTTCTTGAGTGCAACACAGGGTTTTTTAGAAATATTTATGGCACTAGTGTTGCCACAAAGTATTGTTACCGAAGTCGCAGGAATGCGAAAGTCGCTCAACACACTTCTCATGCAAATCAATTGAGTCGAACAACTTCCGGCTGAAATGTATTCCGCCTCGGCAGTAGAGAGAGCAATGCAGTTTTGCTTTTTACTATGCCATGCAACAAGACAATGGCCAAGATAAAAACATGCACCACTCATGCTCTTCCGATCATCCACTGATCCAGCCCAATCGGTATCCGAATATCCTATAAAATCGAGAGATGTGCCCATAGGATACCAAATTCTGAAATTAATAGTACCTTTGACGTACCGGATGATCTTTTTCACCGCTTTCAGGTAAATTTCTTTTGGTGCTGATTGATATCTCGCGCAAATCCCAACACTGAAAGAAATATCCGGGCGACTAGCCGTAAGGTAGAATAGACTTCCAATCATGCTTCGGTAAAGCTTCTCGTCTACACTCTCTCCGTGAGATTCATTTCCTAATCCCTTATTGCTAGTTCCCATAGGAGTCGGAAAGTCTTTGGAGTTCTCCAATCCGAATTTCTTGACCAACTCCTTCGCATACTTGGATTAACATAAATGTATGCCATCTTCACTTTGCTTAACTTGCAATCCAGGAAAATATGTAAGCTCGCCCATCATGGACATCTCAAATTCGCTTTCCATCGTTTCAGCGAATTTTGAAGCATCGTTATTCCTTGTAGCACCAAACACCATGTCATCCACATATATTTGTGCTATAATGAAGTTGTCTTGAAAGTGCTTCACAAATAATGTCCGATCGGCTCCCCCTCGAGTATAGCCCTTTTCCAAAAGGTGCTTTGTCAATCTTTCGTACCATGGTCGCGGTGCTTGTTTTAGTCCGTAAAGAGCCTTTTTCAATCGAAAAATATGGTTAGGTAGTTTATGATCAATGAAACCTTTCGGTTGAGCCACATAAACTTCCTCATTTAGAAAACCATTTAAAAATGCACTCTTAACATCCATTTGAAAAAGTTTAATTTTCAAATGATAAGCAAACGCAAAGAGGATATGAATGGACTCGAGACGAGCTACTGGGACGAAAGTCTCATCAAAGTCTATACCTTCAACTTATGAATAGCCCTGAGCAACTAAGCGTGCTTTGTTTCGAATAACGGTACTATCTTTATTTTTCTTGTTCTTGAAAATCTATTTTGTACCGATTATATTTTGTTGCTTCGGGGGCTTTGTTAATTCCCAGACTTTGTTCCTTTCAAACTGATTAAGCTCCTCTTGCATTGCTTCAATCCAATAGTCATCTTGAAGAGCTTCATCAACATTCTTTGGTTCGATCATGGAGACATGACATGCAACTCCACAAACCAATTGTCTCCGAGTTCTAACTCCTTCTTGAGGATCTCCATTGATGTTTGATTCCGGATGGTCCTTGGAGATTCGAAGCGTTTGAGGTAACGGAGTACTCGGGGGTATTCGCGATGATTCCTGCACATTGGATGAACTAGAAGAACCATGAGATGCATCAACATTTTCAGAAGAGTTATCATGCAAAGATGCAATATCATTAGCAGGAGATTCATCATCAATAGACATATCAAGAGTAGATTTATCAGAAGAAAAATGAAAAGCTTCATCTACTTTAACATTGAAAGATTCTATCATCGTTTTAGATTCAAGGTTAAATACCCGATATGCTCTACTGTTTGTAAAATAACTCATAAAAAATCCTTCATCACTTCAAGAGTCAAATTTTTTAAGATTTTCTCGATCGCGTAAAATGTAACAGCGACTCCCAAAGATACGAAAATATTTTATATTTGGTTTTCTACTGAACCAAAGTTCATAGGGGGTATTCAAAGTACCCGGGTGCAAATAGATGCGATTGATCACATAGACCGCGGTGTTAACTTCTTCAGCCCAAAAGTGTAACGGGAGTTTCCGGCTATGAAGTATAACACACGCCATCTCTTGAACAACTCTATTTTTGCGCTCGATTACACCGTTCTGTTGCAGTGTATAAGGTGCAGAGAATTCATGTTTTATGCCGTTTGAAGTGCAAAAATCAATGAATTTAGAATTGATGAATTCTCCACCTCTATCACTCCGAACACGAACGATCTTTTCATTCTTCTCAATCATAATACGATGACAAATCTCATGAAAAGAATGTAAAGTATCCGCTTTCTCTTTTAAAAATGCTACCCATGAATATCTAGAGAAATCATCAACCAAAAGAAAAAATATACCATTTACCTCCCAAGCTTGGTTGACGAGTCGGCCCTATTAAGTCTATATGCAATAATTCCAATGGTCGTTTGGTTCTCACGTGGTTCATGTTCCGGTGCGTGGCTCTGGATTGTTTTTCCTTTTGACAACCTCCACACACAATGTTTTCCTTAAAAGACAATTTAGGAACACCTCTAACCACGTCTTTATTAGATATTCTAGATAGTTCCTTAAAGTTTATGTGACCTAGTCTTTCATGCCAAAGTGTTTCATTATCAAGTGACACTAGGTTACAATGTTTAAAAGATTTACCAGGAACTACGTAACAATTATTCTGTGATCTAACCCCTTTCAAAAAGAATGAATGATTTACATAAGTTACAACACATTCAATCGCAGAAAATTTAAAGACAAGGGAAGAGTTCACCTTTGCGCACCCAAACCTTACGAGTTTTGGAATACGTCGGCAATGATCGTGAAGTTGATCTCCTTGGTAAACGCGTCTTGTTTGGTTGATCACTTTTCTTTGATTCCATGACAATTTTGTCTTATGTAATGTGCTACCATTATTCTTGACCTTTGGTTGATTTCTTCTTGAATTCCGGCCTCTGTTCTTGATGGTAGTCGTTGCAAGTTGTGCCTGTTTTGTTCGTTTGGCTCCATACTTGCAATTTCGTCTAATGTTCCCTGCAAAACCACAATGATAACATACCTTGGAAAGATTTGATCTTGACCGAATTGAGGTAGACTTGTTAACGTTGGATGCGATGATCTTTGTCGGAGGAGGAGCAACCGACTGCGGCACAAACTTCGTACTACTCGAACTTGGATCCTCACCGATTCGAGTGTATCGAAGGCCCAAATGATTCGTTTGACCAAGACCAAGCAACTTATCCAACTTGCTCCTTCCAGAAGAGAATCGCTTCAAATCTTCCTTAAGTTGGAATATGGTCTTCGTCATCTCCAATTTTTCTTGTTGAGCCTCGGAGTGGAGCTTCAAGAAGTAATTAGCTTTATCCACCAACTTGATATTTTCCTTCTCGAAATGCTCGTTCTTCTCTTGAAGAGAAACATTTATTTTGATTAAGTTATCTCTTTCATCTTCAAGAGTGTTTGAGTGAGAAGTTGCCTTTTTAGTTTGTTCTTCAAGATCCCACAACCTTCTTCTCAAACTCTTATTATGCTTTGCCTATTTCTTAGAATCCTTCAATAATTTATGGTAGGCAAAAGCAAAGTCTTCACCTTCGGAATCACTCGGTTCATCATCCGTTGCAGTTTTTTCATCCAAGGAGGAAATGGATAATGAACCAGAGGAGGTCGTTGATAAACACACGAAAGGTGAAGTTGTGGATGCCATGAATGCTGTGGCGTTGTTATCGTCATCACTGGAAGATGACTCATCTGAAGAGGAAGTGAAATCCCATGTGACGGCTTGCATAGCCTTCTTCTTTGACGGATTCTTGTTGGGACACTCCATTGAAATATGGCCATAACCTCGGCATTTGAAGCACTGGATTTGTCTCTCGGTGTTCTTCTTGTCATTTGAAGAACTTTCTTGCTTTCTTGATTTAAAGCTTGAATTTTCTTTGCCTTTCTTTGACTTAATGAAGGATGAAGGTTTGCTTGAATTTTTCCTTCGAAAGCTTCGACGAAATTTCCTTATCAAGAATGCAATCTGTTTCTCGAAATCCTCCATGGATAGATTATCATCAGCGTCTTCTTCTTTTGTTGATTTCAATGCAAAACTTGAAGACTTAGAAGAAGAGGAAGGCTTTCCAGAAGAATAGTTAGTAGGAAAAGTCATTTCATAAGTTTGAAGTTCACCAACTAATTCTTCTACCTTGATTTCGTCCGGGTGTTTTACTGTTTCAATTGCTGCAACCTTAGGGCGAAATCTTTCAGGAAGAGTTCTCAAAATCTTTCTTACAACTTTAGATTCTGGAATTTTCTCTCCCAAGTTAGCACATGTATTAACGATATCTTGCAATCGTGTACAATAATCGGTGAACGATTCATTTTCTGCCATATGAATAGAGTCAAACTTGCTCGTAAGCATTTGCAATTTTTGAATCTTCACTAAACTTGTACCCTCATGTGTAACTTGTAGATTATCCTAGATTTCTTCCGCGGTCTCACATGCCGAGACGCGAGAGAACTCAGTTTGAGACAAGGCATTGAATAAAGCATTAATTCCCTTGTCGTTGTAAGAAGATGCATCAATTTCTTCCTTAGTCCACTTCGACCTAGGTTTAATGGTGACGACATCGACAATAATCTCAGTAGGATATGACCATCCAAACTCAATTGATTGCCAAACCCGTTTATCGATGGAAATCAAAAACGCTCTCATGCGTACTTTCCAATATGCATAATTTGTTCCATCGAAGAACGGTGGTCTATTGATGTTTCCACCTTCAACCATTGTTTACAACCCTATTCCCGCTCTGATACCACTTGTGGGTTATGTTAATATGGATCTGAATAGAAAAAAAACCACCTAGAGGGGGGGCGGGGTGAATAGGTGTAAACAATAAACACACCAAATCGTTGCGTAAAAAAATAACCCAATGCGAAAAATAAATAAGTACGCAAGATTTTACGTGGAAAACTCCGTCACAGGAGTAAAAAACTACGGGACCGATAACACGGCGAAATCCACTAAGATTAAACACGTACAAGGTGATTTACCGTAACCCTACGACTCAACCTTTTCCATACGCTCCTAGTTGATCTTCTCCGCTCGCTCCACAACGCTCCTCGAATCAACGATTTACGTCCAACTTCGAATCCACGAAGCCCAACGTCGAATCCACGACGTCCAACCGAATCCACGATCTTCACCATTGTAGTACATATCGATCACATGAACGTACCTCGCTCCGAATCCACAAGAGCGGTAGCACCTTGAATCCACAAGGCCACGCGAATCCACGCGCCGATTTTTGGGAAAACCGTTGTTTTTGTTGGTGATGATAATTTGCCGAATACTTAGATCAAAGATAGATAAGAAATTACCATCTAAGTATTCTTCAGTTTGATTCTACAAAAATATGAGTTTGGAAACCCTAAATCAAATTGAACAATATAGACGAAGAAACATGAAATTAATCGTATTTTCCTTTCTTCTCTATATGTGTGGATTTTTTATATTTTTTTCGACTTCATTCGGTTATCTGGATTAACCCTGAAAGATGAATGAAAGGGTCTATTTATAGGTTAGAAACCTTTGGAAAGAGATAAGCATCAAAAACTACCTTATTTGAAATTTTTCCGCTCGGCGGTCCGGACTGGATTAAATCTGATCCGGACTGTCGTCTTTAGACATAGCTTTTCCAGAAAAACAAGTTCGAGGTCCGGACTGAAATTTTCTGATCCGGACTGTTCATGCGATTTCAGCAAGCACATAGTTCGGGGTCCGGACTGAGTGGGGACTGTTCCGGACTGGAATTCCGCATGAACTAAACTAAGTTCGGGGTCCGGACTGGAATGGTCTGATCTGGATCCTGAACATCCAACTTGTCCAGTTTTTTATTTTTATGCAATGAAAAATCTTCCAAGTGTTTCTAAACTACATGAATGTATTCGGATCACCAAAATTATTTAGTTAAACGTACCTGATCCTTTTGAATTCATTATTCTTAAGATTGATGCATATGATCCACAATTCTTCATCTTCAATCTTCATGACTTAAAATACTTCACGAAATACGCCAACACGAAATCCTTAACAAATTGTCTCTACAGACAAGCCTCCTCTTGTCTGCCTAGTAGAAGGTCATAGTCATCTCTCTCCACAGTCAAACATCATGTGGTACTGTGCCAACCAATCTCAAACACTGGGTCAAAACATCAAACTGCCACAAATACCAATAAGTCTGCCGGTATAACTCGTGGTCTCAACTGCACTAGACATGATCCACAAGCCTACTCCACATGCAAAACACCGACAGTAACCTGTACCTCTAGTGCATGTGGTAACGACTCTGCCTCTAGTCCATGCAGGAATGCACAATGCTCTAACTCAGACTGCTATAATGAAATCACACCTGCGACAACCCGATCCACTATCGTGGCGCCCTCCAACCAGGCGGCACAGACTCATCTGCTCGATGCTGGTGGTCGTCGCTCAGTCTGCCAGAAAATATCTAGATCAATCACATAGGGAGCACGACCTTTGTCTCTACTCTCCCTGGGGCGATGAATGTGGTCCTTCGCAGATAACACCTCCATGCTACCGCCGCTGCTGATACTAATGCTGATACTGCTATCTAGGTCCACCCGACCTCTGGCGTCTCAGAAATCCACTAACCTGGGGAAGGAAATCGGGAATGCCTCTGTGGGTTATGAATAATATGGATCTGAATAGGGAAAAAACCACTTAGAGGGGGGGTGAATAGGTGAAAATAATGAACACACCAAATCGTTGCGTAAAAATAAATAACCCAATGCAGAAAATAAATAAAGTACGCAAGATTTACGTGGAAAACTCCATCACAGGAGTAAAAAACTACGGGACCGTTAACACGGTGAAATCCACTAAGATTAAACACGTACAAGGTGATTTACCGTAACCCTACGACTCAACCTTTTTCATACGCTCCTAGTTGATCTTCTTCGCTCGCTCCGAACGCTCATCGAATCAACGATTTGCGTCCCAACGCCGAATCCACGATATCCAACATCGAATCCACGACGTCCAACCGAATCCACGGTCTTCACTAATGCGACACGTCTCGATCACACGAACGCGCCTCGCTCCGAATCCACGAGAGCAGTAGCACCTTGAATCTACAAGGCCACGCGAATCCTCGCGCCGATTTTTGGGAAAGTCATTATTTTTGTTGGTGATGATAATCTGCCGAATACTTAGATCAAAGATAGATAAGAAAACACCATCTAAGTATTCATCAATTTGATTCTACAAGAAATAGGAGTTTTGAAACCCTAGAATCAAATTGATCAATATAGACGAAGAAACATATGATTGATCATGTTTTCCTTTCTTCTCTATATGTGGACTTTGATTATCTCCGTTTTAATTCTTTTTTCTCGGTTACCCAGGATGTGAAATTAGGGTTTATTTATAGGCTAGAAACCTTTGGAAGGAGATAAGAATAAAAAACTACCTTATCTAGAATTTTTCCGCTCGGCGGTCCGGACTGGATTAAATCTGATCCGGACTGTCGTCTTTAGACAGAGTTTTTCCAGAAAAACAAGTTCGGGGTCCGGACTGGAATTCTCTGATCCGGACTGTTCATGCGATTTCAGCAAACACATAGTTCGGGGTCCGGACTGAGCAAAGACTGTTCCAGACTGGAATTCCGCATGAACTAAACTTTGTTCGGGGTCCGGACTGGAATGGTCTGATCCGGATTCTGAACATCCAACTTGTCCAGTTTTTGATTTTTATGCAATTAAAAATCATCCAAGTGTTTCTAAACTATAAGAATGTATTCGGATCACCAAAATTATTTAGTTAAACGAACCTGATCCTTTTGAATTCATTCTTCTTGAGATTGATGTATATGATCCACAATCCTTCATCTTCAATCTTCAAGACTTTTACTACTTCACGAAATACGCTAAAACAAAATCCTTAACAATCTCCCCCTTTGGCGGTTTCGTGACAAAACAAAAATCCACTTAAAAAAATTCAAAAAGATATTTTTTTTGCTATCACCATACAAAAAAAATTTACAAAGATGATCCAAATAAATATGAATACAAGAGATAAACTTCTAAAACAAATTCTAGACTTAGACGTTTGTACTCTCTGCAAAAGAAATAATTCTTGACAAAAGAAATCGTTAGATACCTCAAGAAGTTAAACATTCAATAATCAATCAGAGAGATAGAGTTTATTCTCATCATGTAACATATGACATTAATTATCAGATATGTAAGAAGATAAACACTCAGAGAGAAACATACCTTCTAAAATCATTCAAGTTCCATGTCATGTCATGTTCAAACAAGTTTCAAAAGTCGCAAGTCAAATATTACATGCCAGTCAAATATTGCATGCCACAAATAGTTAGTCGTTGTTAGCTTATCTTGACATGCATATTACTTTCTACTTACCTTCCATAGTTCTTTCTCTTCTCCCCCTTTTTGTCAACAAACACGCCAAAAGAAATATGAGGGAAAGAAAAGTGTAATGTTCAAAAAATTTAAAAACGAAAACTGTCAAAGGAAAATAGAAACCTGCAAAAGAGAAACATGATTAGAACTAAAAAAAAAAAGTCAGAAACATCAATCCGAGTCTGTGTCGTCGGAGTCACTACAACCAAGTTTGGTTAAAATCTTCTTGACCAACTTCGCAAAAGATTTAAACTTCTTCTTTATGTCGACTTGGGTGGCAGTAACCTTAGCCATGTCTGAAGATATCTGCGTTATTTCTTTTGACATGCGTTCTTGCTCCGACGATAGTCGTTGCTGCTCTCGATAGATTGACTTTTGACATGCGTTCTTGCTCCGACGATAGTCGTTGCTGCTCTCGATAGATTGACGTAACAGAGGCGTCATCCTCTGAAGTAGAAGCTGCTGCTGCTGCTGTTGTTGCCGTTGTTGTTGCTGTTGCTACTAGTGCTGATGATCTCTTGCCTCGGGGAGGAGTAGGTGTATCATCTGGTTTTTTGGGAAGTGACTTCCGAACCGTCGTGTCATTGATTGTCCCCGAGCTATGCATATAACTTGACGATCGAATGTCAACGTCAAATTTCCTCCAAATCTTAACGATCATAGGGAACGGAAGTCACTCCGTCTGATGAGGATGGTCCACATACCGAGCCATCCTGTTCCAGATGATATATGGAATGTTGATGTTCATGTCCTCCGCGACAGTGGGATGTCCCAAGAGATACAGAAATAGCATGCGATCCCATCTTAGGACTTTGGTTTGCATGTTTGGTAGAATGTTGTAGCAAACAATAAAGTTCAAAAACCGATACTCAGGTCGAAGTTCTTTTGAAAATACAGAATTTCCAGTTGAACTAGTATCGGGCATGCAAATTCCAACCACGACCTCCAAAGCGCTGTTGTCAATATTGGAGACTTCATGTAGTGCGTGCCATCCAGCCTAGCCTTTATTCCAACTACTTCCCCAATCAACTGAGGGGTAATTGTCAGATGAGTGTTCCGAACTGTTGTTCGAAACTCAATTGGTCCGCCTTCATTGTCCTGAAGGTTGTTAGCACAGAGATAGAAAGTTCGTACAAGATGAATACAATAACCTGTCGATTGCGGGAAGTTGCAAATGGGAGACATACCAATTCTATTAATAAGACGACCAAAAGTCGCAGATCGGTCTCGCAAGTTCCCGATATTGAAATGACGTTCCCCAATGCACTCTCTGTTTTCAAAAGCTTTCATCCTATCTGTGTTGTTGTGAACAAAATCTTGCGGAGGTAGCTCACTTGCTAGTGGCTCGTTGATCTCAATACCTCACGCTCGTCCCCTTTTTCGAGCAACACTCCTCCTCTTCATTGATATCTGCTCTATGGGAGCTTTTCATTTTTCTGCAGCAGTAGGAGGAGTCTTTGATTTTCCAGAAACTGGGGCTTTGCCCTTTGATGCTGCTGCAGCTAATGCGGCGGTCTCCTCAAGGACTTTATCCCAGTCCTTTGATTCGGTGTCTGACTCATCCAAAGACACGACCTCTTCTTCCTTTTGATCTTTCCTAGCTCTCTTGAGCTTGTTCGTTGCTCGAGTGCCAACCATTGCGACAATAAGCACTAATACCCAGCCGAACACCATCTTGGTCAATTGTTCGAAAAAAGTCGCCTGTGAGTAAGAGCTCAAGCAACATGAAAAATTGTTTAATTTCAAAATTTTGAAAAAAACATACCCGATCAACTTTTATCATGTATAGAGACTAGGAATCAAGTTAGATTTACAAAAAGAATTTTAAAAATAGGTTAATCCCATGATTTTAAAAAATTCTTCAATTTTGCCTTAAAACCGAATTTTCAGAAATCGAAGCCCAAAAATCCGTTAATCAAATGAATACAAGGCATAGAAACAAATCTAAGATGTCCAGAGTTTTTATTTCAAAAGAAATTTGATCAAAAACCATGCAAAATTGAAATTGAACCATGAAATCCTTCACGTATTGATGAATAAAGGCAAAAATAGTGAATAAATCAAGTTTTGATCATAAGAACTTACTTGGATCGAGAGAAAACCAGTTGCAAAAGATCCAAACTCACTTGATTCTAGTGAGAGAAAGTCTAGGGAGTTGGAAACGGAAGTTTAGAAGAGAATAGAAATCAAAAGACCATTCGTTTCTATTAAAACCTAGTCGCGGTCCGGATCAGGTTGGAATTCAGTCTGGATCGGCTACCCACAGAGAAATCCCAACGTTCGGGATCCGCACTGAGTCCATCCAGTCCGGACTGCCTACAACTTTTTCTCCAGAAAAATTTGTAAAAATTTCAGAAAATCCAGAAAAAGTATGTAAGCATTCTTGCATATCAACTTTAAACAAAAAGTATCGTTTCACATAAAAAGAAATAGATTATGCTAAATCTATCATTAATACTCAAATAATAAAACGAAAATTTATACAAGTTATATCCTCTAAAGTTGAGCAAGTTCAAAACATCAATCAAGATCTAATGAGTAACGTGTTTATCAAATCATCAATTGAATAAAAAAAATGAAGGCACAAAAATCGATAGATGTTTGACATCCTAAATAAATTAGATAATGTATCTAGTCAATATATCTAGGGAAGTGACTCTTTGAGCATCTTTCAATTTGAAATCCCACCTTATACCAACATTGGAATTCGACAAAATTAAGTATTCCAAAAAGCATTTTATCTAATAAACAAGAAACACCATGCTTGTTAAACATGTGGTAGCTGCACACAGTACTCGGACGACCGAGGTGGTACTCTTTCCTCCATGTGGTGATAGTTTTCACACTCCACTAGAGATGTAACTCTTTCCACATCTTTTGAGCATGAAACTTTAAATAATACTCCCCCTCAATTGGCTATTAATTATGTAAAATATTAAGTATTCAACCAACCATTGATCTCATGTTCATACTTAACTCAATTATCAAATAAGATAAAAATTATACCAAGAGATCATTGAGAGAGGAATTGACTTTGATCAATTAAAGATGAAATAATTGATATAAATGATCATTGCATCAAATGTATTATAATGATATTCAAATCATAATAGATTTCTCAAAACATGAAAAGATGCAATTAAAATCAATTTAACAAATGCTCAGTTAATGTTCTATATACAAATACAAAACACAAAACAAAACCAAACCTAAGCAATGATTCAAAAATTGTTATTTCAAAGAAAGCATTCCAATTGCTTTTCGCAAATGAATAAAACATTTTTGATCCAAAGGTTTTGCCAAAATATCGGCTAATTGATCTTCAGTTGAAACATAAGAGATTTGTAAAGTACTTGATTCAACTAGCTCTCTAAGAAAATGATATATAAGTTCTATGTGTTTTGTCCTTGAGTGCAACACAGGGTTTTTTTGAAATGTTAATGGCACTAGTGTTGTCACAAAGTATTGTTACCGAAGTCGCCGGGATGCGGAAGTCACTCAATACACTCTTCATCCAAATCAATTGAGTTGTACAACTTCCCGCTGAAATGTATTCCGCTTCGGCAGTAGAGAGAGAAATGCAGTTTTGCTTCTTACTATTCCATGCAACAAGACAATGGCCAAGGTAAAAGCATGCACCACTCGTGCTCTTTCGATCATCCACTGATCCAGCCCAATCGGCATCCGAATATCCTATTATATCAAGAGATGTGCCCATAGGATACCAAATTCTGAAATTCAACGAACCTTTGATGTACCGGATGATCATTTTCACCGCTTTCAGGTGAATTTTCTTCGGTGCTGATTGATATCTCGCACAAATCCCAACACTGAAGGCAATGTCCGAGCGACTAGCAGTAAGGTAAAGTAGACTTCCAATCATGCTTCGGTAGAGCTTCTCGTCTACTTTTTATCCGTGAGAATCACATCCAAGTCCCTTATTGCTAGTTCCCATGGGAGTTGGAAAGTCTTTAGAATCTTCTAATCCAAACTTCTTGACCAACTCCTTCGCATACTTGGATTGACACAAATGAATGCCCTCTTCAGTTTGCTTAACTTGCAATCCAAGAAAATATGTCAACTCGCCCATCATGGACATCTCAAATTCGCTTTCCATTGTTTCGGCGAATTTTGAAGCATCATTATTCCTTGTAGCACCAAACACAATGTCGTCCACATATATTTGTGCTACAATGAAGTTATCTTGAGAATGCTTAACAAATAATGTCCGATCGGCTCCCCCTCGAGTATAGCCCTTTTCCAAAAGGTGCTTTGTCAATCTTTCGTACCATGCTCGTGGTGCTTGTTTTAGATCGTAAAGAGCCTTTTTCAATCGATAAACATGGTTAGGAAGTTTATGATCAATGAAACCTTTTGGTTGAACCACATAAACTTCTTCATTTAGAAAATCATTTAAAAACACGCTCTTTACGTCCATTTGAAAAAGTTTAATTTTAAAATGACAAGCTATAGCAAATAAGATACGAATAGACTCGAGACGGGCTACCGGGGCAAAAGTCTCATCAAAGTCTATATCTTCAACTTGTGAATAGCCCTGAGCAACTAAATATGCTTTATTCCGAATAACGGTACCTTCTTTATTTTTCTTGTTCTTGAAAATCCATTTTGTACCGATTATATGTTGTTGCTTCGGGGGCTTTGTTAATTCACAGACTTTGTTCCTTTCAAATTGATTAAGCTCTTCTTGCATAGCTTCTATCCAGTAGTCGTCCTAAAGAGCTTCATCAATATTCCTTGGTTCTACCATGGAGACGTAGCATGCGGCTCCACATTCCAATTGTCTCCGAGTTCTTACTCCTTCTTGAGGATGTCCAATGATGTTCGATTCAAGATGGTCATTGGAGATACGTAGCGTTTGTGGTAACGGAGTACTCGGGAGAATTTGTGATGATTCCTGCACATTGGATGAACTAGAAGAACCATGTGTAGTAACCATGCCTTTTGAAACTGAATTTTTAAAGTTTAAATGTGGCCCAAAAATATCGACTTTTGATCGGAGTCTGATCTCGAAAATCTGAGATCACCAGTGCGACCGTCTCGTCGAAACAAGAAAGATTTATATTTACATGTTTTCTATCCGACGGTCGGATCTTCCACAAATCAGCGAAGAAGAAACGGGCCCACAATTTAAGTTGTGAATAGTAACCCCTGATTTCGGTCCCCTCTCGACCAGACGTCGGCCGATTCACTGTCTGAAGTCCAAACATAGTAGTATGAGTAATCAATTCTATCTAATTTCGATGTTCTGAACGCAATGGCACTGACGGAATTCGCGTTTAGCGATCCTGGTACATCAGAATGCATGCCTAATAGTGAAATTCACTATATTTTATGGCTCGAAAGTTTTTAGGAGCGCCAAATCAAGAAAGCAAATATGCTTCTTGAAAGGTCTTGACGAGCCGGACGTCGTGGCGAGGTCTATTTTTCAATTTGACGACCCGTGCATCTCGAAATACGTGAAAAAGCTAAAAAATTGAGTATTTTTGCGAGAAACCCTATATTTCATGGACCAAATGATTTGAGGCTTATAGGTCAAGGTCCTGGCAGCATATGTGATCTACAATAGGAGTTTAGTAGTAATTGGAAGGTTGGGTAAGGGGTTATTTGCAATTTTGCAAAATCAATACATTTAATTCAAAATGGCCTTTGGTCTTCTTTGGAGGGAGCACGAGGGGCCAGAGTTAGTTAATGGGCTCCCTTCACTCCTCTGTTCACTCCACACAAAGTCCCAAGGTGCGGGGGTATCCGAGGAGTTGTGCTTCATCAAGCCTTGGCCGAGCTTGGGAGAGAAAGAGAGAGGGTGCACCAAAAGTTCTCTAAGTTGGTCCCTGTGCAACCTGGAGGGTTTTCCTGCGTCTTGAGATCAAGCCTGAGTTTGTCGTGGCCGCGCGACGCAGGGAGGAAGAACCGGCCTCAACCCTTTTCTTTTGCAACTCCGGCGAGGTGAGTTCCCTCAAACCTCTGGTTTTTAGAATACAAGACCATTGGAAGTAGCCTCTGTATGTTCTAGGATGCCTCACGCAAGTCCCAGCTCTTGGGATGTTCCCGGTTGCCGGCGGAGGGAAGTTCTTCGCCGGAACCTTAAAAGGCTCCGCCGCGGCCGTACGTCGCAACCGATGGCTCGAACGCCAAAAAAAAAAATAATGGGCTAGGACTGTAGGGCCTGTAGATCATCTCCCCAAAATTTGGTGGAGTTTGGTTGAGTGTGCGCGACGTGGGACAAAACCCTAGTTTTTCGGGTTGTATGCTTTGGCCGAGCTCTTTGCTCCGGCGCCGACGTCGCTCCCCACCACCGGCCACTTGCCCGAGAAACTTTCTGGGATCACGATGAACCCATCCATGTTTTTGTATGGAGCCCATGCAGCTGAGATGGAGTTTCACCATTAATGGTGGAAGCTCGGGCCGAGCTTGCTCCGCCGCCGCCACTGTCGTGTCCTGTCTTCGGGTATGGGTCCAGGGAGTCTTGTGGGGTCGAGAAGCATCTGTAGGTGCTGTTTCTTATGACCCAGAACCCCAAAATGGAAAGTCACCATGGTTGGGCCAAGGTGGTGCCCGAGTTTCATCTTCTTCTTCTTGTTCTCGGCCAATCGTCGGTGCAAAGATGCCCGAGCTTGGATAGGATGAGTTCCTGCTCCTCTGAGAAGCTACTCCACCAAGTTAGAATCTCCCAGATCCGAGTTTGTACAAGTTTCTGCTTGGGTTGGGTTTGTGTGTGTGTTTAAGCTTGGTGCACACCATGTGTTTGTTAGAATGCCTCAAAGAGCTCGAAATGGGTTTTAGCCATTTGTGACTATCCAGCAAGTGAGTTTTTGCCTCCACACAATCCCCTGAGCTTGATGCTCACTTTAGTTGTAATTTTGACTGAGTGGATTTTTGTGTGGAGCATCTATGGCCATTAGAGAGCTTGGGAGCTTGGATCTTTTGATCTAGGAGCAACTAGGCTGCAATTGGGTGAGCCCTCAGTTCCCTGTGATATCCTGAGCATGATGCTCAACTTGGTTGGTGGTTGGCACAAGCAAAAAATTAAGTTATGGTAATTAGAGCTATATGTGGGTCGAATTGATCCCGGGGCTGTTTTAGCAACTTAGCAACTTCTCAGCAGTGAGTCGTTGACTAATTTGAGGTCACTGAATGTGATGCTCATCTTAAAAATGGGAATGGTCGAGTGAAAAATTTAAAAATGCCATTCGGCCTATGTTAGCAAAGAAAATCATAGGCCGAAGTTTTCCTTGGGATTTGTGTTGCTACCAAATGGTGAGCACGGTGTCCAGCAAGTCGAGGGCCACCTACTGGTGGTGACGGTTCGTTAAAATGATACACCGATAATTAATACGAGCGAAAATGCTCTAAAAGGTGCGTATTTTAGCAATTTTAGAAAACCTTAGGGGTTTAAACGCAGTTGTAACCTCACGTGCTATCTTGGACTATGTGTCCATGATCTCTAAGCTTTTCTTTAGGGATCCAACGGCTCTCGTTGAGCAGAAATTGATTATCAGTCCATAAATCGGCAAAATCGTCGGTTTAACGGCATCCCGGTGTTAATCACGTAATTCGAGGAATTGCGGCGATTACGCCTTGCTGTCTTGTGACACCCCCGGAATTTGGATTAGTCCTCTATATAAATGATATAATAGGACTAAATCTCTAACCCGGCTATAGCATTTTGGATGGTAGCAAGATCCAAGAGGAACATGAGAGTTAAGCGTGCTAGAGCTAGAGTAGTTCTAGGATGGGTGACCCCCTGGGAAGTGGGGCGTCACAGTTGGTATCAGAGCCATTCACCAGCCGGAAATGTGAGATGAGTCTCGGCTGAGCCAGGGTTATATAGCGGGTAGAGCGAGGCTCCCCGGCTAATGACCGTTGTGAGTGGAGTGCAGCTCCTCATAAGGTCGGCTAAGGCTAGCGAGACGAGTCTCACATCGCCTGGTGCTTGTGAATGTGCTTGAGCCTGACGTGGACGTCAGGGCTTAAAGGGGGGAAGAATGTGACACCCCCGGAATTTGGATTAGTCCTCTATATAAATGATATAATAGGACTAAATCTCTAACCCGGCTATAGCATTTTGGATGGTAGCAAGATCCAAGAGGAACATGAGAGTTAAGCGTGCTAGAGCTAGAGTAGTTCTAGGATGGGTGACCCCCTGGGAAGTGGGGCGTCACATGTCTGATGTGTCCCAGTAGAATCTGGTTGAGCCGGTGGCATAGGGTTGATGCCCGTATCTCCCGGGAATCTAAAATGAATTTTCGGGAGGGGTATTTTGTTAAATTTGGCGTCAATCTGGAAAAGATCCAGGTTTAAGTAAGAATAGTGAGTCTGTGGTTTGCGTATGTGTGAGTTGTTCCCTGATCAAAACATATGATTCAAGTTGGCACAGTCTTCGAGCATTCTGTTGGAGTCGATAGTTCACCTGCAGACAGGTGGGTTTATCTTCGGTCCGGGCTTTATCATCTCGGCCCTCTAGGGTATCGTAATTGGTCGGACCCTTGTTCTTGTGATAGCCTAGATTTTCTTGTTGAGCCTGCTCTTTTTATTGATCAGCATTACCTCATATTGCTATATTTGCCTTACTTATGAGCTTTATCAGTTATCAGTTCATGTTATGCCCTGCATGATTGATCCTTGGATTATTACCAGTTATTATGATTCTCCTGGAGATTTGCCATGCCTGATTGGTCATTAGTTAGTTATCACATATTTACTCGCTTATCAGTATTTCCTGATTATTCTTGCCATTTGCCATATGTGATTGATCAGTTATTGTATCCTGCATTTATATTGCATGAGTTGAGATCAGTTGGCTTTCTGTTATCGCATCCTTGTTAGGATTTCTCGGCTTGTTGCCGATTACCCGGTCTGTGGACCGTGAGTTTGAGCATTCGCATGATGATCGCCCGCACTGCTGTACTTCACGAACACTGATGGTTAGGCCCCCCATCATTGTGTTCTTTACCGGTAAAGTGGTCTGGTGTATGACCCCTGTCTCCCAGGTTAGTGTCCAAGGGTGCCGGAGTGTTGACTCCCAGGTTAGTGCCCGAGGGTGCCGGAGTATGTCAGCCAGGTTGGTGCCAGGTTCGGCGAGTTTTCCCTGAGGTCTTATTGACCAATATGGTGGCTTTGATTGGGTACTTGCTTGTTCTTTCATTGATGCATAAATTGCCTAATCAGCTTTACATCATACTCTTATGATTGCCTAGTGCTTGTTCAGTTTTGTTCATAATCTATATCAGCATGTTTTCATCATACACTTATGATTGCTTAGTGCTTGTTCTTGATTATAGCTACTATTGTATAATTGTTGAGTTTCGTTCAGTACCTTTATTTAAGAACCATGTTATATATATCTGTCTTACCTAATGACTCGTACTATCCGCTAGTTATTGTATGCCAGTAGGTACGATTTGCTATTTCTCGGCTCGTCGTGCCCACTGGGATACACTGTCGATGTATCTCACACCCCCTGGGTGACCATTTTTCAGGTCGGTCGGGTGCTGGGATGTGGGGACGTATTGGTGAGGTTATCGAGATAGCTTTGACCCTTGGCAGCCGCTGAAATTTTACCAGTTGTAAACATGTAATTGAATAAGTTATTGTAAATGTTAAATAATAATCTTTTGTAATCTTTTATAATTAGTGCGTAGTTTAGACTACTCTGGTATTGGCTGTAAGTGCTTAGCCGTGCATGTATAGAAAGTGCTCAATCCAAGGGGATTGGAAATTTTCTATATATGTGGCGGTCTGTCGTGCCCTGGCTTGCTTTTAAACTCTGATTGAAAAAAAAAAATAAAAAAAAATTAGACTCTATTTTCGAACTCGGGGCGTGACACCATGAGATGCATCAAAATTTTCAGAAGACTTATCATGCAAAGATGCAATATCATTAGCAGGAGATTCATCATCAAGAGACATATCAAGAGTAGATTTATCAGAAGACAAATGAGAAGCTTCATCTACTTTAACATTAATTGATTCTATCATCGTCTTCGATTCAAGATTCTATACTCGATATGCTCTACTGTTTGTAGAATAACCCATAAAAATTCCTATATAACTTTGAGAGTCGAATTTTTCAAGATTTTCTCGATCGCGTAAAATGTAACAGCGACTCCCGAAGATACGAAAATGCTTGATATTAGGTTTTCTACTAAACCATAACTTATATAGGGTATTCAAAGTACCCGGGCGCAAATAGATGTGATTGATCACATAGACCGCGGTATTAACTGCTTGTAGTAACCACGATTTTTAAAACAAGATTTTAAGTTTAAATAATCTTTGAAATTAATTAATTGGCAAAAATATAATATTAGTAGTGCAATTATGGCCCAAAAATATCTACTTTTGATCGGAGCCTGATCTTGAAAATCCGAGATCACCAGTGCGACCGTCTCGTCGAAACAAGAAAAATTGATATTCACATGTCTTCGATCCAACGGTCGGATCTTCCGCGAACAACGAAGAAAAAAAAAGCGGGCCCCACAACTTAAGTTGTGAATAGTAACCCCTGATTTTAATCCCCTCTCGACCAACGTCGGCCGTTTCGCCGTCTGGACCCCTGATATAGTGGTATGAGTAGTCAATTTTAGCTATTTTTGACGTTCTGAGCGCAATGGCACTGACGGAATTCGCGTTTGGCGATCCGAGTGCATCGAAATGCGTGCGTCATTCTACAACATAAAGAACTTTTTGGCCCGAGATTTTATTCGAGCGTCGAATCAAGCAAGCAAATACGCTACTTGAAATGTCTCGACGAGCCGGACGTCGTGGCGAAGTCCGTTTCGCAATTCGACAAACAGTTTGTCTCGAAATACGTGAAAAGTATCAAAAAAGCGGGTATTTTTGAAGAAACCTTAATATTTTATGTACCGAATTAAATGAGACTTCTTGGTGAGGGTTCTGGGTGCAATTGTCACCTACAGCAGGGACCCTAGGGCTTTAGGTTAATTGTGTAAGGGGTTAAACCGAAATTTTGCAAAAATTTGCATTTAAGCCAAAATGGATTTTGGTCTCCTTGGGTGTAAGCACGAGGGGTCTTGTGGGATTCCGAAGCATCACAAACCCTCTCTGCATCTTCCAGCCAAAGCCCAGGGTGCAAGGTTGCCGAGGAGTCACCACCCATAAAGAGAGAATCCGAGAGTGAGAGGGAGAGAGAAAGGTTGATCCAAGGTTGCACCAAATCGATTTCCGGAATTTCTGAGGTGCTCTCCTGCGTCTGGAGGACAACTTGGAGCTTGCTGTGGCCGCGCGAAGTGGGGAGGAGCGAACCGGCTTCTTCCTCTTCTTCTCCAACTCCGGCAAGGTGAGTCCTCTTTAACCAATGGTTCTCTAGACCCAAGACCACTAGCAGTAGTTTCTATAGGTTATAAGGATGCTCCCTGCCGAGCCCCGAGTTCCCATGCACGGCCGGTTGCCGGCGGAGGAAACTTCTTCGCCGGAACCCTATTTTGCTCCGCCGCGGCCAAGCTTCGCAACCAGTGGACCAAATGGAAAAATAAAATGATGGGAAAATACTATAGAATCTGTGGATCATCTCCACCAAATTTGGTGGAGTTTGGTTGAGTAACCACGTTGCAGATTGAAACCCTAGTTTTCGGGTTTTTGCACTTTGGCCGAGCTTTGTGCTCCGGCGCCGGCGAGCCTCCCCACCTCCGGCCAAGTGGCCGAGAAGCTTCCTTGGAGCAAGGAGGTTCCATCCATGCCCTTACATGGCGTCCATGCAGCCCAAAGTGGGAGTTGCCATGGATGACCCGAGCTTGAGCTCGAGGGTCATGGCCGGCCTTCCGGTCGTTTCCGTCGGGGAAGACATGCCCAGAAATGATCCTTGGATCATTTAGATTCCATCCATGCTGTTGCATGAGCCCCATGCTGCCCCGAGGGAAATCCGCCATTGTTGGTGGTGAAGCTCAAACAGAGCTTTGCTCCGCCGCGCCGCCGCCGTGCCCTATCGTCGGGCATGGGTTCAGGTAAGTTGGTAGGATGGTGTAGCACCTGTTGGTGCTAATCTTTGAGGCTCAGGAATCAGTGATGGAAAATCACCATTAATGGTGCCCGAGCTTCATCTTCAACTTCGGTTTTCCGGCCAACCATGGGTGCAAGATGACCCAGACTTGCTGGGAATGATCCTTTTTGCCTTGTAGAATATTTTCCCTCCATCTTAGGAAGCCCCAGGTTTCCCCTCTGGAGAGAACTAACTTGGGTTTGGGAAGGGTGTGTGTTGAGAGATTGTGCACACCATGTGTTTGTGAAAATGCCTCAATGAAGAAAAATTTGGTTTCAGGTTTCGAGCATAATATGAAAGTTGCTCCATACAATCCCCTGAGCTTGATGCTCATTTCAGATCAAAAGTTGCCTGAGTGGATGTGTGTGTAGGGCATTGTCGAATTGTTAGAGAGCTAGGGATTTGGATCTCTTTGATCCGGCAGCTTCTGGGCTGCACTAGGGCAAGCCCTCGAATCCCTGTGGTGCCCTGAGCAAGATGCTCAAGCTGGTTTGCAAATGGCACAAGTAGTTAAAGAGTTTTGTATTTAAAAACCTTAGGTTAAGTTGTTTGGTCTAGGGGCTGTTTTGGGCTTGTAGCAAAGCCGCGACAGTGAGCTCCTGGCTAGTTTGGGGTCACTGGACGCGATGCTCGCGTTAGATTTTAGTTTGGTCGAGCCAAAGAAATAAAAATGCATTAGGCCTATGTTAGTATAGTAAGTCATGGCCCAAAGTTTTTCTCGGGTCCCGTGCTGCTGCAAATGGGTGAGCACGATGTTCAGCAAGTCAAGGGTCACCTACTGGAGGTGACGGTTCGTAAAAATAATATCCCGATTAAGAGAACGAGCGAAAACGGCTCTCAAATAGCTATAAAGGTGCGATTTTTGGAAACCCTAGGGGTCTAAGTGAAATTGTAATAGTATGTGCTGCCTAGGGCAGTGTGTATATGATTTCTAGGCTTTTCGTTAGGAATCCATCGGCTCCCGTTGAGCGAAAATCGGTTATCAGTCCGAGAATCGGCAAAATCGTCGATTTAACGGCGTCCCGGTGACAATCGCGCAATTCGGGTAATTGCGGCGGTTCTGCCAAGCCGACTGTTGAGTCCCAGTAGAATCTGGTTCAGCCAGTGGCAAAGGGTTATAGCCCGAGTCTCCCGGAAATCCAAAAGGAATTCCCGGGAGGGGCATTTTGGTAATCTTATTACCATAGGGTTGTAACTAGCCAAGTAATATCGTCGAGTGTTATTGTTGGAACGTTCCAACGCTGTAGATGAAGTCGGATTCTGCTATTCGGGTCTAGGTGAGTCGTTGGACGGGTTTGAGTTTCCCCTGATCAGTACTTTTGATTCAGATTGGCACGGTTTGACTCCGGTCTTCGAGCATTCCGTCAAGTGCGGTTTAGTCACCTGCTAAACGACAGGTGGGTTTATCTTCGGTCCGGGCTTTATCATTTCGGCCCTCTGGGGTATAGTATTGGTTGGACCCCTGTTCTTGTAGCCTAGATGTAATTTGAGCCTGCCTTTTTATTGATCTGTGATGACCTGGATCTCTGCAGAGCTGTGGTTGAGTCATTGGTGACATCTGGGGAGCTTGTACTGTGTGTTGGAGGTGTTTGTGCACCAATTGGGCAGTTGTGGCGGACTTCGGGCTTACTGGATCACGTGGGTGATCAATGGACTCCGTCGGATCGTTAGAAGTGGTTTTGCGCGATGTGGATATTAAAAATGGACTCAGCGCGAAGTTTGGACCAAGGAATACCTTTCCGGATGCCATCGGCAAATTTGGGGTTGGAATTTGGCAAAATGGACATCAAATTCGGATTCAGCGCGCGAAAACGGTCAAAACGGACTACCCACTTGTTATTTTTGAGCATCGGGTACTGTTCATGCCGGAACAGTGTCTCCGGCCGCCGGCGGGCAGCGGCGGCGGCGGCGGGCAGCGGCGGAGCGGCCGCGGGCAGCGCGGTGGGCGAGGCGCGGGCCGCCCGGTCCACGCGGCAGGCGTGCACCGGGGGCGGGACGCGTGGCGGCTCGGGAGTGGGCCGGTCCGCGGGGCGGGGTCTACGGAGAGTGCGGGGCGCACGGTGGACCGGGGTGGACACGTGTCGGTTTCTGGTTGGCGGGCTCACGCAGGCTGGGACCACGGAGCGTGGAGTGCCTCGGAACAGTGCGCGGCAGGGGGTGACAGGCGGCGCGCCAGGGTTGGTCGGAGGAGATAGTGCGGGCCAGGTGGCGCCCTGTGATTCGCGGGCGCCACCCACCCGCGTTGACCAGGCGGGCCACGCGGCACTGCGCGGGAGGCGGGGAAGGCTGTTGCCTGTTCGGGGGGCGACGTGGAGGCCCGTGGCGATTTCGGGCGCGCACAGTGTTGGGCCGGGCCCAACACTGTAGCCGCCCGAAAATCGGGAGCGCCCGAAAGTGGGGACCCAGTGGTCATTTCCCCAATTGTTTTTCCTGGCCTATAAATAGGCCGAGTTCTACAGGGAAGAACTTTTTCCCTGTTCCACCTTTCACAGTGCCACCTTCACGAGATTTCTTCATCTCCCAGAGCCGGATCCATCTGCAGATTCCAGGATTTTTCTGCGGCATACATCCCAAGGTTTCTATTTTTGCGGCGCGGCGCGACGCTCGTTCGTTTGTGATCTTCTTCGTCGCATTTTGGTGCAAGGACTCCCCCGGCTTACTCCGACCTCCGAATGAGGCGATTCTTGCGCCGTTGGACTCACGACAGGTAGGGCTACGTTTCCCATGTGTACTGGTTTTTCCCATTCCGAGCTTTTCTTGGGGTTTTCGGATCATCTTGTGACCTCTTTTTCTGGGGCGGAGTTTTGGACAGTGTTGCGGTATTTTGATGATATCTTCGCGCACATGCATCGGATTGGAGCGATTCAAAAGGCGTTTTGCATCTACACATCACGAGGAATATCCCCAAATTTTCTTGGAATTTTCTGAATATTTTTCGAAGGTGAGAAATCTCTGTGTACAGAAGTGTTTGCTACAGTTTTTTGAGAGCAGTTTATTTCGGGGTGGTTCCCTTGCCGGATTTATTTCTCAGTGTAGGAAACTCGGATTTGAGCGTGCAGGTACTCGTTTCGACGGGTTCGTCGCGAGGATCGTGAGAGTATTTTTCTTGGATTTTTCTGGGCACTCCTCGCAGGTAAAAACAGGGCATCTTTGGACTGTTAGCTTTGGGACAGCATGTGTTGAATTTAATTGTATGTTTTGGGGTAATTCTTGTTCAGTGATCGCGGCGGTTTAGCTTTTGGCCTGGAGCACTCTTTGGACTTGGAATTAGCGATCGAGGTGGGTGGTTGTTATACTCCTCAATTTTCTGACATGCCCCTAGGAATATTGGAGAGATCCTCCAATTGGTTTATTGAATGATTAATTATGGACATGCATGCTTAAAGTAAAATTGTGAGCCTTTCCAATGGAAACTACTATTGCGGATATTTGATAGTGGTTGGGACTTATACATGTTGGTATGGATGGATGTTAGCGTTTAACCTTGCATGTGGATTGGATTATTTATTTTGGGCTTTATGATTATCCTGTTAGTGGTTGGTGCTATTGAGGATTTTATGACATGCATAGGTGGATAGTAATGCTTTATTATGGAACGTGGGTTATAGACATGATGGTTATATCTATGCGGATCTATTAATTGTTACACATGTGGAACCACTATTGGTTGCCTTTTTCCTTTATTTCCTTGAGAACACTTGCATGCTTGTATGGACATCTAGGTAGGCCATCTTTTATCGCTACACTTTCATGCTGGAACTTGGACTTAGGAGAAACCTTGTTTGCTTCTTTCTCCTTTTCGTAGTCAGGTGGGTTTGCTCGGGTTTGAGCAGGGGTTTGGGATAGTGTAGCCCGGGCCTGGATTATGGATCATGGGTTTTGGCGGCGACCGCGGATATTGGGCGGTTGACCCGGATGTCGATGATAGGACATCGTTGATAGGGCTTGATTATGGACTATAGGGTTTTGTGGCAACCGCGGATAAATAGGCGGTTGACCAGATGTCGGATGTGGGACATGATTGTGATTGCGGGTTATTCCGGCGACCGCGGATATTGGGGCGTTGACCGGAGGTCGGTTGTTAGACCTGGTCGTGGATTGTGGGGGTATTGCGGCAATCGCGGATATTGGGCGATTGACCGGATGGTTACTTTTGCATCTGATTGGGGAATCAGTTTTCTTTTAGTGGAGGGTTATGTTCCACTGGGGGCTTTTTAGTTGTGATCCATCCTGCTTTATCACCGGCGCGGTTATTGCCCGGTGATGCTTTTATCTTACCGGCGCGGTTATTGCCCGGTGGTGCTTTACTCGTGTGGGTAGCTCCCCTCGAGATCCCCTTCGGAGGCCGGGCCGGACAGTTATGGACAGTTTTGCTATCACATCGGCGCGGCTTATTTGCCCGATGATGAGGGCGGCAGCAGGAGTTTTGCTATCACATCGGCGCGGCTTATTTGCCCGATGATGAGGGCGGCACAGATGGGTTTATCTGGGACGGTTGGTTACTGTTGCATACGGTTGTTCCAGACTAGGACTGTATTTTAGAGGCATAGTAGTGGTAGATTTTCCTTTTTGCAGCGGTTTCTTTCTTACCACTCTCCTTCCTTTTGCCTCTGGTAGACCTAGTGGGTGTGTTAGAGTTTGAGGTTTTACCCACTAGGGGAGGCTACTGGTTACTAGTAGTTCTCACCCCCATTCTTCTTTTCTTTTCTTCTCCTTTGTTTTGCAGAGCCTTCTGCGGGGGCTGCTGGATTTACAGCGGCGGGTCGTGGAGAGAGGACGGCCGAGTAGCTAGACAGCGGGCCCGACAGTGAGTAGCTAGACTGTACCTCTTATGTATCCTATCTCAGACGGTTGTACTTTTACTTTTGGGGTCTGGCTTTAGCCAGCTGGTTGTATGTTGTGGTGAGCTGGGAAGAGAAACTTGTACTTATTCTACAGTCATTTTGTTTTTTTTTCACTTCCAGTTCAGTCTGAGATGTAGTATTTTTCAGTTCAGCTCTGTTGTATTGCTCTATTTTGTATCTTTATTATTTGAGCAGGTTACCGGCGCTTCGTGTATGCGGAAAATTCCGTGTGCACGGCGGATCTGTAGACGAGCCCGAGTTCTGGTTTACACTCGGGGCGTGACAGATTAGGTGGTATCAGAGCTTAGGGATAGGTCAGTTGGGACTTAGGAAACCCTAGGCTTTTGGCTAGCCCTAGGATGATAGGGCGTGAGGGACGTGACAAATTGCGAAAGTCGGTGATTTAGTTTTTGACTCTTCCAGAGAGTGAAGAGGGATCGACATACCCTATTTTCTGTGGGACCGTTATGTTGGCTGCAGACAACATAAAGTTACAGAAATAGGGGGATGTCCTTGACTTTCGCTAGATTGGGTCGTGTGGGGTTGTGTGGCTGACTTGTGGTTTCTTGTGGCAGATGCCTCCCCGACGTCGGATTCCTACCAGGGGTGCCCCTACACCCCCTGTTGAGCCAGGACAGGCTGGACCTTCGGAGATTGCTGAGTTGAGGGCCATGGTGGCCCAACTGGCTGAGACCAACCGCCGGCAGGAGCAGCGGATTGAGCAGCTACTGGCGCAGAGAGAGGCGCCGCCTCCGACAGTTCTTGAGGCCCCGGCACCACCTGTGGTACCACTGGTGCCGACGGCACCATCATCGAGTAGCGGGGCTCGGGGAGTGGCCCAGACTTTGACCCGGCCGAGGAGCAGGATATTGCTGACAAACTTGTTAAGTTTTGTAAGCGCGAACCGCCTAGATTCTCAGGGCGGGACACAGCAGCCGTGGGAGGTTGGGACATGGCTATCAGCGATGGAGAAGATTTTCGGGGATTTCTTCATCGACCCGAGGTACAGAGTTCATCTGGCGGTACACTGCCTGGATGGAGATGCAGATGTTTGGTGGCGTCGAGTGGAGCCACGGGATTTCCAGATTTCTCGACAGTTACCCTGGTCTGAGTTTCGGCGTATGGTATTGGATACCTATTTTCCGACGAGCGTGAAGAGAAAACTGGAGGATGATTTGAAGAACCTTCAGCAGGGCGATCGGCCGGTTCAGGATTACTATCAGGAGTTCATACAGTTGCTAAACTGCGTGCCCTTTGTCGCCCGGATGGACCACACCAGGTCGAGTTATTCGAGGCAGGCCTCCGCAGCGAGATTTATACCCTAGTGCATGCACAGCGACTCCAGACTCTTAAGGAGGCCGTCGATCACGCCGAATGGGTGGAGAGAGGCGACATAGTGGTGGCGAGGCGAGGCGGGATGGTCGCACAGAGTTCCGTTAGGAAACGACCAGTACCCGAGGACGAGGGATCGGCTAGCGTGTGGAGACCGCCGCGGTCTCAGTTACCTAGCCATGGGCGTGCGGATCAGCGAGAGCCTAGTGGATCTCAGAGGCCATCGCGGCAGCAGCCGGAGTCTCAGCATCAGGCACAGGGACAGCATCAGCCGGGACAGCCACGGCTTCGCGACAGAGACAGATGTATATTCTGCGGGGGATCTCATTTGTCGCACACCTGTGATCAGAGGTGGGGTCGTTGTTACAGGTGTGGACAGTCAGGCCACATTCGGGCTTCGTGCCCCTTTTCGACTGCAGCGGCACCTTCATCAGCATCGGCCCCTTTTCCGCCTCAGCAGCAGTTGTCAGCTCAGCGGCTTTATGCTCCAGCGAGCGGATCACCTTCTTTTTACCCGGCGGATCACCGGCCACCGGCTCAGAGCGGTCGGGTCTACGCCGCTCAGGTGGAGGATTTTACGGCAGGCGACCTTGTGGGACAGGTATTATTTCTTTTTTTTGTTATTTATTTTATTTACCGGCATTGGTTTTGCATTGTCTAGCATTGGAGCATCCTAGTCATCGATTGGGGTAGGACGGTTACCTTGGGTTCGGGAGGTTTATATTCTCGATCCTCGGCTTGTAGGGGAGTGTTGTTGGTCCTGCCCGGTGTAGTTGAGTCCTTGATAGTACCGGTAGACCTGATGGTCTTATGCTAGTTTTGGGTTTTGGTTTTGGGATTGGTACTTAGGACGGTTTGGCTGGCTCGTTTTTTTTTCTTTTCGCGGCGGTTGATTTGTGCCGCGGACGGTCCTCGAGGGAGGGGCTAGGCCGGGGGTAGATGGTGTGTGGGGTTGCTCGGGGGCTATCTTTGCCTCTATGGTTTCGACTTTGTGAGCGGGACGGGTGTCCCGCCGTGGCGGCGCAGCCTTTCTGGCTAGCGTGGTTGTGGGATACCCCGGGAGTGCGGAGGTACTCACGTTGAGCTTGTTGCTCTTGGACTTGGTAGCTCGAGCGGTTAGCCCAGTTGTACTTGATCGAGGTGGTGCGTTTTCTGGGGTGCCCGCCTCTTTTCTGTTCTTGTAAGAGACCCGAGGTTTGAGTCGCGTCTCTGGAGGAGGTACTTGACAGCTTTGGGAGCTTGAGTGGTGGACGATTGGATTTTTACTCCCTCTTTTTGGTTGAGGTTTCTGGTTGAGGATTGATTTTAGTTTCGAGGACGAAACTTTCTTTTAGTGGGGGAGGATGTGATGACCTGGATCTCTGCAGAGCTGTGGGTGAGTCATTGGTGACATCTGGGGAGCTTGTACTGTGTGTTGGAGGTGTTTGTGCACCAATTGGCAGTTGTGGCGGACTTCGGGCTTACTGGATCACGTGGGTGATCAATGGACTCCGTCGGATCGTTAGAAGTGGTTTTGCGCGATGCGGATATTAAAAATGGACTCAGCGCGAAGTTTGGACCAAGGAATACCTTTCCGGATGCCATCGGCAAATTTTGGGGTTGGAATTTGGCAAAATGGACATCAAATTCGGATTCAGCGCGCGAAAACGGTCAAAACGGACTACCCACTTGTTATTTTGAGCATCGGGTACTGTTCATGCCGGAACAGTGTCTCCGGCCGCCGGCGGGCAGCGCGGCGGCGCGGCGCGGCAGCGGCGGAGCGGCCGCGGGCAGCGCGGCGGGCGAGGCGGGGCGCCCGGTCCACGCGGCAGGCGTGCACCGGGGGCGGGACGCGTGGCGGCTCGGGAGGGCCGGTCCGCGGGGCGGGGTCTACGGAGAGTGCGGGGCGCACGGTGGACCGGGGTGGACACGTGCGGTTTCTGGTTGGCGGGCTCACGCAGGCTGGGACCACGGAGCGTGGAGTGCCTCGGAACAGTGCGCGGCGGGGGGTGACAGGCGGCGCGCCAGGGTTGGTCGGAGGAGATAGTGCGGGCCAGGTGGCGCCCTGTGATTCGCGGGCGCCACCCACCCGCGTTGACCAGGCGGGCCACGCGGCACTGCGCGGGAGGCGGGGAAGGCTGTTGCCTGTTCGGGGGGCGACGTGGAGGCCCGTGGCGATTTCGGGCGCGCACAGTGTTGGGCGGGCCCAACACTGTAGCCGCCCGAAAATCGGGAGCGCCCGAAAGTGGGGACCCATTGGTCATTTCCCAATTGTTTTTCCTGGCCTATAAATAGGCCGAGTTCTACAGGGAAGAACTTTTCCTGTTCCTCCTTTCACAGTGCCACCTTCACGAGATTTCTTCATCTCCCAGAGCCGGATCCATCTGCAGATTCCAGGATTTTTCTGCGGCACGCATCCCAAGGTTCTATTTTTTGCGGCGCGGCGCGACGCTCGTTCGTTTGTGATCTTCTTCGTCGCATTTTGGTGCAAGGACTCCCCCGGCTTACTCCGACCTCCGAATGAGGCGATTCTTGCGCCGTTGGACTCACGACAGGTAGGGCTACGTTTCCCATGTGTACTGGTTTTTCCCATTCCGAGCTTTTCTTGGGGTTTTTCGGATCATCTTGTGACCTCTTTTTCTGGGGCGGAGTTTTGGACAGTGTTGCAGTATTTTGATGATATCTTCGCGCACATGCATCGGATTGGAGCGATTCAAAAGGCGTTTTGCATCTACACATCACGAGGAATATCCCCAAATTTTCTTGGAATTTTCTGAATATTTTTCGAAGGTGAGAAATCTCTGTGTACAGAAGTGTTTGCTACAGTTTTTGAGAGCAGTTTATTTCGGGGTGGTTCCCTTGCCGGATTTATTTCTCAGTGTAGGAAACTCGGATTTGAGCGTGCAGGTACTCGTTTCGACGGGTTCGTCGCGAGGATCGTGAGAGTATTTTCTTGGATTTTTTTGGGCACTCCTCGCAGGTAAAAACAGGGCATCTTTGGACTGTTAGCTTTGGGACAGCATGTGTTGAATTTAATTGTATGTTTTGGGGTAATTCTTGTTCAGTGATCGCGGCGGTTTAGCTTTTGGCCTGGAGCACTCTTTGGACTTGGAATTAGCGATCGAGGTGGGTGGTTGTTATACTCCTCAATTTTCTGACATGCCCCTAGGAATATTGGAGAGATCCTCCAATTGGTTTATTGAATGATTAATTATGGACATGCATGCTTAAAGTAAAATTGTGAGCCTTTCCAATGGAAATTACTATTGTGGATATTTGATAGTGGTTGGGACTTATACATGTTGGTATGGATGGAATGTTAGCGTTTAACCTTGCATGTGGATTGGATTATTTATTTTGGGCTTTATGATATCCTGTTAGTGGTGGTGCTATTGAGGATTTTATGACATGCATAGGTGGATAGTAATGCTTTATTATGGAACGTGGGTATAGACATGATGGTTATATCTATGCGGATCTATTAATTGTTACACATGTGGAACCACTATTGGTTGCCTTTTCTTTATTTCCTTGAGAACACTTGCATGCTTGTATGGACATCTAGGTAGGCCATCTTTTATCGCTACACTTTCATGCTGGAACTTGACTTAGGAGAAACCTTGTTTGCTTCTTTCTCCTTTTCGTTAGTCAGGTGGGTTTGCTCGGGTTTGAGCAGGGTTTGGGATAGTGTAGCCCGGGCCTGGATTATGGATCATGGGTTTTGGCGGCGACCGCGGATATTGGGCGGTTGACCGGATGTCGGTTATAGGACATCGGTGATAGGGCTTGATTATGGACTAGAGGGTTTTGTGGCAACCGCGGATAATAGGCGGTTGACCAGATGTCGGATGTGGGACATGATTGTGATTGCGGGTTATTCCGGCGACCGCGGATATTGGGCGGTTGACCGGAGGTCGGTTGTAGACCTGGTCGTGGATTGTGGGGTATTGCGGCAATCGCGGTATTGGGCGATTGACCGGATGGTTACTTTTGCATCTGATTGGGGAATCAGTTTTCTTTTAGTGGAGGGTTGTGTTCCACTGGGGGCTTTTTAGTTGTGATCCAATCCTGCTTTTATCACCGGCGCGGTTATTGCCCGGTGATGCTTTTATCTTACCGGCGCGGTTATTGCCGGTGGTGCTTTACTCGTGTGGGTAGCTCCCCTCGAGATCCCCTTCGGAGGCCGGGGCCGGACAGTTATGGACAGTTTTGCTATCACATCGGCGCGGCTTATTTGCCCGATGATGAGGGCGGCAGCAGGAGTTTTGCTATCACATCGGCGCGGCTTATTTGCCCGATGATGAGGGCGGCACAGATTGGGTTTATCTGGGACGGTTGGTTACTGTTGCATACGGTTGTTCCAGACTAGGACTGTATTTTAGAGGCATAGTAGTGGTAGATTTTCCCTTTTTGCAGCGGTTTCTTTTCTTACCATCTCCTTTCCTTTTGCCTCTGGTAGACCTAGTGGGTGTGTTAGAGTTTGAGGTTTACCACTAGGGAGGCTACTGGTTTACTAGTAGTTCTCACCCCCATTCTTCTTTTTCTTTTCTTCTCCTTTTTTTGCAGAGCCTTCTGCGGGGGCTGCTGGATTTACAGCGGCGGGTCGTGGAGAGAGGACGGCCGAGAGTAGCTAGACAGCGGGCCCGACAGTGAGTAGCTAGACTGTACCTCTTATGTATCCTATCTCAGACGGTTGTACTTTTACTTTTGGGGTCTGGCTTTAGCCAGCTGGGTGTATTTTGTGGTGAGCTGGGAGAGAAACTTGTACTTATTTACAGTCATTTGTTTTTTTTTCTTACTTCCAGTTCAGTCTGAGATGTAGTATTTTCAGTTCAGCTCTGTTGTATTGCTCTATTTTGTATCTTTATTATTTGAGCAGGTTACCGGCGCTTCGTGTATGCGAAAAATTCCGTGTGCACGGCGGATCTGTAGACGAGCCCGAGTTCTAGTTTACACTCGGGGCGTGACATGATCAGTTTCATTCTGCTATATGATCTTTATCAGTACTATTATATGATGCCTTACATGATTGATTTTAGTTGTTTCCGTTATTATGATATTATTCTGGACATTGCCATGCCGCTTGGTCATAGCTAGTTTTACATACCTGATTATCAGTATTCCTGTTATGGCTGATCCATGTTATAGTAGTTGTTGATTATATCTGCATTTCATTCCTGTTGGAATTGATCTGGCTTGTTGTTGATCATGGAGTTGAGATTCTGTGGCATTCTACTGTGCATCCCAGTGGGGATTTTCTCGGCTTGTTGCCGATTACCCGTCAGTGGACCGTGAGTGGCATCATTGCATTATGATCGCCTGCACCGCTGTTCTCACGTACACAGCGGGCTGATCCCTCGCAGTGGGTGCTTTACCGGTAAAGTGGTTAGCAGTGGCGACCCGTGACCCCCAAGGGGGGAATGTCAGCCAGGTGGTTGCCAGGGGGCAATTTCCCTGAGGTCTTGTAGACCAATATGGTGGCTTATGATTGGGTTATTTGTTATTTCAGTTATTGATGCATAGTGCCTGGTTCAGCATGCTTTCCTATCTTGATTGTTCAGTTTCTTTCAGTATTTATTTAAGTATACTCCTGTTGAGATCTATATAAGCTTTACTGATTAATTATACGCTTCATAATCATGCTTACCTAACTTGTTTGATTTTTACTATCCTCTAGTATTGTATGCCAGTAGGTCCCGATCTGCTATTTCTCGGCTCGTCGTGCCAACTGGATAATGTACAGTGTATCTCACACCCCCTGGGTGCCATTTTTCAGGGTCGATCGAGTTTGGGATGTTGGGGATGTTGGTGAGGATGCCAAGATAGACCGGACCCTGGACAGCCGTTATACTTATTACAGTTATTAAATTGTAAATAAATTGTAATAGTTATTGTAATATTTATTTTGAGTTGTTTGGTTTACGTAGTTAGTTACTCTGATGTTATTGCAAAAGCTTAGCCGTGCATATATAGAAAAGGCTCAATCCAAGGGGATGGGGACTTCGTCTATATTTGGCGGTCCTGTCATGCCCTGGCTGTTTTAAAACTCTGATTGAAA
>CM055079.1:12793962-12834562 GCA_029204045.2 Tillandsia leiboldiana | reverse complement strand
TTTTTGTGTGGAGCTCTATGGCCATTAGAGAGCTTGGGAGCTTGGATCTTTTGATCTAGGAGCAACTAGGCTGCAATTGGGTGGCCCTCAGTTCCCTGTGATATCCTGAGCATGATGCTCAACTTGGTTGGTGGTTGGCACAAGCAAAAATTAAGTTATGGTAATTTAGAGCTATATGTGGGTCGAATTGATCCCGGGGCTGTTTTAGCAACTTAGCAACTTCTCAGCAGTGAGTCGTTGACTAATTTGAGGTCACTGAATGTGATGCTCATCTTAAAAATGGGAATGGTCGAGTGAAAAATTTAAAAATGCCATTCGGCCTATGTTAGCAAAGAAAATCATAGGCCGAAGTTTTCCTGGGATTTGTGTTGCTACCAAATGGTGAGCACGGTGTCCAGCAAGTCGAGGGCCACCTACTGGTGGTGACGGTTCGTTAAAATGATACACCGATAATTAATACGAGCGAAAATGCTCTAAAAGGTGCGTTTTTAGCAATTTTAGAAAACCTTAGGGGTTTAAACGCAGTTGTAACCTCACGTGCTATCTTGGACTATGTGTCCATGATCTCTAAGCTTTTCTTTAGGATCCAACGGCTCTCGTTGAGCAGAATTGATTATCAGTCCATAAATCGGCAAAATCGTCGGTTTAACGGCATCCCGGTGTTAATCACGTAATTCGAGGAATTGCGGCGATTACGCCTGCTGTCTTGTGACACCCCCGGAATTTGGATTAGTCCTCTATATAATGATATATAGGACTAAATCTCTAACCCGGCTATAGCATTTTGGATGGTAGCAAGATCCAAGAGGAACATGAGAGTTAAGCGTGCTAGAGCTAGAGTAGTTCTAGGATGGGTGACCCCCTGGGAAGTGGGGCGTCACAGTTGGTATCAGAGCCATTCACCAGCCGGAAATGTGAGATGAGTCTCGGCTGAGCCAGGTTATATAGCGGGTAGAGCGAGGCTCCCCGCTAATGACCGTTGTGAGTGGAGTGCAGCTCCTCATAAGTCGGCTAAGGCTAGCGAGACGAGTCTCACATCGCCTGGTGCTTGTGAATGTGCTTGAGCCTGACGTGGACGTCAGGGCTTAAAGGGGGAAGAATGTGACACCCCCGGAATTTGGATTAGTCCTCTATATAATGATATAATAGGACTAAATCTCTAACCCGGCTATAGCATTTTGGATGGTAGCAAGATCCAAGAGGAACATGAGAGTTAAGCGTGCTAGAGCTAGAGTAGTTCTAGGATGGGTGACCCCCTGGAAGTGGGGCGTCACATGTCTGATGTGTCCCCAGTAGAATCTGGTTGAGCCGGTGGCATAGGGTTGATGCCCCGTATCCCCGGGAATCTAAAATGAATTTTCGGGAGGGGTATTTTGTTAAATTTGGCGTCAATCTGGAAAAGATCCAGGTTAAAGTAAGAAGTGAGTCTGTTTGCGTATGTGTGAGTTGTTCCCTGATCAAACATATGATTCAAGTTGGCACAGTCTTCGAGCATTCTGTTGGAGTCGATAGTTCACCTGCAGACAGGTGGGTTTATCTTCGGTCCGGGCTTTATCATCTCGGCCCTCTAGGGTATCGTAATTGGTCGGACCCTTGTTCTTGTGATAGCCTAGATTTTCTTGTTGAGCCTGCTCTTTTTATTGATCAGCATTACCTCATATTGCTATATTGCCTTACTTATGAGCTTTATCAGTTATCAGTTCATGTTATGCCCTGCATGATTGATCCTTGGATTATTACCAGTTATTATGATTCTCCTGGAGATTTGCCATGCCTGATTGGTCATTAGTTAGTTATCACATATTTACTCGCTTATCAGTATTTCCTGATTATTCTGCCATTTGCCATATGTGATTGATCAGTTATTGTATCCTGCATTTATATTGCATGAGTTGAGATCAGTTGGCTTTCTGTTATCGCATCCTTGTTAGGATTTCTCGGCTTGTTGCCGATTACCCGTCTGTGGACCGTGAGTTTGAGCATTCGCATGATGATCGCCCGCACTGCTGTACTTCACGAACACTGATGGTTAGGCCCCCCATCATTGTGTTCTTTACGGTAAAGTGGTCTGGTGTATGACCCCTGTCTCCCAGGTTAGTGTCCAAGGGTGCCGGAGTGTTGACTCCCAGGTTAGTGCCCGAGGGTGCCGGAGTATGTCAGCCAGGTTGGTGCCAGGTTCGGCGAGTTTTCCCTGAGGTCTTATTGACCAATATGGTGGCTTTGATTGGGTACTTGCTTGTTCTTTCATTGATGCATAAATTGCCTAATCAGCTTTACATCATACTCTTATGATTGCCTAGTGCTTGTTCAGTTTTGTTCATAATCTATATCAGCATGTTTTCATCATACACTTATGATTGCTTAGTGCTTGTTCTTGATTATAGCTACTATTGTATAATGTTGAGTTTCGTTCAGTACCTTTATTTAAGAACCATGTTATATATATCTGTCTTACCTAATGACTCGTACTATCCGCTAGTTATTGTATGCCAGTAGGTACGATTTGCTATTTCTCGGCTGCTCGTCGTGCCACTGGGATACACTGTCGATGTATCTCACACCCCCTGGGTGACCATTTTTCAGGTCGGTCGGGTGCTGGGATGTGGGGACGTATGGTGAGGTTATCGAGATAGCTTTGACCCTTGGCAGCCGCTGAAATTTTACCAGTTGTAAACATGTAATTGAATAAGTTATTGTAAATGTTAAATAATAATCTTTTGTAATCTTTTATAATTAGTGCGTAGTTTAGACTACTCTGGTATTGGCTGTAAGTGCTTAGCCGTGCATGTATAGAAAGTGCTCAATCCAAGGGGATTGGAAATTTTCTTATATATGTGGCGGTCTGTCGTGCCCTGGCTTGCTTTTAAACTCTGATTGAAAAAAAAAATAAAAAAAATTAGACTCTATTTTCGAACTCGGGGCGTGACACCATGAGATGCATCAAAATTTTCAGAAGACTTATCATGCAAAGATGCAATATCATTAGCAGGAGATTCATCATCAAGAGACATATCAAGAGTAGATTTATCAGAAGACAAATGAGAAGCTTCATCTACTTAACATTAATTGATTCTATCATCGTCTTCGATTCAAGATTCTATACTCGATATGCTCTACTGTTTGTAGAATAACCCATAAAAATTCCTATATAACTTTGAGAGTCGAATTTTTCAAGATTTTCTCGATCGCGTAAAATGTAACAGCGACTCCCGAAGATACGAAAATGCTTGATATTAGGTTTTCTACTAAACCATAACTTATATAGGGTATTCAAAGTACCCGGGCGCAAATAGATGTGATTGATCACATAGACCGCGGTATTAACTGCTTGTAGTAACACGATTTTTAAAACAAGATTTTAAGTTTAAATAATCTTTGAAATTAATTAATTGGCAAAAATATAATATTAGTAGTGCAATTATGGCCCAAAAATATCTACTTTTGATCGGAGCCTGATCTTGAAAATCCGAGATCACCAGTGCGACCGTCTCGTCGAAACAAGAAAAATTGATATTCACATGTCTTCGATCCAACGGTCGGATCTTCCGCGAAACAACGAAGAAAAAAAAAGCGGGCCCCACAACTTAAGTTGTGAATAGTAACCCCTGATTTTAATCCCCTCTCGACCAACGTCGGCCGTTTCGCCGTCTGGACCCCTGATATAGTGGTATGAGTAGTCAATTTTAGCTATTTTTGACGTTCTGAGCGCAATGGCACTGACGGAATTCGCGTTTGGCGATCCGAGTGCATCGAAATGCGTGCGTCATTCTACAACATAAAGAACTTTTTGGCCCGAGATTTTATTCGAGCGTCGAATCAAGCAAGCAAATACGCTACTTGAAATGTCTCGACGAGCCGGACGTCGTGGCGAAGTCCGTTTCGCAATTCGACAAACAGTTTGTCTCGAAATACGTGAAAAGTATCAAAAAAGCGGGTATTTTTGAAGAAACCTTAATATTTTATGTACCGAATTAAATGAGACTTCTTGGTGAGGGTTCTGGGTGCAATTGTCACCTACAGCAGGGACCCTAGGGCTTTAGGTTAATTGTGTAAGGGGTTAAACCGAAATTTTGCAAAAATTTGCATTTAAGCCAAAATGGATTTGGTCTCCTTGGGTGTAAGCACGAGGGGTCTTGTGGGATTCCGAAGCATCACAAACCCTCTCTGCATCTTCCAGCCAAAGCCCAGGGTGCAAGGTTGCCGAGGAGTCACCACCCATAAAGAGAGATCCGAGAGTGAGAGGGAGAGAGAAAGGTTGATCCAAGGTTGCACCAAATCGATTTCCGGAATTTCTGAGGTGCTCTCCTCGCGTCTGGAGGACAACTTGGAGCTTGCTGTGGCCGCGCGAAGTGGGGAGGAGCGAACCGGCTTCTTCCTCTTCTTCTCCAACTCCGGCAAGGTGAGTCCTCTTTAACCAATGGTTCTCTAGACCCAAGACCACTAGCAGTAGTTTCTATAGGTTAAGGATGCTCCCTGCCGAGCCCCGAGTTCCCATGCACGGCCGGTTGCCGGCGGAGGAAACTTCTTCGCCGGAACCCTATTTTGCTCCGCCGCGGCCAAGCTTCGCAACCAGTGGACCAAATGGAAAAATAAAATGATGGGAAAATACTATAGAATCTGTGGATCATCTCCACCAAATTTGGTGGAGTTTGGTTGAGTAACCACGTTGCAGATTGAAACCCTAGTTTTCGGGTTTTTGCACTTTGGCCGAGCTTTGTGCTCCGGCGCCGGCGAGCCTCCCCACCTCCGCCAAGTGGCCGAGAAGCTTCCTTGGAGCAAGGAGGTTCCATCCATGCCCTTACATGGCGTCCATGCAGCCCAAAGTGGGAGTTGCCATGGATGACCCGAGCTTGAGCTCGAGGGTCATGGCCGGCCTTCCGGTCGTTTCCGTCGGGGAAGACATGCCCAGAAATGATCCTTGGATCATTTTAGATTCTCTCCATAGCTGGTTGCATGAGCCCCATGCTGCCCCGAGGGAAATCCGCCATGTTGGTGGTGAAGCTCAAACAGAGCTTTGCTCCGCCGCGCCGCCGCCGTGCCCTATCGTCGGGCATGGGTTCAGGTAAGTTGGTAGGATGGTGTAGCACCTGTTGGTGCTAATCTTTGAGGCTCAGGAATCAGTGATGGAAAATCACCATTAATGGTGCCCGAGCTTCATCTTCAACTTCGGTTTTTCCGGCCAACCATGGGTGCAAGATGACCCAGACTTGCTGGGAATGATCCTTTTTTGCCTTGTAGAATATTTTCCCTCCATCTTAGGAAGCCCCAGGTTTCCCTCTGGAGAGAACTAACTTGGGTTTGGGAAGGGTGTGTGTTGAGAGATTGTGCACACCATGTGTTTGTGAAAATGCCTCAATGAAGAAAATTTGGTTTCAGGTTTCGAGCATAATATGAAAGTTGCTCCATACAATCCCCTGAGCTTGATGCTCATTTCAGATCAAAAGTTGCCTGAGTGGATGTGTGTGTAGGGCATTGTAGAATTGTTAGAGAGCTAGGGATTTGGATCTCTTTGATCCGGCAGCTTCTGGGCTGCACTAGGGCAAGCCCTCGAATCCCTGTGGTGCCCTGAGCAAGATGCTCAAGCTGGTTTGCAAATGGCACAAGTAGTTAAAGAGTTTGTATTTAAAAACCTTAGGTTAAGTTGTTTGGTCTAGGGGCTGTTTTGGGCTTGTAGCAAAGCCGCGACAGTGAGCTCCTGGCTAGTTTGGGGTCACTGGACGCGATGCTCGCGTAGATTTTAGTTTGGTCGAGCCAAAGAAATAAAAATGCATTAGGCCTATGTTAGTATAGTAAGTCATGGCCCAAAGTTTTCTCGGGTCCCGTGCTGCTGCAAATGGGTGAGCACGATGTTCAGCAAGTCAAGGGTCACCTACTGGAGGTGACGGTTCGTAAAAATAATATCCCGATTAAGAGAACGAGCGGAAAACGGCTCTCAAATAGCTATAAAGGTGCGATTTTTGGAAACCCTAGGGGTCTAAGTGAAATTGTAATAGTATGTGCTGCCTAGGGCAGTGTGTATATGATTTCTAGGCTTTTCGTTAGGAATCCATCGGCTCCCGTTGAGCGAAAATCGGTTATCAGTCCGAGAATCGGCAAAATCGTCGATTTAACGGCGTCCCGGTGACAATCGCGCAATTCGGGTAATTGCGGCGGTTCTGCCAAGCCGACTGTTGAGTCCCAGTAGAATCTGGTTCAGCCAAGTGGCAAAGGGTTATAGCCCGAGTCTCCCGGAAATCCAAAAGGAATTCCCGGGAGGGGCATTTTGGTAATCTTATTACCATAGGGTTGTAACTAGCCAAGTAATATCGTCGAGTGTTATTGTTGGAACGTTCCAACGCTGTAGATGAAGTCGGATTCTGCTATTCGGGTCTAGGTGAGTCGTTGGACGGGTTTGAGTTTCCCCTGATCAGTACTTTTGATTCAGATTGGCACGGTTTGACTCCGGTCTTCGAGCATTCCGTCAAGTGCGGTTTAGTCACCTGCTAAACGACAGGTGGGTTTATCTTCGGTCCGGGCTTTATCATTTCGGCCCTCTGGGGTATAGTATTGGTTGGACCCCTGTTCTTGTAGCCTAGATGTAATTTGAGCCTGCCTTTTTATTGATCTGTGATGACCTGGATCTCTGCAGAGCTGTGGTTGAGTCATTGGTGACATCTGGGGAGCTTGTACTGTGTGTTGGAGGTGTTTGTGCACCAATTGGGCAGTTGTGGCGGACTTCGGGCTTACTGGATCACGTGGGTGATCAATGGACTCCGTCGGATCGTTAGAAGTGGTTTTGCGCGATGTGGATATTAAAAATGGACTCAGCGCGAAGTTTGGACCAAGGAATACCTTTCCGGATGCCATCGGCAAATTTTGGGGTTGGAATTTGGCAAAATGGACATCAAATTCGGATTCAGCGCGCGAAAACGGTCAAAACGGACTACCCACTTGTTATTTTTGAGCATCGGGTACTGTTCATGCCGGAACAGTGTCTCCGGCCGCCGGCGGGCAGCGGCGGCGGCGGCGGGGCAGCGGCGGAGCGGCCGCGGGCAGCGCGGTGGGCGAGGCGCGGGCCGCCCGGTCCACGCGGCAGGCGTGCACCGGGGGCGGGACGCGTGGCGGCTCGGGAGTGGGCCGGTCCGCGGGGCGGGGTCTACGGAGAGTGCGGGGCGCACGGTGGACCGGGGTGGACACGTGTCGGTTTCTGGTTGGCGGGCTCACGCAGGCTGGGACCACGGAGCGTGGAGTGCCTCGGAACAGTGCGCGGCAGGGGGGTGACAGGCGGCGCGCCAGGGTTGGTCGGAGGAGATAGTGCGGGCCAGGTGGCGCCCTGTGATTCGCGGGCGCCACCCACCCGCGTTGACCAGGCGGGCCACGCGGCACTGCGCGGGAGGCGGGGAAGGCTGTTGCCTGTTCGGGGGGCGACGTGGAGGCCCGTGGCGATTTCGGGCGCGCACAGTGTTGGGCCGGGCCCAACACTGTAGCCGCCCGAAAATCGGGAGCGCCCGAAAGTGGGGACCCAGTGGTCATTTCCCCAATTGTTTTTCCTGGCCTATAAATAGGCCGAGTTCTACAGGGAAGAACTTTTTCCCTGTTCCACCTTTCACAGTGCCACCTTCACGAGATTTCTTCATCTCCCAGAGCCGGATCCATCTGCAGATTCCAGGATTTTTCTGCGGCATACATCCCAAGGTTTCTATTTTTGCGGCGCGGCGCGACGCTCGTTCGTTTGTGATCTTCTTCGTCGCATTTTGGTGCAAGGACTCCCCCGGCTTACTCCGACCTCCGAATGAGGCGATTCTTGCGCCGTTGGACTCACGACAGGTAGGGCTACGTTTCCCATGTGTACTGGTTTTTCCCATTCCGAGCTTTTCTTGGGTTTTCGGATCATCTTGTGACCTCTTTTTCTGGGGCGGAGTTTTGGACAGTGTTGCGGTATTTTGATGATATCTTCGCGCACATGCATCGGATTGGAGCGATTCAAAAGGCGTTTTGCATCTACACATCACGAGGAATATCCCCAAATTTTCTTGGAATTTTCTGAATATTTTTCGAAGGTGAGAAATCTCTGTGTACAGAAGTGTTTGCTACAGTTTTTGAGAGCAGTTTATTTCGGGGTGGTTCCCTTGCCGGATTTATTTCTCAGTGTAGGAAACTCGGATTTGAGCGTGCAGGTACTCGTTTCGACGGGTTCGTCGCGAGGATCGTGAGAGTATTTTTCTTGGATTTTTCTGGGCACTCCTCGCAGGTAAAAACAGGGCATCTTTGGACTGTTAGCTTTGGGACAGCATGTGTTGAATTTAATTGTATGTTTTGGGGTAATTCTTGTTCAGTGATCGCGGCGGTTTAGCTTTTGGCCTGGAGCACTCTTTGGACTTGGAATTAGCGATCGAGGTGGGTGGTTGTTATACTCCTCAATTTTCTGACATGCCCCTAGGAATATTGGAGAGATCCTCCAATTGGTTTATTGAATGATTAATTATGGACATGCATGCTTAAAGTAAAATTGTGAGCCTTTCCAATGGAAACTACTATTGCGGATATTTGATAGTGGTTGGGACTTATACATGTTGGTATGGATGGAATGTTAGCGTTTAACCTTGCATGTGGATTGGATTATTTATTTTGGGCTTTATGATTATCCTGTTAGTGGTTGGTGCTATTGAGGATTTTATGACATGCATAGGTGGATAGTAATGCTTTATTATGGAACGTGGGTTATAGACATGATGGTTATATCTATGCGGATCTATTAATTGTTACACATGTGGAACCACTATTGGTTGCCTTTTTCTTTATTTCCTTGAGAACACTTGCATGCTTGTATGGACATCTAGGTAGGCCATCTTTTATCGCTACACTTTCATGCTGGAACTTGACTTAGGAGAAACCTTGTTTGCTTCTTTCTCCTTTTCGTTAGTCAGGTGGGTTTGCTCGGGTTTGAGCAGGGGTTTGGGATAGTGTAGCCCGGGCCTGGATTATGGATCATGGGTTTTGGCGGCGACCGCGGATATTGGGCGGTTGACCGGATGTCGATGATAGGACATCGGTGATAGGGCTTGATTATGGACTAGAGGGTTTTGTGGCAACCGCGGATAATAGGCGGTTGACCAGATGTCGGATGTGGGACATGATTGTGATTGCGGGTTATTCCGGCGACCGCGGATATTGGGCGGTTGACCGGAGGTCGGTTGTTAGACCTGGTCGTGGATTGTGGGGTATTGCGGCAATCGCGGATATTGGGCGATTGACCGGATGGTTACTTTTGCATCTGATTGGGGAATCAGTTTTCTTTTAGTGGAGGGTTATGTTCCACTGGGGGCTTTTTAGTTGTGATCCAATCCTGCTTTTATCACCGGCGCGGTTATTGCCCGGTGATGCTTTATCTTACCGGCGCGGTTATTGCCCGGTGGTGCTTTACTCGTGTGGGTAGCTCCCCTCGAGATCCCCTTCGGAGGCCCGGGCCGGACAGTTATGGACAGTTTTGCTATCACATCGGCGCGGCTTATTTGCCCGATGATGAGGGCGGCAGCAGGAGTTTTGCTATCACATCGGCGCGGCTTATTTGCCCGATGATGAGGGCGGCACAGATTGGGTTTATCTGGGACGGTTGGTTACTGTTGCATACGGTTGTTCCAGACTAGGACTGTATTTTAGAGGCATAGTAGTGGTAGATTTTCCCTTTTTGCAGCGGTTTCTTTTCTTACCACTCTCCTTTCCTTTTGCCTCTGGTAGACCTAGTGGGTGTGTTAGAGTTTGAGGTTTTACCCACTAGGGGAGGCTACTGGTTTACTAGTAGTTCTCACCCCCATTCTTCTTTTTCTTTTCTTCTCCTTTGTTTTGCAGAGCCTTCTGCGGGGGCTGCTGGATTTACAGCGGCGGGTCGTGGAGAGAGGACGGCCGAGTAGCTAGACAGCGGGCCCGACAGTGAGTAGCTAGACTGTACCTCTTATGTATCCTATCTCAGACGGTTGTACTTTTACTTTTGGGGTCTGGCTTTAGCCAGCTGGTTGTATTTTGTGGTGAGCTGGGAGAGAAACTTGTACTTATTCTACAGTCATTTTGTTTTTTTTTTCTTACTTCCAGTTCAGTCTGAGATGTAGTATTTTTCAGTTCAGCTCTGTTGTATTGCTCTATTTTGTATCTTTATTATTTGAGCAGGTTACCGGCGCTTCGTGTATGCGGAAAATTCCGTGTGCACGGCGGATCTGTAGACGAGCCCGAGTTCTGGTTTACACTCGGGGCGTGACAGATTAGGTGGTATCAGAGCTTAGGGATAGGTCAGTTGGGACTTAGGAAACCCTAGGCTTTTGGCTAGCCCTAGGATGATAGGGCGTGAGGGACGTGACAAATTGCGAAAGTCGGTGATTTAGTTTTTGACTCTTCCAGAGAGTGAAGAGGGATCGACATACCCTATTTTCTGTGGGACCGTTATGTTGGCTGCAGACAACATAAAGTTACAGAAATAGGGGGATGTCCTTGACTTTCGCTAGATTGGGTCGTGTGGGGTTGTGTGGCTGACTTGTGGTTTCTTGTGGCAGATGCCTCCCCGACGTCGGATTCCTACCAGGGGTGCCCCTACACCCCCTGTTGAGCCAGGACAGGCTGGACCTTCGGAGATTGCTGAGTTGAGGGCCATGGTGGCCCAACTAGCTGAGACCAACCGCCGGCAGGAGCAGCGGATTGAGCAGCTACTGGCGCAGAGAGAGGCGCCGCCTCCGACAGTTCTTGAGGCCCCGGCACCACCTGTGGTACCACTGGTGCCGACGGCACCATCATCGAGTAGCGGGGCTCGGGGAGTGGCCCAGACTTTGACCCCGGCCGAGGAGCAGGATATTGCTGACAAACTTGTTAAGTTTTGTAAGCGCGAACCGCCTAGATTCTCAGGGCGGGACATGCAGCCGTGGGAGGTTGGGACATGGCTATCAGCGATGGAGAAGATTTTCGGGGATTTCTTCATCGACCCGAGGTACAGAGTTCATCTGGCGGTACACTGCCTGGATGGAGATGCAGATGTTTGGTGGCGTCGAGTGGAGCCACGGGATTTCCAGATTTCTCGACAGTTACCCTGGTCTGAGTTTCGGCGTATGGTATTGGATACCTATTTTCCGACGAGCGTGAAGAGAAAACTGGAGGATGATTTGAAGAACCTTCAGCAGGGCGATCGGCCGGTTCAGGATTACTATCAGGAGTTCATACAGTTGCTAAACTGCGTGCCCTTTGTCGCCCGGGATGGACCACACCAGGTCGAGTTATTCGAGGCAGGCCTCCGCAGCGAGATTTATACCCTAGTGCATGCACAGCGACTCCAGACTCTTAAGGAGGCCGTCGATCACGCCGAATGGGTGGAGAGAGGCGACATAGTGGTGGCGAGGCGAGGCGGGATGGTCGCACAGAGTTCCGTTAGGAAACGACCAGTACCCGAGGACGAGGGATCGGCTAGCGTGTGGAGACCGCCGCGGTCTCAGTTACCTAGCCATGGGCGTGCGGATCAGCGAGAGCCTAGTGGATCTCCGAGGCCATCGCGGCAGCAGCCGGAGTCTCAGCATCAGGCACAGGGACAGCATCAGCCGGGACAGCCACGGCTTCGCGACAGAGACAGATGTATATTCTGCGGGGGATCTCATTTGTCGCACACCTGTGATCAGAGGTGGGGTCGTTGTTACAGGTGTGGACAGTCAGGCCACATTCGGGCTTCGTGCCCCTTTTCGACTGCAGCGGCACCTTCATCAGCATCGGCCCCTTTTCCGCCTCAGCAGCAGTTGTCAGCTCAGCGGCTTTATGCTCCAGCGAGCGGATCACCTTCTTTTTACCCGGCGGATCACCGGCCACCGGCTCAGAGCGGTCGGGTCTACGCCGCTCAGGTGGAGGATTTTACGGCAGGCGACCTTGTGGTGACAGGTATTATTTCTTTTTTTTGTTATTTTATTTTATTTACCGGTATTGGTTTTGCATTGTCTAGCATTGGAGCATCCTAGTCATCGATTGGGGTAGGACGGTTACCTTGGGTTCGGGAGGTTTATATTCTCGATCCTCGGCTTGTAGGGGAGTGTTGTTGGTCCTGCCCGGTGTAGTTGAGTCCTTGATAGTACCGGTAGACCTGATGGTCTTATGCTAGTTTTGGGTTTTGGGATTTGGTACTTAGGACGGTTTGGCTGGCTCGATTTTTTTCTTCTTTTCGCGGCGGTTGATTTGTGCCGCGAGGACGGTCCTCGAGGGAGGGGCTAGGCCGGGGGTAGATGGTGTGTGGGGTTGCTCGGGGGCTATCTTTGCCTCTATGGTTTCGACTTTGTGAGCGGGACGGGTGTCCCGCCGTGGCGGCGCAGCCTTTCTGGCTAGCGTGGTTGTGGGATACCCCGGGAGTGCGGAGGTACTCACGTTGAGCTTGTTGCTCTTGGACTTGGTAGCTCGAGCGGTTAGCCCAGTTGTACTTGATCGAGGTGGTGCGTTTTCTGGGGTGCCCGCCTCTTTTCTGTTCTTGTAAGAGACCCGAGGTTTGAGTCGCGTCTCTGGAGGAGGTACTTGACAGCTTTGGGAGCTTGAGTGGTGGACGATTGGATTTTTACTCCCTCTTTTTGGTTGAGGTTTCTGGTTGAGGATTGATTTTAGTTTCGAGGACGAAACTTTCTTTTAGTGGGGGAGGATGTGATGACCTGGATCTCTGCAGAGCTGTGGTTGAGTCATTGGTGACATCTGGGGAGCTTGTACTGTGTGTTGGAGGTGTTTGTGCACCAATTGGGCAGTTGTGGCGGACTTCGTGCTTACTGGATCACGTGGGTGATCAATGGACTCCGTCGGATCGTTAGAAGTGGTTTTGCGCGATGTGGATATTAAAAATGGACTCAGCGCGAAGTTTGGACCAAGGAATACCTTTCCGGATGCCATCGGCAAATTTTGGGGTTGGAATTTGGCAAAATGGACATCAAATTCGGATTCAGCGCGCGAAAACGGTCAAAACGGACTACCCACTTGTTATTTTTGAGCATCGGGTACTGTTCATGCCGGAACAGTGTCTCCGGCCGCCGGCGGGCAGCGGCGGCGGCGGCGGGCAGCGGCGGAGCGGCCGCGGGCAGCGCGGCGGGCGAGGCGCGGGCCGCCCGGTCCACGCGGCAGGCGTGCACCGGGGGCGGGACGCGTGGCGGCTCGGGAGTGGGCCGGTCCGCGGGGCGGGGTCTACGGAGAGTGCGGGGCGCACGGTGGACCGGGGTGGACACGTGTCGGTTTCTGGTTGGCGGGCTCACGCAGGCTGGGACCACGGAGCGTGGAGTGCCTCGGAACAGTGCGCGGCAGGGGGTGACAGGCGGCGCGCCAGGGTTGGTCGGAGGAGATAGTGCGGGCCAGGTGGCGCCCTGTGATTCGCGGGCGCCACCCACCCGCGTTGACCAGGCGGGCCACGCGGCACTGCGCGGGAGGCGGGGAAGGCTGTTGCCTGTTCGGGGGGCGACGTGGAGGCCCGTGGCGATTTCGGGCGCGCACAGTGTTGGGCCGGGCCCAACACTGTAGCCGCCCGAAAATCGGGAGCGCCCGAAAGTGGGGACCCAGTGGTCATTTCCCCAATTGTTTTTCCTGGCCTATAAATAGGCCGAGTTCTACAGGGAAGAACTTTTTCCCTGTTCCTCCTTTCACAGTGCCACCTTCACGAGATTTCTTCATCTCCCAGAGCCGGATCCATCTGCAGATTCCAGGATTTTTCTACGGCACGCATCCCAAGGTTTCTATTTTTGCGGCGCGGCGCGACGCTCGTTCGTTTGTGATCTTCTTCGTCGCATTTTGGTGCAAGGACTCCCCCGGCTTACTCCGACCTCCGAATGAGGCGATTCTTGCGCCGTTGGACTCACGACAGGTAGGGCTACGTTTCCCATGTGTACTGGTTTTTCCCATTCCGAGCTTTTCTTGGGGTTTTCGGATCATCTTGTGACCTCTTTTTCTGGGGCGGAGTTTTGGACAGTGTTGCAGTATTTTGATGATATCTTCGCGCACATGCATCGGATTGGAGCAATTCAAAAGGCGTTTTGCATCTACACATCACGAGGAATATCCCCAAATTTTCTTGGAATTTTCTGAATATTTTTCGAAGGTGAGAAATCTCTGTGTACAGAAGTGTTTGCTACAGTTTTTGAGAGCAGTTTATTTCGGGGTGGTTCCCTTGCCGGATTTATTTCTCAGTGTAGGAAACTCGGATTTGAGCGTGCAGGTACTCGTTTCGACGGGTTCGTCGCGAGGATCGTGAGAGTATTTTTATTGGATTTTTTTGGGCACTCCTCGCAGGTAAAAACAGGGCATCTTTGGACTGTTAGCTTTGGGACAGCATGTGTTGAATTTAATTGTATGTTTTGGGGTAATTCTTGTTCAGTGATCGCGGCGGTTTAGCTTTTGGCCTGGAGCACTCTTTGGACTTGGAATTAGCGATCGAGGTGGGTGGTTGTTATACTCCTCAATTTTCTGACATGCCCCTAGGAATATTGGAGAGATCCTCCAATTGGTTTATTGAATGATTAATTATGGACATGCATGCTTAAAGTAAAATTGTGAGCCTTTCCAATGGAAACTACTATTGCGGATATTTGATAGTGGTTGGGACTTATACATGTTGGTATGGATGGAATGTTAGCGTTTAACCTTGCATGTGGATTGGATTATTTATTTTGGGCTTTATGATTATCCTGTTAGTGGTTGGTGCTATTGAGGATTTTATGACATGCATAGGTGGATAGTAATGCTTTATTATGGAACGTGGGTTATAGACATGATGGTTATATCTATGCGGATCTATTAATTGTTACACATGTGGAACCACTATTGGTTGCCTTTTTCTTTATTTCCTTGAGAACACTTGCATGCTTGTATGGACATCTAGGTAGGCCATCTTTTATCGCTACACTTTCATGCTGGAACTTGACTTAGGAGAAACCTTGTTTGCTTCTTTCTCCTTTTCGTTAGTCAGGTGGGTTTGCTCGGGTTTGAGCAGGGGTTTGGGATAGTGTAGCCCGGGCCTGGATTATGGATCATGGGTTTTGGCGGCGACCGCGGATATTGGGCGGTTGACCGGATGTCGGTGATACGACATCGGTGATAGGGCTTGATTATGGACTAGAGGGTTTTGTGGCAACCGCGGATAATAGGCGGTTGACCAGATGTCGGATGTGGGACATGATTGTGATTGCGGGTTATTCCGGCGACCGCGGATATTGGGCGGTTGACCGGAGGTCGGTTGTTAGACCTGGTCGTGGATTGTGGGGTATTGCGGCAATCGCGGATATTGGGCGATTGACCGGATGGTTACTTTTGCATCTGATTGGGGAATCAGTTTTCTTTTAGTGGAGGGTTATGTTCCACTGGGGGCTTTTTAGTTGTGATCCAATCCTGCTTTTATCACCGGCGCGGTTATTGCCCGGTGATGCTTTTATCTTACCGGCGCGGTTATTGCCCGGTGGTGCTTTACTCGTGTGGGTAGCTCCCCTCGAGATCCCCTTCGGAGGCCGGGGCCGGACAGTTATGGACAGTTTTGCTATCACATCGGCGCGGCTTATTTGCCCGATGATGAGGGCGGCAGCAGGAGTTTTGCTATCACATCGGCGCGGCTTATTTGCCCGATGATGAGGGCGGCACAGATTGGGTTTATCTGGGACGGTTGGTTACTGTTGCATACGGTTGTTCCAGACTAGGACTGTATTTTAGAGGCATAGTAGTGGTAGATTTTCCCTTTTTGCAGCGGTTTCTTTTCTTACCACTCTCCTTTCCTTTTGCCTCTGGTAGACCTAGTGGGTGTGTTAGAGTTTGAGGTTTTACCCACTAGGGGAGGCTACTGGTTTACTAGTAGTTCTCACCCCCATTCTTCTTTTTCTTTTCTTCTCCTTTGTTTTGCAGAGCCTTCTGCGGGGGCTGCTGGATTTACAGCGGCGGGTCGTGGAGAGAGGACGGCCGAGTAGCTAGACAGCGGGCCCGACAGTGAGTAGCTAGACTGTACCTCTTATGTATCCTATCTCAGACGGTTGTACTTTTACTTTTGGGGTCTGGCTTTAGCCAGCTGGTTGTATTTTGTGGTGAGCTGGGAGAGAAACTTGTACTTATTCTACAGTCATTTTGTTTTTTTTTCTTACTTCCAGTTCAGTCTGAGATGTAGTATTTTTCAGTTCAGCTCTGTTGTATTGCTCTATTTTGTATCTTTATTATTTGAGCAGGTTACCGGCGCTTCGTGTATGCGAAAAATTCCGTGTGCACGGCGGATCTGTAGACGAGCCCGAGTTCTAGTTTACACTCGGGGCGTGACATGATCAGTTTCATTCTGCTATATGATCTTTATCAGTTACCTGATTATATGATGCCTTACATGATTGATTTTAGTTGTTTCCAGTTATTATGATATTATTCTGGACATTGCCATGCCTGCTTGGTCATTAGCTAGTTTACATACCTGATTATCAGTATTCCCTGATTATGGCTGATCCATGTTATAGTAGTTGTTGATTATATTCTGCATTTCATTCCTGTTGGAATTGATCTGGCTTGTTGTTGATCATTGGAGTTGAGATTCTGTTGGCATTCTACTGTTGCATCCCAGTGGGGATTTTCTCGGCTTGTTGCCGATTACCCGGTCAGTGGACCGTGAGCTTGAGCATTTGCATTATGATCGCCTGCACCGCTGTTCTTCACGTACACTAGCGGGCTGATCCCTCGCAGTGGTGTACTTTACCGGTAAAGTGGTTAGCAGTGGCGACCCGTGACCCCCAAGGGGGGAATGTCAGCCAGGTGGTGCCAGGTGGGCAATTTCCCTGAGGTCTTGTAGACCAATATGGTGGCTTATGATTGGGTTATTTGTTATTTCAGTTATTGATGCATAGTGCCTGTTCAGCATGCTTTCCTATCTTGATTGTTCAGTTTCTTTCAGTATTTATTTAAGTATACTCCTGTTGAGATCTATATAAGCTTTACTGATTAATTATACGCTTCATAATCATGCTTACCTAACTTGTTGATTTTTACTATCCTCTAGTATTGTATGCCAGTAGGTACGATCTGCTATTTCTCGGCTCGTCGTGCCCACTGGGATACATGTACAGTGTATCTCACACCCCCTGGGTGACCATTTTTCAGGTCGATCGAGTGTTGGGATGTTGGGACGTGTTGGTGAGATGCCACGATAGACCGGACCCTGGACAGCCGTTATACTTATTAGCAGTTATCAAATTGTAAATAAATTGTAATAAGTTATTGTAATATTTATTTTGAGTTGTTTGGTTGTACGTAGTTAGTTACTCTGATGTTATTGCAAAAGCTTAGCCGTGCATATATAGAAAAGGCTCAATTCCAAGGGGGATTGGGACTCTTCTATATATGTGGCGGTCTGTCATGCCCTGGCTGTTTTAAAACTCTGATTGAAAAAAAAAAAATTTAGACACTGATTTTCGAGCTCGGGGCGTGACACTGCTTCAGCCCAAAAATATAACGGGAGTTCCCGGCTATGAAGCATAACACGCACCATCTCTTGAACAACTCTATTTTTGCGCTCGACTACACCGTTTTGTTGCGGTGTATAAGGTGCAGAGAACTCATGTTTTATGCCGTTGAAAGTGAAAAATCAATGAATTTTGAATTGATGAATTCTCCACCTCTATCACTGCGAACACGGACAATCTTTTTATTTTTCTCAATCATAATACGATGACAAATATCATGAAAAGATTCAAAAGTATCCGCTTTCTCCTTTAAAAATGCTACCCAAGAATATCTAGAGAAATCATCAACCATAAGAAAAATATACCATTTTTCACCCAAACTAGGTTGACGAGTTGGCCCCATTAAATCCATATGCAATAATTCTAATAGGCGTTTAGTTCCTACATGGTTCAAATTCTTGTGAATGGTTCTAGATTGTTTTTCCTTTTGACAACCACCACACACAAGGTTTTCTTTGAAGTTCAATTTAGGAACACCTCTAACTATGTCTTTGTTAGATATTCTAGATAGTTCCTTAAAGTTTATGTGACCTAGTCTTTCATGCCAAAGTGTTTCATTATCAAGTGACACTAGGTTACATTGTTAACTTGTTTTACTAGGAACTACATAGCAATTGTTCTGTGACCTAACCCCTTTCAAATTGAATGAATGGTTTTCATCAGTTACAAGACATTCTACTGAAGAAAAACTAACTGAAAAACCATCATCACACAATTGGCTAATGTTTATAAAGTTAGTCTTAAGGCATTCAACAAACAAAATATTATTCAAAGCCGGGCCATCTGGAATAGTAATTGTTCCTTTGCCAACTATTTTTGAAGATCGTCCATCTCCAAAAACTACATGTCCTCCGGAGGTTTTCTCAAGGGTTTGAAAAACGTTTTTATCTCCGGTCATGTGGCGTGAGCAACCACTATCCAAATACTAATACGAATTGTCATACGCATATAGTGATGTGTGAATGACAAGACAAGGGAAGAATTCACCTTTGCGCACCCAAACCTTACGAGTTTTGGAATACGTCGGCAATGATCGTGACATTGATCTCCTTGGTAAACGCGTCTTGTTCGATTGATCACTTTTCTTTAGAATTCATGATGACGTCGTCTTGTGGGGTGTACTACCATTGTTCTTGACCTTTGGTTGATTTCTTCTTGAATTCCGGTCTTTGTTCTTGATGGTAGTTGTTGCAAGAGGCGCTTGATTTGATCGCTTCGCTCCATTCTTGCAATTTCGTCTTATGTGCCCTGCAAAACCACAACGAAAACATATCTTTGTGAAAGTTGAACCCAAAGTAGATGAGGTAGGCTTATTAACGTTGGATGCAGTGATTTTAGTCGGAGGAGGAGAAACCGACTGGGGCACAAAAACCGTTCCACTCGAACTTGGATCCTCACCGGTTCGGACGTATCCAAGACCCAAACGGTTCGTTTGACCGAGACCAAGCAACTTGTCCAACTTGCTCCTTCCAGAAAAGAGTCGCTTCAAATCTTCCTTAAGTTGGAGTATGGTCTTTGTCATCTCCAATTTTTCTTGTTGAGCCTCGAAGTAGAGCTTCAAGAAGTAATTAGCTTTATCCACCAATTTGATGTGCTCCTTCTCGAAATGCTCGTTCTTCTCTCGAAGGGAAACATTTATTTTGACCAAGTTATCCTTTTCCTCTTCAAGAGCATTTGAGAGAGAAGTTGCCTTTTTAGATTGTTCTTCAAGATCCCGCAATCTTCTTCTCAAACTTTTACTTTGCTTTGTCAATTTCTTTGAATCCTTCAATAATTTATGGTAGGCAAAAAGCAAAGTCTTCACCTTCGGAATCGCTCGGTTCATCATCCGTTGCATTCTTTTCATTTAAGGAGGAGTTGGATAATGAACCAGAGGAAGTCGCTGAAAATCACATGTAAGGTGAAGTTGCGTGGAATGCTGTGGCGTTGTTGTCCTCATCACTGGAAAATGACTCATTGGAAGAGGAAGTGTCATCCCATGTGACGGCTTGCATAGCCTTCTTCTTTGACGGATTCTTGTCGGGACACTCCGTTGAGATATGGTCATAACCTCGGCATTTGAAGCACTGGATTTGTCCCTCAGAGTTCTTTTTGTCCTTTGAAGAACCCTCTTGCTTTCTTGACTTAAAGCTTGAAGATCCTTTGTCTTTCTTGGACTTAACGATGGATGAGGATTTACTTGAATTTCCCCTTCGAAAGCTTCGGCGAAATTTCCTCGTCAAGAGTGCAAGTTGTTTCTCGAAATCCTCCATGGATAGATTATCATCAGCGTCTGAGGAGGATGAATCCGCGTTTTCTTTTTTTGTTGATTTCAATGCAAAACCTGAAGACTTAGAAGAAGAGGAAGGTTTTCCAGAAGAATAGTTAGTACGAAAAGTCATTTCATATGTTTGAAGTGCACCAACTAATTCTTCTACTTTGATTTCCTCTGGGTGTTTTACTGTTTCAATGGCTGCAACCTTAGGGCGAAATCTTTCCAGAAAAGTTCTCAAAATCTTTCTTACAACTTTAGATTCTAGAATTTTCTCTCCTAAGTTAGCACATGTATTAACGATATCTTGTAATCGTGTATAATATTCTGTGAAAGATTTATTTTCTGCCATAAAAATAGAGTCAAATTTGCTTGTAAGCATTTGCAGTTTTTGAATCTTCACTAAACTTGTTCCCTCATGTGTATTTGTAGAGTATCCCAGATTTCTTTCGCAGTCTCACATGCCGAGACGCGAGAAAACTTAGTTTGCGACAAAGCATTAAATAAGGCGTTAATTTCTTTGCCGTTGTAAGAAGATGCATCAATTTCTTCCTTAGTCCACTTCGACCTAGGTTTGATGGTGCGAACATCAGCAATAATCTCAGTAGGATTTGTGTGGTGACCCGGATCTCAACAGGGCTTTTATAGTGTGACCAGCAGCTTCTGGAGGCCTATGTGGCGTGTCGGCGGTGTTTGTGCACCAATTGGACATAAGTGATGGACCGGGGCAAGGCTGTAGGTTATTAATCCCAAAGGATCTAAATAGGTACTATCAAACAACTAGAGGGGGGGGTGAATAGGTGTAATACTTAAAAACTCAATCTCAGTGCAAAATAAAAAATAATGCAGAAAATAAAAATAGCACACCGAGATATACGTGGAAACTCCAATCCAGGAGAAAAACCACGGGACCAACACGCAATAACAATCCACTAAGAATAGAAGAATAACAAGGTGATTACCGACTCCACGGACTCAACCCCTCCTTCAGCTTCTTCGGACCTTGCGCTGAACGGTTGGATGTCCACGCAATAACAATCCTCTAAGAAAAGAAGAATAACAAGGTGTCAACCCCTCCTTCAATTTCTTCGGACCTCGCGCTCCACCGATTGCATGTCCACTGCACACGTTCGAATCCACGAACGCCACTCGAATCCACGAGCACACGTTTCGAATCCACGAAACGCCTTCAACACATCGAATCCACGATGTCACGCCGAATCCACGACGCAAATAGCCGATATAGAATATAGGCTTCGATGGTGATCCTTTGCTTAGATTATCATGAAGGAACCGTAGAAGAAATCTCTAAGCAAAGACTAGATCAATTCGACGAAAGATAGATCATGGAAGAACCGTCGAATTGACCTAATAGAGGCGAAAGAGAAGAACGGTAAAAACCAGCCTCTAGGGTTGCTCACGAGTGTTTCTGAATTGATTCGTATTGGTCACCCTCGTTTAGAAACCCTAAGTATCTATTTATAACCCTTGGAAAAAGATAAAAGACGGTTTAGGAAATTTATCCCGATGGGGCATTGTGTACCGGTACCAAATATCGCGTTCCGGTACGCAATGGTGCAAACCACAGATTTTTCTATTGTGTTCCGGTACGCGAGTCCGTGTTCCGGTACGCAGTGCAATTTACTGAAAATTCTGTGTCGGGTTAGAGGAACTTCAAGTGTGGTTCCGGTACATAATGTAAAAACTGATTTTTCCAAGATAAGCTTTATCCAAATCAAACCAAGTACCGGAAACCAAACTTAAAATAGATTGTAAGTTAAATCCAAGTTCCTAAAACCAAGTCTAAACCGGTTTTCACTAAGTTCCTGATTCCAATGATTATAAATGAACTTAAATCACCATGGTTTAATTAACCATACCTGAGTGTTATCTTGAGCTCATGTTGAATCTTCAATGAGTCTTTGAAAGCCGATTTGACAATTTGTTCCCTTTAAGACTCCGACTCAAACTCACGAAATGTGCCAACACAAAATGCCATAACAATCTCCCCCTTCGGCAATTTCGTGACAAAACCCAAAAATACATAAAGTCGCTCAAGTCACTCATCTTAAACCAAAAAGACGAAACTCAATGTTATCACCAAAACATTGATTTTCTTTGCGTGAAAGATCCAATAAATACAAAATACATTTGAACCAAACAGTCCTAGAACATACTCTATGACTTAGGACTTGGAGTCTTAAAGTGATGTAATTCCTGCAAAACAAAACTCCAAACAAAATCAAATGTTAGTCGTTAGAAGTTAAAATCCTACATTTGATTCGTCTTCCATTTGGTTCTTTTGTTTTTCCAGCTTTTGTTTTGTGGCTCTTTCAATCTGTTCTTTATCTCCCCCTATCTTGAGCATCCATGTTCTCCCCCTGTCTTGAGCATACTAAGTTCTCCCCCTTTGTGATGCAATCATTATTTTCTGTCTCCCCCTTTTTATGATATGTCCATCATTTCCGTTCTCCCCCTTTTTGTCACAAATTGTCAAACAGTTAATATAAACAAAAAGTAGAAATACCAGGAGGATAAGTTCTTAGTTACAAGACGATTAGAGTTCTTGTTCATCACAACGTGAAAGGAAACTGAAAACCAAAAACAAGAAGGAAAAGAGATCACTCATCCTCATTTGAATCATCATCATCATCATCATGTGATGTTGGTCCATGCGATGTACTCGGTGCAGTTGCTCCAGTGACCACATCATCATGTTTGCACCCAAGGATATCGAAGATTTTCTTTAAACCATCCTCAAGTTTCTTGAAGCCTTGCTCCATCCTTTGCTCCATCTTTTGCTTTAATGAACGAACATCCCGATGCAAGGTTTGAAGAGTTATGACCTCATCTGGTTCAGGAGATTCTTGACGAGGTGGTGCACTCACTGTCGCTTCACTTGCATAGGCTTTTGTATGCCCAAATGTCTTCAAAGTGCTGATTGACTTGGCTAAAGTGATTCCATCAATTGCCCCCAAGCCATAGTCATATTTGGCACAAGAAATGTCAACTCCGTGATCTTCCAGAATACTAGTAATCAAGATTGGATACGGTAGAAGGTCACGTTGCCTTGATCCTTCAATGACATGTACCATTTGCTGCCAAATGAGAAATGGAATGTTGGTGTTAATTCCATTTGCACTTTCCGGGTGACCGAGGAAAAAGAGAAGTAACAATCGATCCCATCGAATCCTTTTGGTCCCCAGTGTGGGCAATAGGTTGTAGCATACAATTAAGGACAAAATATGATACTCTGGTTTTAGGTCCTTTGATTCAACATATGATCTGTTCGTGTGCGTCCCTGTCTTTCAAATAGAGTCCACAACCATATCCCAATGGGTATCATGTTGGAAATTACCCTCAGTGTAATAAAGACCAGAAGTGTCAACAGCTAATCCAAGGTTTGCACCAATTACTGCTGGAGTAATGTCAAACTTGACGTCTCTAACTGTTGTTTCAAAGATGAAAGCTCCGGTTTCATGGTCTTTTTGAAGTATGTTACCTCGCATGTAAAACTCCCTGATGATCTCCACACAAAAGCCCATCTTAGGTTGAACTCTGCCAAGTGGCCGAATATGGCTTCGTTCCAAAAGCCTTGCAAAGTCTGGCACCTCACGACATAGCTCATTAAAGTTCACGTGTCGCTCTCCAATGCATGTGCGGTTCGCAAATCTGGCACGGCGTTTTGCACTCACATGCGGTTCACTTTCATCAACATTTGATCTCCGTTGAGAGCGCTCGCGTATTACCGGTCCACCGGTACTTCTACGCGGAGGAGAATCCGCACCCTTCTTTTTCCTTGAAGCCAAGGTGCTTTCCCCTTTCCTTGAACTGATTCCTCTTCATATTCTGAGGAATGTTCAGAATCTGAGCTAGTTGAATCCTCGTTGCGTGATCGCTTGGTAGCCTTTTTCTTTCCTGAACCGCGACCACGTCCACTTCCAGTGGCCATCAAAACCACTAATGCAAGAAGCCATGAAAATGCCATTTCCTACAAAGAACACAATGCACTATGATTTGATCGTATAGGAAGGCTTAAACATGTCTAAGAAACATTCTAAACATGTCACAATTGATGATTCATCATTTAAAAATCATTTACATTAAAAGCCCTAATTCTCAATTTCTTTTATGCTAAGAACATATGAAAAAGTTAGATTCAACCAAATAAGCATGGAGACATGAATCTAATTAGATAGAAAGCAACCATATATGTTCTAAACATGAATTAGGAGTGATTTAAGCAAGAGATTTCATTTGGAGCAAGGATCAACTCAAAAATCCCAAAATAAAACATCAAAACCTAAAAACTAGGGTTTTGAAACAAAAGTAAGCAAGATTAATGAAGAAACTTACAAATCAAAGCAACAAATCACTTGATCTTGACGAAAAACCCCTTAGAGATGTTTTAGAGAGAGAGAGGGAGGGTTTTGAAGTGGGAGAGATGAAATAAAACATTGTAGTCTCGGAATATAAGGAATCCCAGATCGCGTACCGGTACCAGAAGCCGCGTACCGGTACGCAGTGTAAAAGCCGAAAAACCATCGTTCGGGATCCGGATTGTCAGGCAGGGGGATCCGGATCCGCAATGTAGTTCCGGTACTAAAAATGTAGTACCGGTACGCAAGTGAAAAACCAGAAAACATTACATTCGGGATCCGGATTGGATTTTCTAATCCGGATTGAATTTCAGGTACTAAAAAGGAGGTACCGGAACAACAGAGCCAAAAAGTAAAAATTTCTTGAAACAAATCCAAATTTTGAAATCTTTTCAAATACCGATTTGTATACCATCAAGAAATTCATTTAAGTGCTTTGAAAAACAATGAATTCACAAAGATGTCATTCAATCCAATTAATTTCACAAAAATTAAAAAGATTTACTCCAAAATCATGAAAAATAAAGGTAAAACATTATAAACCGTTTTCATGTTATATTCATCAAACACAAGTCATCAAAAATAATCTTGAGATCCAAAGTCTATCAAGATGTAACGGATTTACAAAGATGACTTACGGAGATTTCCAAACGACATCAATCTTGAATTTTACCCTTTCAAAATGAGATAATCACTAAAATTCCTAAGGGTGGCTCTTTGAGCATCTTTCAACTATCCCACCTTATACCAACCAGAAGATTGTTCAAAATATAAGAGTTTTGCATATAAATCTCCAAATGCTTCAACTAAAGATTTTCTCATAAAATACTATCAAGCATCCATAACATGTGGTAGCTTCACACACAAACCGGACGACCGGGGTGGCAGCTCTTTCCAGCATGTGGTGGTAGTTTTCACACTCCTTTCGGATGTAACTATTTCTACATCTTTTAAAAATTCATTTATTTACCCTTGTAAGAATACAATCTCTTACGTGAAAGAATTAAATTCCAAATTTCAATCAATCGGTTGTCTCACGTTTATCACAATGAATTCATACAACCGAGATAGATTAAGCATCTAAAGATCACACATGATTTCTAAAATTTGATGCTTATAATATCAAAAACTCCTATAATGAAGTATCTTCAAGATTATGATTATGGAGTAAAGTTGATAATCCAAATAAAATTAAATTGGAGTGATTGAAAGTGAAAACCCTTTTCATTCAATGCACTTGTTCGTTAAAAAACCTTTTGTCTTAAAAGAAACAAAACATAAAAATGAAGAGCATTGAAAACATGTAATGCAGAGATTCAGAAAAATATAAAGGGAAAACCAATCAAAGCATTACATACAGTCATAAGCTAATTAGAACTTAAGACAAGGAAAGATATCACCTTTCCGGATCCAAAATCGCTGGATTTTGGGTTGTCTTGATTCGTTGTGGCCGGGGGTTGTCCGCTTTGACTGTTGGTCCACCTTAGGTCTTTGCCTCGTAGTGATCCACTTGTATGATTGATATTGTGGCTCGGACCTTTGGTGGGTTGAGTGAACTCCTTTGACTTGATGTGTCTTTTGATTCCGTTGAGTTCGCTCCGTAGATGAAGTTGCCGAAGGACTCTTCTTCTCTTTTTCGGGCAATTCTTCACCAAATGTCCTTCAAGTCCACATAAGTGACAAGTTCTTCCTTTCAATTTCATTGTGGAACTTGAAGCATGCACAAGTTTGGACCTTTTGAATCCCAAACCAACCTTGCTTGTTTGACCTAATCCGCACATACAGTCTAGTTTCTTGGAAACGGTTGAAAGCCTTTGTATGTCGGATTTGAGTTCATGGACTTGCTTGGTCAAAGCTTGGTTGGTAACATGAATCTCCTCAAACTGTTTTTCTAGAAAACCAATCTTGTCCATATATGATTTAGCGTTTGTCTCCGATTGGTTTAGCTTTTCTTGGAGGATTTTATTGTTATCCAATAAACGTCCTTGTTCCTCCTCGAGATCATGAAGTTTTATCTTTAAAGCATGATTCTCGTCTTGATTCTCAAGTCGTTGCTTCCCTCAACTTCTTGATATGCTTGGCCATCTTCTTAGATTCCGCAAGAAGTTGTTGATATGCCTCAACGAGTTCTTCTTCGTCCGACTCCCCCTCACTTGATGACTCTCCGTTGGATGTTGATGTTTCATGCAAAATCAAAGGAATAGAGTCAGTGATTAAAGATGATAAACAAACATTAGAAGAGGGAATTTGAGAAGCATGTAAGGCAACGACTTTTTCCTCTTTACTTGAGGTCGATTCTTAGAGGTAGAATCGTCCCAAGTTTTCGCTTGCAAAGCCTCTTTTTATATAATTTCGGAGTAGGACAATCCGTTGAAATATGGCCGTAGCCTTTGCATCTATAACATCGGATTTCCCTTCGAGTTCATCTTTTTCTTTTCTTTAGAAGGTTTTGCAAAGCTTTTGAGGTTAGAGGATTTAGAACCCGATGATCCTTTAGAAGGTTTCGTGGATGAAGATCCATCGGTTCGATTCTTCCAAATTTCCGACGAAATTTCTTTGTTATCCGCGCCAATTGTTCTTCAAACGGCAAAAGAGATTTCATCGTCGGAACTTGATTCGCTATCTTCTTCCTTTGTGGATTTGAATGCAATACCTGTAAGCTTAGAAGAAGACTTGGAAGAAACTTGATTAGTAGGAAAAGCTATTTCATAAGTTTGCAAAGCACCTACTAATTCCTCTACACTCATCTCATCCGGATGACTAACGGTTTCTGATGGCGGTAACCTTTGCCCTAAACCGTTCCGGAAGAGTCCGAAGTATCTTTCTTACAATTTTCGACTCCGGGATCTTTTCTCCTAAATTAGCACATGTATTAAATTACATCTTGAAGTCTAGTGTAATAATCTGTAAACAATTCATGCTCTTCCATATGAATAGAGTCAAATTGACTTGTAAGCATCTGGAGCTTTTGAATTTTTACAAGAATAGTACCCTCATGTGTAATTTTGAGAATATCCCAAATTTCCTTCGCGGATTCACACGCGGAAATTCTTGTAAATTCAGTCGAGGAAAGAGAATTAAAATAAAGCGTTCATACCTTTCCCTTGTAAGAAGATCTTTCAAATTCCTCTTTGGACCATCTAGAGCGAGGTTTTGGGGTAGTAGAATTTCCTACTTCCTCAACAGGATGCACCCAACCGCATTCTGTTACGGAATTTGAGTGGCGTAGTTTCGTGAAAGTTTCAAGTCCTGAAGATTGAAGGTGAAGAAAGTTGGATCATTTAACTCAATCTCAAGAAAGAAGAATTCAAAAGGATCAGGTATGTTTAACTAAAGAATTTGTGTGATCCGAATACTTCTTGTAGTGTAGAAACACTTGGAAGAATCTTTCATTGCATAAAAATCAAAAACTGGACTTGGGACATGTTCAGGATCCGGATCAGGCTGTTCGATCCGGATCCCGAAGGTGGTTCGTTCATACATCGTCGCAATCCGGATCGTAGTCTCTTGTACCGGATCCCGAACGTTGAGTTTACCATCTACCTTGAACGATCCGGATCTTGCTTCGCAATCCGGATCCCGAACGTTGATGTTTGGTGAACTGTATGAACGATCCGGATCGTAGTCCACATGATCCGGATCCCGAACCTTCGTTTTTCTGGAATTGGCTGTTCGTTATGACGATCCGGATCTCAGTTATCACGATCCGGATCGCCGTCCGTAAAATTCCAGAAGAAATGGCAGGTTTTGATCTTATCTCCTTCCTAGGGTTTCTAACCTATAAATAGACCCTATGTCTTTCTTTCTAGGGTCAATCCACATAGCCGGCATTTTCATATATCATCTTATACGGCTATAGATCCCACATCTAGAGAAGAAAGGAAATCATTAGAGAATACTCTATGTTTATTCATCTATATTGATTAGTTTGATTCTAGGTTTTCATACTCACATCTTGAGTTGAATCAAACTAATGAATACTTAGATGGTATTTCCGATCCTATCTTTGATCTAAGTATTCGGCGGATCATCACCACCCAAAAACAACGATTACCCCAAATCGGCGCGTGGATTCGCGTGTCCTTGTGGATCAAGGTTCAATCGCTCTCGTGGATTCGGAGCGAGGCACATTCGTGGATTCGAAGGGTGCTATTGGGTGAAGACCGTGGATTCGGTCGGACGTCGTGGGATTCGACGTTGGACGCCGTGGATTCGGCGTTGGGCGCAGATCGTGGATTCGAGAAGCGTCTGGAGCGAGCGGAGAAGATCCTCTAGGAGCGTATGGAAAGGTTGAGTCGTAAGTGTGTACGGTAAATCACCTTGTACGTGGTTTTAATTCTAGTGGATTTCTGCCGTGTTATCGGTCCCGTGGTTTTTTACCTCGGTGATGGGAGTTTTCCACGTAAAAATCTTGCGAGTTATTTTCATTTCCGCATTGGGTTTTTATCGCAACGATTTTTGAGTGTTTATACGTTTACACCTATTCACCCCCCTCTAGGTGTTTCTTCCCCTATTAGATCCGTATTATATACGACCCAACAAGTGGTATCAGAGCGGGAATAGGGTTGTGAACAATGTTGAAGGTGGAAACATCAATCGACCCCCTTTCTTTGATGGAACAAATTATGCGTACTGGAAAGTACGGATGAAAGCTTTTTTATCTTCCATCGACGAAAGGGTGTGGCATTCAATTGAATCAGGATGGACTAATCCAACTGAACTTATCTCTGATGTTCACACCTTAAAAACCTAGGTCGAAATGGACCAGAGGAGGTTTGAGTTATCTTCTTACAATGGCAAGGGAATTAATGCTATTTTTAATGCCTTATCTCAAACTGAATTCTCTCGCGTCTCGGCATGTGAGACTGCGAAAGAAATCTGGGATGTTCTCCAGGTTACACATGAGGGAACTAACCTCGTGAAGATTCAGAAACTGCAGATGCTTACGAGCAAGTTTGACTCTATCTTGATGGCAGAAAATGAATCTTTCACGGACTACTATACACGATTGCAAGACATCGTAAACTCATGTGCTAATCTGGAGAGAAGATTCCAGAATTTAAGATTGTAAGAAAAATCTTAAGAACTATTCCTGAACGATTTCGCCCAAAGGTTACTGCCATTGAAACTATTAAAACACCCGGACGAAATACGTGTAGAAGAATTAGTTGGTTCATTACAAACTTATGAAATGACTTTTAATACTAACAATTCTTCTGGAAAAGCATCCACTTCTAAGTCTTCAGGTTATGCGTTGAAAACAACTAAGGAAGAAGACTCGGATACATCCTCCTCAGACGATGACGAGAACCTTTCTATGGAGGAATTTGAGAAGCAGCTCGCTCTCTTGACAAGGAAGTTTCGCCGCAACTTTCGAAGGGGTAATCCAAGCAAATCTCCATCCTTCGGAAAGTGGAACAAAGGCAAGGGTACTCCAAGTCACAAGTCAAGAAGCAGGAGAACTTCTCAAAGGATAAGAAAAGTTCAGAAGGACAACTGCAATGCTTCAAATGTCGAGGCTACGGCCACATTGCAACGGAATGTCCTAACAAGTATCCGGCAAAGAAGAAGGCGATGCAAGTCGTCACTTGGGATGACAACTCAACGTCAAATGAGTCGTCTTCGAGTGATGAAGAAAAGAGCTCCACGGCATTCAACGCGTCCGTATCTTCACCCTTCATGTGCTTTATGGCAAGTACATCTGAGTCGTTGTCCAACTCCACTGTTGAAAAGAACGCAACGGACAACGAATCGGATGATTCGGAAGGTGAAGATTTTGCTCTAGCCTACCACAGACTTTTGAGGGACTCAAAGAAAGTGGCTAAGCAAAACAAGAGTTTGACGAGGGAGATTGCATGATCTCGAAGAAGAAGCAAAAAGAGCGACTTCTCTCTCAAACGCTCTTGAAGTGGAAAGGGAAAACCTGATAAAAGAAAATGCTTCCCTTCAAGAGTCCAATGAGCAACTTGAAAAGGAACATACAAATCCGGTGGATAACGCGAATCACTTTTCAAAGCTCTACAACGAGGCTCGACAGGATAACCTGGAAATGACAAAGACCATTTTCCAACTCAAGAATGACTTACAGCGATTCTCTTCAGGAAGGAGTAAGTTGGATAGACTTCTTGGTCTTGGTCAATCAAATAGGTTCGGCCTCGGATACACTCAAACTGGAAACAGTCCAAGTTCGAGTGAGACAGTTTTTGTGCCTCAGTCGGTATCTCCTCCTCCGACACCGGAATTCAAGACAAACAACGACAACAAACCTACTTCATCCTCTTTGGGATCGTCAAGATCTAAGGTATGTTTTCGTTGTGGTGTTTCAGGGCACATAAGAAGATATTGCAAGACGGGAGTCGAACGCTCATCTCAAGACCTCTTGCAACAACTACCAAAAAGGCTCCTCCCCGAAATCAAAGCAAAACTTTTCAAATGAAAAGAGACTTGGTAGTTCACCGCGCAAGACGATTCATCAAGGAGCAACAATCGTTTAACAAGACGCCTTCACCTAGGCATATAACTTCACGACCATTACCGACGCACTCCAAAAGGGTTTGGGTGCGCAAAGGTGAAATTTTCCCTTGTCTTGTTTCCAATATTTCCTTGCATGCATATGATAGCTCGTCTTGGTATCTGGATAGCGGGTGTTCCCGTCACATGACCGGTGACAAAAATAGTTTTCAAAATCTTGAGAAAATCTCCGGAGGACACGTTGTTTTCGGAGACGGTCGATCTTCCAAAATTGTTGGAAAAGGGACGGTAGCTATTCCAGATGGCCCGATTTTGAAAAACGTCTTATTTGTTGATGGCCTTAAGACTAACCTCATAAGCATAAGTCAACTTTGCGACAATGGTTTTTCAGTTAACTTTTCATCTGTTGAATGCGTTGTAACTGATAAGGACCATGTCTTCTTTTTAAAAGGGGTTAGATCTGAAAACAATTGTTATGTTGTTCCTAATAAATTTTCTGAAAATTGTAACTTAGCCGCTTTGAATAATGAAACTCTTTGGCATGAAAGGCTAGGTCACTTAAATTTTAAGGAACTTACTAGAATTTCAAACAAGGACGTGGTCAAGGGGATTCCAAAGCTTTTATTTAAACAAAACGTTGTGTGTGGTGGTTGCCAAAAGGGAAAACAGTCTAGGACTGCACACAAGAACTTGAACCACGTTGGTACAAAACGGCCCTTGGAACTTTTGCACATGGACTTAATGGGGCCGACCCGTCAACCATCTTTGGGAGGTAAATGGTACATTTTTTATTGGTTGATGATTTCTCTCGGTTTTCTTGGGTAGCATTTTTGAGAGAGAAAGCTGATACGTTTGACTCTTTTCATGAGATTTGCCATCGTATTATGATTGAAAAGAATGAAAAGATCATTCGTGTTAGAAGTGATAGGGGTGGAGAATTCATAAATTCAAAATTCATTGACTTTTGTACTTCAAATGGCATTAAACATGAATTCTCGGCACCCTATACACCTCAGCAGAATGGTGTTGTTGAGCGCAAAAACAGGGTTGTTCAAGAGATGGCGCGTGTGATGCTTCATAGCCGGAAATTACCGCTACATTTTTGGGCTGAAGCTGTGAACACCGCTGTCTATGTCATTAACAGAGTGTATTTGCGCCCAGGAACCTTGAATACACCATATGAGCTGTGGTTTAGTAGAAAACCGGATATCAAGTACTTTCGTATCTTCGGGAGTCGATGTTACATCTTACGTGACCGTGAAAATCTTGGAAAGTTCGACTCTCGAAGTGATGAAGGGATCTTTTTGGGTTATTCTACGAATAGCAGAGCATATCGAGTATTTAACATTGAATCTAAGACGATCGTAGAATCTATAAATGTTAAAGTAGATGAAGCTTCTCATTTTGAATCTGAAAAATCTACCCTCGATATCTCTCTAGATGATGATTCTCCTGCTAGTGCATCTTCTCATAATAATACTTCCAATATTAATGATGCATCTAATGGTTCTTCTAGTTTATCTGATGTGCAGGAATCATCTCGTGTACCTCCGAGTACTCCGTTTCAACAAACGCTACGAATCTCCAAGGATCATCCGGAATCGAACATCATTGGAGATCCACAAGAAGGAGTTAGAACTCGAAGGCAGTTGGTTTGCGGATTTGCTTGCTACGTATCTTTAATCGAACCAAAGACAATAGATGAAGCTCTTCAGGATGACTACTGGATTAAAGCAATGCAGGAAGAGCTCCATCAATTTGAGCGAAACAAAGTCTGGGAATTAACGAAGCCTCCAAAGCAACATAATGTGATAGGTACCAAATGGATCTTCAAGAACAAGAAAGATGAAGATGGTACTATCATCAGGAACAAGGCACGACTAGTTGCTCAAGGCTACTCTCAAGTAGAAGGTATAGACTTTGACGAAACTTTCGCCCCTGTAGCTAGACTCGAGTCCATTCGTATATTGTTTGCTATTGCTTGTCATTTTAAAATCAAATTATTTCAAATGGACGTCAAGAGCGCATTTCTAAATGGGTTTTTAAATGAGGAAGTTTATGTAGCTCAACCGAAAGGTTTTGTAGATCATAAACAACCTAACCATGTTTTTCGTTTGAAAAAGGCTCTTTACGGTCTGAAACAAGCACCGCGAGCATGGTACGAAAGGTTAACAAAGCACCTTTTGGAGAAGGGCTATACTCGAGGGGGAGCTGACAGGACTCTCTTTGTGAAGCATTATCAAAATAATTTCATTGTAGCACAAATCTATGTCGATGACATTGTATTTGGTGCAACAAAAGATAATGATGCTTCTAAATTCGCGGAGACCATGGAAAGCGAATTTGAGATGTCCATGATGGGCGAATTGTCTTATTTTCTTGGATTGCAAATTAAACAAAATGATGAAGGTATTCACTTGAGTCAATCCAAGTATGCACTGGAGTTGGTCAAAAAGTTTGATCTAGAAAATTGTAAAGATTTTCCAACTCCAATGGGAACTAGCCACAAGGGACTTGGAAGTGAATCACATAGTGAGAATGTAGACGAGAAACTGTATAGAAGTATGATTGGAAGTCTACTTTACCTCACGGCTAGTCGCCCGGATATATCCTTTAGTGTTGGGATTTGCGCGAGATATCAATCAGCACCAAAGGAGGTTCACCTGAAAGCGGTGAAACGGATCATCCGGTACATCAAAGGATCAATTAATTTCGGAATTTGGTATCCTATGGGAACAAGTCTGGACATTGTTGGATACTCAGATGCCGATTGGGCAGGATCAGTGGATGATCGGAAAAGCACGAGTGGTGCATGCTTCTATCTTGGCCATTGCCTTGTTGCATGGCACAGTAAAAAGCAGAATTGCATAGCACTCTCGACTGCCGAAGCGGAATACATTTCAGCTGGAAGTTGCTCAACTCAACTCATTTGGATGAAAAGCGTATTGAGTGACTTCCGCATTTCAGCATCTTCGGTAACAATTCTTTGTGACAACACAAGTGCAATTAACATTTCTAAAAACCCTGTGTTGCACTCTAGAACAAAACATATTGAACTTAGATATCATTTTCTTAGAGAGCTAGTTGAATCAAATACTCTTCAACTTTCATATATTTCAACTGAGGATCAATTAGCTGACATTTTAACAAAACCTTTGGATCAAAAACGTTTTATTCATTTACGAAAAGCAATTGGATGCTTTCCTTGAAATAAACTTCTTTTTGAAATCTTTGCTTAGGATAGGTTTTGTATTTGTTTTGTTTTGTTCATTATCTATGTTTGTACATAGGACATTAATTGAGCATAGATCATAATTGACTTTAATTGCATCTTTTCACACATTTAGAAATTTATTATGCTTTTGCCATCATAATATTTCACTGTTGCAATGATCATTTATGTTAATTAAATCATCTTCTAAAGTGATCAAAGTCAATTTCTCTCTCAATGATCTCTTGGTATAGTCATTATCTTATTTGACTGTTTAGTCGAGTATGAAATCGAGATCAATTTTTGGTTGAATACTTTATATCTTAAATAATTGATAGCCAATTGAGGGGGAGTCAAAGATAATGTAAAATGCTCAAAAGATGTGGAAAGAGTTACATCCCAATGAGGAGTGTGAAAACTACCACCACATGGAGGAAAGAGCTACCACCTCGGTCGTCCGAGTATTGTGTGCAGCTACCACATGTATACCAAGCATGGTTGTTCAAATTTTTGATTAAGTAAAATGCATGTTGAAATACTTGACTCTGTCAAATTTCAAGGTTGGTATAAGGTGGGATTTTAAAGAAAGATGCTCAAAGAGCCACTCTCTTCAACAGATTGTCTAGAAATATTATCTACCATATTTGGGATTTCAAACATCTATTGATCTTTGTATTTCATTTTCTTTACTGAATTGATGATTTGATAAAGGCATTACTCATAAGATCAAGTTAGATGTAATTGAAGGTGTTCAACTTTAAGGGATTTAATTTTTGTAAATTTTCGTTTCATTTTTGGATATTATTGATAGATTTGGCATAATCTAATTCTTGTTGTATGAAACGATGATTTTTGTTTAAAGTTGATACACATTTGTGCTTACAATCTTTTTCTGGTTTTCCCTGAATTTCTCTGAAATTTTCTAAAGAAAAAGTTGGGGCCGATCCGGATCGGGCAAGGTGATCCGGATCCCGAACGCAGGTTTTCTCCTGCGGGCTGACGATCCGGATTGGACCTGCCGATCCGGATCCCGAACGCAGTTTTTCACTGCGGGTAGCCGATCCGGATCGCAAGCTCGGGAGGATCCGGATCGCGGCTAGGTTTTTATAAAGAACAAAAGGGTTTTGATTTCTTTTACTCCAATCTTTTGTTCAAAAGTTTCCAGAGCGCTTCTCTCTAGATTTCATCCTCCTTGGAAGCTTTCAAACTCAAGTTCTTCAATTCCAAGTAAGTTTTATTGATCAAAATCTCGGTTTTTCACCGTTTTTCTCTTTTCCTCCTCAAACGTACGAATTTCTTGGATCAACTTTGTTTGTGGATGGTTTTTGATCAAATTTCTTTTGAAATAAGAACTCTGGGTAGATTAGTTTTGATTATATGCTAGGTTTTCTCCTGATTAACGGATTTTTAGGCTTCGATTTCTAAAATTTCGGTTTTAGGGCATATAATAAGGATTTTCGAAAATCATGCAATTGATCTATTTTTAAAAGTCCTTTTGCAAAACTAATTTGATTCTTAGTCTCTCTACATGATTATGATTGTTTGGGTACAATTTTTCAATTTTTGAAAATTAACAATTTTTCATGTGTTCTTGAGTTGGTCTTCACAGGATTCCTTTTCTCAAGAAACCAAAGCAATGGTGATCACTTGGATTGTTTTCCTACTTGCTGCTATGGTACATACGAGAGATACTGCCAAGCCTAAGAAGGCTAAGAAAGCAAAGAAGACTAAGGTTGATTCCGACACTGAATCAGAGACAGAGTCGATCGACTGGGATAACATCGAAATTGAGCAAGCTGCTCCCATTGTCTCCAAAGGGAAAGCAACTGCTGAAGCTTCAAAACCTACTGCAGCTGAAAAAGGGAAAGCACCAATGGAACCAAGTCCAGTTGGAACAAAAAGAAAAACTGGTGCTCGAAAAAGAGGGAGTGCACAAGGAATCTCCATTGAGCAACCAGCACAGCAAGCACCTCCACAAGACTTGTCAGCTCGGCTAGAATAAAGGATTTTGAAAACAGAGAATGCATTGGAGAAAGGCATGTTGATGTAAAAGCCTTAAAGAAGCGTTCTCAGACGTTTGGGACTTTGTTTGACCAGATAGGTCTTGCTCCATTTGCAATTTCCCGGAGACCACTGGGTATTGTCTTCACTCAGTGAGGATGTTTTATCAGAATGCCTGCTATCTAGTTGATCAGGAAAGCGGGCGTCGGGATTTTCAAACTTTAGTCAAGAATGTCAGAATCAAAGTAACGCCTCAGCTAATTGGTGAAGTACTAGGGATGGACGCCCGAGCCGATGGCACTCATTACCTGAAGAATCAAACTTCAACACCTTCTCCTGGAGAGTGGTAGTTGATGGAATCTGTGTTCCAGATACTCGGTCGACAGGAAACTCCGTTTTCTCGAAAGAACTACGACCAGAGTACCGCATCTTAAATCTTATTGTTTGTTACAATATTATTCCAAACATGAACACAAAGGTTCTTCGGTGGGAAAGAATGATATTCCTTTATCTACTTGGAAACCCCGCAGCAGCAATGGGAGCTAACTTAAACATTCCCTACATCATCTGGTCAAGGATGGCACGATATGTGGAGCAAGCTCATCCGTCAGAGAGACTACCTTTTCCAATGATCATCATGCGCATTCTTCGCAAATTTAAAGCTGACACAAATGCGAGTTCCTATCTGCACAGTCTAGGAACGATCAATGACACGACAATTGTAAAGTCTCTTTCGACGAAGCCAGATGAACCTTTCATACCTCTTCACCGGCAACGAGAACAACGACAACAAGCAACAACCTCTGCACCGGCAGCAGCTCCTCCAACTCAACCAGCACCTCCGGCACAAGAAGCACCACAATCAACTTCTGATGATGATGCTTCTGTTACCTCAATCTATAAAGAACAGCAAAGGCTCTCCAACGAGCAAGAACGTATATCAAATGAACTGATTGAGGTAAAGGAAGAAATAAAGAAGGTAAATAAAATCAATCAGCAATGAACAAGCGAATAAAGAAGATTTTCCAAATCCTCGGCTGTATCAGTTCAGACGAGTCTGAATGATCCGTATCCTTCTAATTTCTGTTTATTATGCATATGTTTAAATCCTACTGTTGTGCAGGTTTTTAAGTTTTAATTTGAGTTTTTAGTTCTCGAACTTAAACTGTTAACCATTCTCTCCACTTCTGTAATTTTTGGCTTTATTTGTGACAAAAAGGGGGAGAGAGTTAGAGAGAACTTGAACAATGTTGATGAACAATGTTGATGCATGAAACATCAAGGTAAGTGAACAATGTTTGATATGAAAACTGGATGAATATCAAGGTAAGTATTCCAACTTCCATTCTCAACTTGAGGTTTTTCAGCTGTATGAATGCATGCCTCGACTAACTATTTGCTAACTATTTGGGCATGTAATATAACTAACAAGTTGATGTTCACTAACAAGTTTGTGACACTTGGTTTTTGATTGCATAGAAGATATGTTGGTTCTTAACTCTGATCAATTACATATCTATATATATATAAGTTTGTCACAAACATGTTCATGACATTTGGTTTTTACGTGCAAAGAAGATATGTTGGTGTTTTTTAACTATGATCAGTTTACATATCTGAATATAAATGTCATGGTAAGTATAAATGAGTTTAAACTTCATCTCTGTTTGTGGTTTTGAATGATACAAAATTCTTGAGGTATCTAACGATTTCTTTTGTCAAGAATGATTTCTTTTTGCAGAGAGTACAGATGTCTAAGTCTAGAGTCTGTTTTAGGAGTTTAACTCATGTATTGTATTTTGGATCTCCATTGTAAATTTTTGTTGTATGGTGATAGCAACAAAAATATCTTTTTGAATTTTCTTTAGTGGATCTGTGTTTTGTCACGAAACCGCCAAAGGGGGAGATTGTTACGGAATTTGAGTTGGCGTAGTTTCGTGAAAGTCTCAAGTCTTGAAGATTGAAGGTGAAGAAAGTTGGATCATTTAACTCAATCTCAAGAAAGAAGAATTCAAAAGGATCAGGTATGTTTAACTAAAGAATTTGTGTGATCCGAATACTTCTTGTAGTGTAGAAACACTTGGAAGAATCTTTCATTGCATAAAAATCAAAAACTGGACTTGGGACATGTTCAGGATCCGGATCAGGTTGTTCGATCCGGATCCCGAAGGTGGTTCGTTCATACATCGTCGCAATCCGGATCGTAGTCTCTTGATCCGGATCCCGAACGTTGAGTTTACCATCTACCTTGAACGATCCGGATCTTGCTTCGCAATCCGGATCCCGAACGTTGATGTTTGGTGAACTGTATGAACGATCCGGATCGTAGTCACATGATCCGGATCCCGAACCTTCGTTTTTCTGGAATTGGCTGTTTCGTTATGACGATCCGGATCTCAGTTATCACGATCCGGATCGCCGTCCGTAAAATTCCAGAAATGGCAGGTTTTTGATTCTTATCTCCTTCCTAGGGTTTCTAACCTATAAATAGACCCTATGTCTTTCTTTCTAGGGTCAATCCACATAGCCGTCATTTTCATATATCATCTTATACGGCTATAGATCCACATATAGAGAAGAAAGGAAATCATTAGAGAATACTCTATGTTTCTTCATCTATATTGATTAGTTTGATTCTAGGTTTTCATACTCACATCTTGAGTTGAATCAAACTAATGAATACTTAGATGGTATTTCCGATCTATCTTTGATCTAAGTATTCGGCGGATCATCACCACCCAAAAACAACGATTACCCCAAAATCGGCGCGTGGATTCGCGTGTCCTTGTGGATTCAAGGTTCAATCGCTCTCGTGGATTCGGAGCGAGGCACGTTCGTGGATTCGAAGGGTGCTATTGGGTGAAGACCGTGGATTCGGTCGGACGTCGTGGATTCGACGTTGGACGCCGTGGATTCGGCGTTGGGCGCAGATCGTGGATTCGAGAAGCGTCTGGAGCGAGCGGAGAAGATCCTCTAGGAGCGTATGGAAAAGGTTGAGTCGTAAGTGTGTACGGTAAATCACCTTGTACGTGTTTTAATTCTAGTGGATTTCTGCCGTGTTATCGGTCCCGTGGTTTTTTACTCCGGTGATGGAGTTTTCCACGTAAAAATCTTGCGAGTTATTTTATTTCCGCATTGGGTTTTTATCGCAACGATTTTTGAGTGTTTATACGTTTACACCTATTCACCCCCCTCTAGGTGTTTCTTCCCCTATTTAGATCCGTATTATATACGACCCAACACATTCCACGGATTGCCATACTCGCTCATCAATTGCGATGAGAAAGCTCTCATCCGCACTTTCAATAAGCATAATTAGTCCCATCAAAAAGAGGAGGTCTAAAAATATTACCACTTTCACCCAACATGATAGATAAACCTAAAACCCCTCTGATACCAATTGTAGTTATTAATCCCAAGGATCTAAATAGGTACTATCAAACAACTAGAGGGGGGGGTGAATAGGTGTAATACTTAAAAACTCAATCTCAGTGCAAAATAAAAAACAATGCGGAAAATAAAAATAGCACACCGAGATATACGTGGAAACTCCAATCCAGGAGAAAAACCACGGGACCACACGCAATAACAATCCACTAAGAATAGAAGAATAACAAGGTGATTACCGACTCCACGGACTCAACCCCTCCTTCAGCTTCTTCGGACCTTGCGCTGAATGGTTGGATGTCCACGCAATAACAATCCTCTAAGAAAAGAAGAATAACAGGGGTCAACCCCTCCTTCAATTTCTTCGGACCTAGCGCTCCACCGATTGCACTCCACTGCACACGTTCGAATCCACGAACGCCACTCGAATCCACGAGCACACGTTTCGAATCCACGAAACGCCTTCAACACAAGAATCCACGATGTCACGCCGAATCCACGACGCAAATAGCCGATATAGAATATAGGCTTCGATGGTGATCCTTTGCTTAGATTATCATGAAGGACCGTAGAAGAAATCTCTAAGCAAAGACTAGATCATTCGACGAAAGATAGATCATGGAAGAACCGTCGAATTGACCTAATAGAGGCGAAAGAGAAGAACGGTAAAAACCAGCCTCTAGGTTTGCTCACGTGTTTGAATTGATTCGTATTGGTCACCCTCGTTTAGAAACCCTAAGTATCTATTTATTAACCCTTGGAAAAAGATAAAAGACGTTTAGGAAATTTATCCGATGGGCATTGTGTACCGGTACCAAATATCGCGTTCGGTACCATGGTGCAAACCACAGATTTTTCTATTGTGTTCGGTACGCGAGTCCGTGTTCCCGTACGCAGTGCAATTTACAGAAAATTCTGTGTGGGTTAGAGGAACTTCAAGTGTGGTTCCGGTACGTAATGTAAAAACTGATTTTTCAAGATAAGCTTTATCCAATCAAACCAAGTACCGGAAACCAAACTTAAAATAGATTGTAAGTTAAATCCAAGTTCCTAAAACCAAGTCTAAAGACGGTTTTCACTAAGTTCCTGATTCCAATGATTATAAATGACTTAAATCACCATGGTTAATTACCCCTACCGAGTGTTATCTTGAGCGCATGTTGAATCCTTCAATGAGCTTCGAACAAGCCGATTTGACATTTGTTTTTTTTTTTTATTCCCTTTAGACTCCGACTCAAACTCACGAAAGGTGCAACACAAAATGCCGTAAACAACAGGCCACCGTGGCGGTTAGATGGTGGACGGGGTCCATGTGCTGCCGGTCGTACGAAAGGAGCGGAGACCGGTGGTTCGGGTGCGTGAGCGGCGTGGTCGACGGCAGCGCGGTATCATGCGATCGCGCACTAGGGGCGCGGCCACCGAGGAGTCACGCCGCCCATGCGTCGACAGCTTGTTGGCGCGG
>CM055079.1:12625104-12793862 GCA_029204045.2 Tillandsia leiboldiana | reverse complement strand
CAATCAAACCAAGTACCGGAAAACCAAACTTAAATAGATGTCCAGTAAATCCAAGTTCCTAAAACAAGTCTAAACCGTTTTCACTAATTCCTGATTCCAAGATTATAAATGAACTTAAATCACCATGGTTTAATTAACCATACATGTGTTATCTGAGCTCATGTGAATCTTCAATGAGTCTTTGAAAGCCGATTTGACAATTGTTTCCCTTTAAGACTCCGACTCAAACTCACGAAATGTGCCAACACAAAATGCCATAACAATCTCCCCTTCGGCAATTTCGTGACAAAACCAAAAAATACTAAAGTCGCTCAAGTCACTCATCTTAACCAAAAAGACGAAACTCAATGTTATCACCAAAACATTGATTTCTTTGCGTGAAGATCAATAAATACAAAATACATTTGAACCAACAGTTCCTAGAACATACTCTATGACTTAGGACTTGGAGTCTTAAAGGATGTAATTCCTGCAAAACAAAACTCCAAACAAAAATCAAATGTTAGTCGTTAGAAGTTAAATCCTACATTTGATTCGTCTTCATTTGGTTCTTTTGTTTTTCCAGCTTTTTTTTGTGGCTCTTTTCAATCTGTTTTTATTCCCCTATCTTGAGCATCCATGTGCTCCCCCTGTCTTGAGCATACATCTCCCCTTTGTGATGCAATCATTATTTTCTGTCTCCCCATTTTATGATATGCATCATTTCCGTTCTCCCCCTTTTTTGTCACAAATTGTCAAACAGTTAATATAAACAAAAAAGAAAATACCAGGACGGATAAGTTCTTAGTTACAAGACGATTAGGAGTTCTTGTTCATCACAAGTGGAAAGGAACTGAAACCAAAAACAAGAAGGAAAAGAGATCACTCATCTCATTTTGAATCATCATCATCATCATCATGTGATGTTGGTCCATGCGATGTACTCGGTGCAGTTGCTCCAGTGACCACATCATCATGTTTGCACCCAAGGATATCGAAGATTTCTCTTTAAACCATCCTCAAGTTTCTTGAAGCCTTGCTCCATACTTTGCTCCATCTTTTGCTTTAATGAACGAACATCCCGATGCAAGGTTTGAAGAGTTATGACCTCATCTGGTTCAGGAGATTCTTGACGAGGTGGTGCACTCACTGTCGCTTCACTTGCATAGGCTTTTGTATGCCCAAATGTCTTCAAAGTGCTGATTGACTTGGCTAAAGTGATTCCATCAATTGCCCCCAAGCCATAATCATATTTGGCACAAGAAATGTCCACTCCGTGATCTTCCAGAATACTAGTAATCAAGATTGGATACGGTAGAAGGTCACGTTGCCTTGATCCTTCAATGACATGTACCATTTGCTGCCAAATGAGAAATGGAATGTTGGTTGTTAATTCCATTTGCACTTTCCGGGTGACCGGAGGAAAAGAGAAGTAACAATCGATCCCATCGAATTCCTTTTGGTCCCCAGTGTGGGCAATAGGTTGTAGCATACAATTAAGGACAAAATATGATACTCTGGTTTTAGGTCCTTTGATTCAACATATGATCTGTTCGTGTGCGTCCCTGTCTTTCAAATAGAGTCCACAACCATATCCCAATGGGTATCATGTTGGAAATTACCCTCAGTGTAATAAAGACCAGAAGTGTCAACAGCTAATCCAAGGGTTTGCACCAATTACTGCTGGAGTAATGTCAACTTGACGTCTCTAACTGTTGTTTCAAAGTGAAAGCTCCGGTTTCATGGTCTTTTTGAAGTATGTTACCTCGCATGTAAAACTCCCTGATGATCTCCACACAAAAGCCCATCCTTAGGTTGAACTCTGCCAAGTGGCCGAATATGGCTTCGTTCCAAAAGCCTTGCAAAGTCTGGCACCTCACGACATAGCTCATTAAAGTTCACGTGTCGCTCTCCAATGCATGTGCGGTTCGCAAATCTGGCACGGCGTTTTGCACTCACATGCGGTTCACTTTCATCAACATTTGATCTCCGTTGAGAGCGCTCGCGTATTACCGGTCCACCGGTACTTCTACGCGGAGGAGAATCCGCACCCTTCTTTTTCCTTGAAGCCAAAGGTGCTTTCCCCTTTCCTTGAACTGATTCCTCTTCATATTCTGAGGAATGTTCAGAATCTGAGCTAGTTGAATCCTCGTTGCGTGATCGCTTGGTAGCCTTTTTCTTTCCTGAACCGCGACCACGTCCACTTCCAGTGGCCATCAAAACCACTAATGCAAGAAGCCATGAAAATGCCATTTCCTACAAAGAACACAATGCACTATGATTTGATCGTATAGGAAGGCTTAAACATGTCTAAGAAACATTCTAAACATGTCACAATTGATGATTCATCATTTAAAAATCATTTACATTAAAAGCCCTAATTCTCAATTTCTTTTATGCTAAGAACATATGAAAAAGTTAGATTCAACCAAATAAGCATGGAGACATGAATCTAATTAGATAGAAAGCAACCATATATGTTCTAAACATGAATTAGGAGTGATTTAAGCAAGAGATTTCATTTGGAGCAAGGATCAACTCAAAAATCCCAAAATAAAACATCAAAACCTAAAAACTAGGGTTTTGAAACAAAAGTAAGCAAGATTAATGAAGAAACTTACAAATCAAAGCAACAAATCACTTGATCTTGACGAAAAACCCCTTAGAGATGTTTTAGAGAGAGAGAGGGAGGGTTTTGAAGTGGGAGAGATGAAATAAAACATTGTAGTCTCGGAATATAAGGAATCCCAGATCGCGTACCGGTACCAGAAGCCGCGTACCGGTACGCAGTGTAAAAGCCGAAAAAACCATCGTTCGGGATCCGGATTGTCAGGCAGGGGGATCCGGATCCGCAATGTAGTTCCGGTACTAAAAATGTAGTACCGGTACGCAAGTGAAAAACCAGAAAACATTACATTCGGGATCCGGATTGGATTTTCTAATCCGGATTGAATTTTCAGGTACTAAAAAGGAGGTACCGGAACAACAGAGCCAAAAAGTAAAAATTTCTTGAAACAAATCCAAATTTTGAAATCTTTTCAAATACCGATTTGTATACCATCAAGAAATTCATTTAAGTGCTTTGAAAAACAATGAATTCACAAAGATGTCATTCAATCCAATTAATTTCACAAAAATTAAAAAGATTTACTCCAAAATCATGAAAAATAAAGGTAAAACATTATAAACCGTTTTTCATGTTATATTCATCAAACACAAGTCATCAAAAATAATCTTGAGATCCAAAGTCTATCAAGATGTAACGGATTTACAAAGATGACTTACGGAGATTTCCAAACGACATCAATCTTGAATTTTACCCTTTCAAAATGAGATAATCACTAAAATTCCTAAGGGTGGCTCTTTGAGCATCTTTCAACTATCCCACCTTATACCAACCAGAAGATTGTTCAAAATATAAGAGTTTTGCATATAAATCTCCAAATGCTTCAACTAAAGATTTTCTCATAAAATACTATCAAGCATCCATAACATGTGGTAGCTTCACACACAAACCGGACGACCGGGGTGGCAGCTCTTTCCAGCATGTGGTGGTAGTTTTCACACTCCTTTCGGATGTAACTATTTCTACATCTTTTAAAAATTCATTTATTTACCCTTGTAAGAATACAATCTCTTACGTGAAAGAATTAAATTCCAAATTTCAATCAATCGGTTGTCTCACGTTTATCACAATGAATTCATACAACCGAGATAGATTAAGCATCTAAAGATCACACATGATTTCTAAAATTTGATGCTTATAATATCAAAAACTCCTATAATGAAGTATCTTCAAGATTATGATTATGGAGTAAAGTTGATAATCCAAATAAAATTAAATTGGAGTGATTGAAAGTGAAAACCCTTTTCATTCAATGCACTTGTTCGTTAAAAAACCTTTTGTCTTAAAAGAAACAAAACATAAAAATGAAGAGCATTGAAAACATGTAATGCAGAGATTCAGAAAAATATAAAGGGAAAACCAATCAAAGCATTACATACAGTCATAAGCTAATTAGAACTTAAGACAAGGAAAGATATCACCTTTCCGGATCCAAAATCGCTGGATTTTGGGTTGTCTTGATTCGTTGTGGCCGGGGGTTGTCCGCTTTGACTGTTGGTCCACCTTAGGTCTTTGCCTCGTAGTGATCCACTTGTATGATTGATATTGTGGCTCGGACCTTTGGTGGGTTGAGTGAACTCCTTTGACTTGATGTGTCTTTTGATTCCGTTGAGTTCGCTCCGTAGATGAAGTTGCCGAAGGACTCTTCTTTCTCTTTTTCGGGCAATTCTTCACCAAATGTCCTTCAAGTCCACATAAGTGACAAGTTCTTCCTTTCAATTTCATTGTGGAACTTGAAGCATGCACAGTTTGGACCTTTTTGAATCCCAAACCAACCTTGCTTGTTTGACCTAATCCGCACATACAGTCTAGTTTCTTGGAAACGGTTGAAAGCCTTTGTATGTCGGATTTGAGTTCATGGACTTGCTTGGTCAAAGCTTGGTTGGTAACATGAATCTCCTCAAACTGTTTTTCTAGAAAACCAATCTTGTCCATATATGATTTAGCGTTTGTCTCCGATTGGTTTAGCTTTTCTTGGAGGATTTTATTGTTATCCAATAAACGTCCTTGTTCCTCCTCGAGATCATGAAGTTTTATCTTTAAAGCATGATTCTCGTCTTGATTCTCAAGTCGTTGCTTCCTCAACTTCTTGATATGCTTGGCCATCTTCTTAGATTCCGCAAGAAGTTGTTGATATGCCTCAACGAGTTCTTCTTCGTCCGACTCCCCCTCACTTGATGACTCTCCGTTGGATGTTGATGTTTCATGCAAAATCAAAGGAATAGAGTCAGTGATTAAAGATGATAAACAAACATTAGAAGAGGGAATTTGAGAAGCATGTAAGGCAACGACTTTTTCCTCTTTACTTGAGGTCGATTCATTAGAGGTAGAATCGTCCCAAGTTTTCGCTTGCAAAGCCTTCTTTTTATATAATTTCGGAGTAGGACAATCCGTTGAAATATGGCCGTAGCCTTTGCATCTATAACATCGGATTTCCCCTTCGAGTTCATCTTTTTCTTTTTCTTTAGAAGGTTTTGCAAAGCTTTTGAGGTTAGAGGATTTAGAACCCGATGATCCTTTAGAAGGTTTCGTGGATGAAGATCCATCGGTTCGATTCTTCCAAAATTTCCGACGAAATTTCTTTGTTATCCGCGCCAATTGTTCTTCAAAATCGGCAAAAGAGATTTCATCGTCGGAACTTGATTCGCTATCTTCTTCCTTTGTGGATTTGAATGCAATACCTGTAAGCTTAGAAGAAGACTTGGAAGAAACTTGATTAGTAGGAAAAGCTATTTCATAAGTTTGCAAAGCACCTACTAATTCCTCTACACTCATCTCATCCGGATGACTAACGGTTTCTATGGCGGTAACCTTTGCCCTAAACCGTTCCGGAAGAGTCCGAAGTATCTTTCTTACAATTTTCGACTCCGGGATCTTTTCTCCTAAATTAGCACATGTATTAATTACATCTTGAAGTCTAGTGTAATAATCTGTAAACAATTCATGCTCTTCCATATGAATAGAGTCAAATTGACTTGTAAGCATCTGGAGCTTTTGAATTTTTACAAGAATAGTACCCTCATGTGTAATTTTGAGAATATCCCAAATTTCCTTCGCGGATTCACACGCGGAAATTCTTGTAAATTCAGTCGAGGAAAGAGAATTAAATAAAGCGTTCATACCTTTCCCATTGTAAGAAGATCTTTCAAATTCCTCTTTGGACCATCTAGAGCGAGGTTTTGGGGTAGTAGAATTTCCTACTTCCTCAACAGGATGCACCCAACCGCATTCTGTTACGGAATTTGAGTTGGCGTAGTTTCGTGAAAGTTTCAAGTCCTGAAGATTGAAGGTGAAGAAAGTTGGATCATTTAACTCAATCTCAAGAAAGAAGAATTCAAAAGGATCAGGTATGTTTAACTAAAGAATTTGTGTGATCCGAATACTTCTTGTAGTGTAGAAACACTTGGAAGAATCTTTCATTGCATAAAAATCAAAAACTGGACTTGGGACATGTTCAGGATCCGGATCAGGCTGTTCGATCCGGATCCCGAAGGTGGTTCGTTCATACATCGTCGCAATCCGGATCGTAGTCTCTTGATCCGGATCCCGAACGTTGAGTTTACCATCTACCTTGAACGATCCGGATCTTGCTTCGCAATCCGGATCCCGAACGTTGATGTTTGGTGAACTGTATGAACGATCCGGATCGTAGTCACATGATCCGGATCCCGAACCTTCGTTTTTCTGGAATTGGCTGTTTCGTTATGACGATCCGGATCTCAGTTATCACGATCCGGATCGCCGTCCGTAAAATTCCAGAAATGGCAGGTTTTTGATTCTTATCTCCTTCCTAGGGTTTCTAACCTATAAATAGACCCTATGTCTTTCTTTCTAGGGTCAATCCACATAGCCGTCATTTTCATATATCATCTTATACGGCTATAGATCCACATATAGAGAAGAAAGGAAATCATTAGAGAATACTCTATGTTTATTCATCTATATTGATTAGTTTGATTCTAGGTTTTCATACTCACATCTTGAGTTGAATCAAACTAATGAATACTTAGATGGTATTTCCGATCTATCTTTGATCTAAGTATTCGGCGGATCATCACCACCCAAAAACAACGATTACCCCAAAATCGGCGCGTGGATTCGCGTGTCCTTGTGGATTCAAGGTTCAATCGCTCTCGTGGATTCGGAGCGAGGCACATTCGTGGATTCGAAGGGTGCTATTGGGTGAAGACCGTGGATTCGGTCGGACGTCGTGGATTCGACGTTGGACGCCGTGGATTCGGCGTTGGGCGCAGATCGTGGATTCGAGAAGCGTCTGGAGCGAGCGGAGAAGATCCTCTAGGAGCGTATGGAAAAGGTTGAGTCGTAAGTGTGTACGGTAAATCACCTTGTACGTGTTTTAATTCTAGTGGATTTCTGCCGTGTTATCGGTCCCGTGGTTTTTTACTCCGGTGATGGAGTTTTCCACGTAAAAATCTTGCGAGTTATTTTCATTTCCGCATTGGGTTTTTATCGCAACGATTTTTGAGTGTTTATACGTTTACACCTATTCACCCCCCTCTAGGTGTTTCTTCCCCTATTTAGATCCGTATTATATACGACCCAACAAGTGGTATCAGAGCGGGAATAGGGTTGTGAACAATGGTTGAAGGTGGAAACATCAATCGACCCCCTTTCTTTGATGGAACAAATTATGCGTACTGGAAAGTACGGATGAAAGCTTTTTTATCTTCCATCGACGAAAGGGTGTGGCATTCAATTGAATCAGGATGGACTAATCCAACTGAACTTATCTCTGATGTTCACACCTTAAAACCTAGGTCGAAATGGACCAAGGAAGAGTTTGAGTTATCTTCTTACAATGGCAAGGGAATTAATGCTATTTTTAATGCCTTATCTCAAACTGAATTCTCTCGCGTCTCGGCATGTGAGACTGCGAAAGAAATCTGGGATGTTCTCCAGGTTACACATGAGGGAACTAACCTCGTGAAGATTCAGAAACTGCAGATGCTTACGAGCAAGTTTGACTCTATCTTGATGGCAGAAAATGAATCTTTCACGGACTACTATACACGATTGCAAGACATCGTAAACTCATGTGCTAATCTGGGAGAGAAGATTCCAGAATTTAAGATTGTAAGAAAAATCTTAAGAACTATTCCTGAACGATTTCGCCCAAAGGTTACTGCCATTGAAACTATTAAACACCCGGACGAAATACGTGTAGAAGAATTAGTTGGTTCATTACAAACTTATGAAATGACTTTTAATACTAACAATTCTTCTGGAAAAGCATCCACTTCTAAGTCTTCAGGTTATGCGTTGAAAACAACTAAGGAAGAAGACTCGGATACATCCTCCTCAGACGATGACGAGAACCTTTCTATGGAGGAATTTGAGAAGCAGCTCGCTCTCTTGACAAGGAAGTTTCGCCGCAACTTTCGAAGGGGTAATCCAAGCAAATCTCCATCCTTCGGAAAGTGGAACAAAGGCAAGGGTACTCCAAGTCACAAGTCAAGAAAGCAGGAGAACTTCTCAAAGGATAAGAAAAGTTCAGAAGGACAACTGCAATGCTTCAAATGTCGAGGCTACGGCCACATTGCAACGGAATGTCCTAACAAGTATCCGGCAAAGAAGAAGGCGATGCAAGTCGTCACTTGGGATGACAACTCAACGTCAAATGAGTCGTCTTCGAGTGATGAAGAAAAGAGCTCCACGGCATTCAACGCGTCCGTATCTTCACCCTTCATGTGCTTTATGGCAAGTACATCTGAGTCGTTGTCCAACTCCACTGTTGAAAAGAACGCAACGGACAACGAATCGGATGATTCGGAAGGTGAAGATTTTGCTCTAGCCTACCACAGACTTTTGAGGGACTCAAAGAAAGTGGCTAAGCAAAACAAGAGTTTGAGAGGGAGATTGCATGATCTCGAAGAAGAAGCAAAAAGAGCGACTTCTCTCTCAAACGCTCTTGAAGTGGAAAGGGAAAACCTGATAAAAGAAAATGCTTCCCTTCAAGAGTCCAATGAGCAACTTGAAAAGGAACATACAAATCCGGTGGATAACGCGAATCACTTTTCAAAGCTCTACAACGAGGCTCGACAGGATAATCTGGAAATGACAAAGACCATTTTCCAACTCAAGAATGACTTACAGCGATTCTCTTCAGGAAGGAGTAAGTTGGATAGACTTCTTGGTCTTGGTCAATCAAATAGGTTCGGCCTCGGATACACTCAAACTGGAAACAGTCCAAGTTCGAGTGAGACAGTTTTTGTGCCTCAGTCGGTATCTCCTCCTCCGACACCGGAATTCAAGACAAACAACGACAACAAACCTACTTCATCCTCTTTGGGATCGTCAAGATCTAAGGTATGTTTTCGTTGTGGTGTTTCAGGGCACATAAGAAGATATTGCAAGACGGGAGTCGAACGCTCATCTCAAAGACCTCTTGCAACAACTACCAAAACGGCTCCTCCCCGAAAATCAAAGCAAAACTTTTCAAATGAAAAGAGATTTGGTAGTTCATCGCGCAAGACGATTACATCAAGGAACAACAATCGCTATAACAAGACGCCTTCACCTAGGCATATAACTTCACGACCATTACCGACGCACTCCAAAAGGGTTTGGGTGCGCAAAGGTGAAATTTTCCCTTATCTTGTTTCCAATATTTCCTTGCATGCATATGATAGCTCGTCTTGGTATCTGGATAGCGGGTGTTCCCGTCACATGACCGGTGACAAAAATAGTTTTCAAAATTTTGAGAAAATCTCCGGAGGACGCGTTGTTTTCGGAGACGGTCGTTCTTCCAAAATTATTGGAAAGGGAACAGTAGCTATTCCAGATGGCCCGGTTCTAAATAATGTGTTATTTGTTGATGGCCTTAAGACTAACCTCATAAGCATAAGTCAACTTTGCGACAATGGTTTTTCAGTTAACTTTTCTTCTGTTGAATGTGTTGTAACTGATAAGGACCAAGTCTTCTTTTTAAAAGGGGTTAGATCTGAAAACAATTGTTATGTTGTTCCTAATAAATTTTCTGAAACATGTAACCTAGTTTCTTTGGGTAATGAATCAATTTGGCATGAAAGGCTAGGTCACATAAATTTTAAGGAACTTGCTAAGATTTCAAATAAGGACGTGGTCAAGGGGATTCCAAAACTTTTATTTAAACAAAACATTGTGTGTGGTGGCTGTCAAAAGGGAAAACAGTCCAGGACTGCACACAAGAGCTTGAACCACATTGGTACAAAACGGCCCTTGGAACTTTTGCACATGGATTTAATGGGGCCAACTCGTCAACCATCTTTGGGAGGTAAATGGTATATTTTCTTATTGGTTGATGATTTCTCTCGGTTTTCTTGGGTAGCATTTTTGAGAGAGAAAGCTGATACGTTTGACTCTTTTCATGAGATTTGCCATCGTATTATGATTGAAAAGAATGAAAAGATCATTCGTGTTAGAAGTGATAGGGGTGGAGAATTCATAAATTCTAAATTCATTGACTTTTGTACTTCAAATGGCATTAAACATGAATTCTCGGCACCCTATACACCTCAGCAGAATGGTGTTGTTGAGCGCAAAAACAGGGTTGTTCAAGAGATGGCGCGTGTGATGCTTCATAGCCGGAAATTATCGCTACATTTTTGGGCTGAAGCTGTGAACACCGCTGTCTATGTCATTAACAGAGTGTATTTGCGCCCAGGAACCTTGAATACACCATATGAGCTGTGGTTTAGTAGAAAACCGGATATCAAGTACTTTCGTATCTTCGGGAGTCGATGTTACATCTTACGTGACCGTGAAAATCTTGGAAAGTTCGACTCTCGAAGTGATGAAGGGATCTTTTTGGGTTATTCTACGAATAGCAGAGCATATCGAGTATTTAACATTGAATCTAAGACGATCGTAGAATCTATAAATGTTAAAGTAGATGAAGCTTCTCATTTTGAATCTGAAAAATCTACCCTCGATATCTCTCTAGATGATGATTCTCCTGCTAGTGCATCTTCTCATAATAATACTTCCAATATTAATGATGCATCTAATGGTTCTTCTAGTTTATCTGATGTGCAGGAATCATCTCGTGTACCTCCGAGTACTCCGTTTCAACAAACGCTACGAATCTCCAAGGATCATCCGGAATCGAACATCATTGGAGATCCACAAGAAGGAGTTAGAACTCGAAGGCAGTTGGTTTGCGGATTTGCTTGCTACGTATCTTTAATCGAACCAAAGACAATAGATGAAGCTCTTCAGGATGACTACTGGATTAAAGCAATGCAGGAAGAGCTTCATCAATTTGAGCGAAACAAAGTCTGGGAATTAACGAAGCCTCCAAAGCAACATAATGTGATAGGTACCAAATGGATCTTCAAGAACAAGAAAGATGAAGATGGTACTATCATCAGGAACAAGGCACGACTAGTTGCTCAAGGCTACTCTCAAGTAGAAGGTATAGACTTTGACGAAACTTTCGCCCCTGTAGCTAGACTCGAGTCCATTCGTATATTGTTTGCTATTGCTTGTCATTTTAAAATCAAATTATTTCAAATGGACGTCAAGAGTGCATTTCTAAATGGGTTTTTAAATGAGGAAGTTTATGTAGCTCAACCGAAAGGTTTTGTAGATCATAAACAACCTAACCATGTTTTTCGTTTGAAAAAGGCTCTTTACGGTCTGAAACAAGCACCGCGAGCATGGTACGAAAGGTTAACAAAGCACCTTTTGGAGAAGGGCTATACTCGAGGGGGAGCTGACAGGACTCTCTTTGTGAAGCATTATCAAAATAATTTCATTGTAGCACAAATCTATGTCGATGACATTGTATTTGGTGCAACAAAAGATAATGATGCTTCTAAATTCGCGGAGACCATGGAAAGCGAATTTGAGATGTCCATGATGGGCGAATTGTCTTATTTTCTTGGATTGCAAATTAAACAAAATGATGAAGGTATTCACTTGAGTCAATCCAAGTATGCACTGGAGTTGGTCAAAAAGTTTGATCTAGAAAATTGTAAAGATTTTCCAACTCCAATGGGAACTAGCCACAAGGGACTTGGAAGTGAATCACATAGTGAGAATGTAGACGAGAAACTGTATAGAAGTATGATTGGAAGTCTACTTTACCTCACGGCTAGTCGCCCGGATATATCCTTTAGTGTTGGGATTTGCGCGAGATATCAATCAGCACCAAAGGAGGTTCACCTGAAAGCGGTGAAACGGATCATCCGGTACATCAAAGGATCAATTAATTTCGGAATTTGGTATCCTATGGGAACAAGTCTGGACATTGTTGGATACTCAGATGCCGATTGGGCAGGATCAGTGGATGATCGGAAAAGCACGAGTGGTGCATGCTTCTATCTTGGCCATTGCCTTGTTGCATGGCACAGTAAAAAGCAGAATTGCATAGCACTCTCGACTGCCGAAGCGGAATACATTTCAGCTGGAAGTTGCTCAACTCAACTCATTTGGATGAAAAGCGTATTGAGTGACTTCCGCATTTCAGCATCTTCGGTAACAATTCTTTGTGACAACACAAGTGCAATTAACATTTCTAAAAACCCTGTGTTGCACTCTAGAACAAAACATATTGAACTTAGATATCATTTTCTTAGAGAGCTAGTTGAATCAAATACTCTTCAACTTTCATATATTTCAACTGAAGATCAATTAGCTGACTTTTTAACAAAACCTTTGGATCAAAAACGTTTTATTCATTTGCGAAAAGCAATTGGTATGCTTTCTTTGAAATAAACTTCTTTTTGAAACCTTTGCTTAAAATAGGTTTTGTATTTGTTTTGTTCTATTCAATATCTATGTTTATACATAGGATAGTAATTGAGCATAGATCTTAATTGACTTTAATTGCATCTGTTCACACATTTAGAAATTTATTATGCTTTTGCCATCATAATATTTCTTTGTTGCAATGATCGTTTATGTTAATTAAATCATCTTCTAAAGTGATCAAAGTCAATTTCTCTCTCAATGATCTCTTGGTATAGTCATTATCTTATTTGACTGTTTAGTCGAGTATGAAATCGAGATCAATTTTTGGTTGAATACTTTATATCTTAAATAATTGATAGCCAATTGAGGGGGAGTCAAAGATAATGTAAACTGCTCAAAAGATGTGGAAAGAGTTACATCCCAATGAGGAGTGTGAAAACTACCACCACATGGAGGAAAGAGCTACCACCTCGGTCGTCCGAGTATTGTGTGCAGCTACCACATGTATACCAAGCATGGTTGTTCAAATTTTTGATTAAGTAAAATGCATGTTGAAATACTTGACTCTGTCAAATTTCAAGGTTGGTATAAGGTGGGATTTTAAAGAAAGATGCTCAAAGAGCCACTCTCTTCAATAGATTGTCTAGAAATATTATCTACCATATTTGGGATTTCAAACATCTATTGATCTTTGTATTTCATTTTCTTTACCGAATTGATTATTTGATAAAGGCATTACTCATAAGATCAAGTTAGATGTAATTGAAGGTGTTCAACTTTAAGGGATTTAATTCTTGTAAATTTTCGTTTCATTTTTGGATATTACTGATAGATTTGGCATAATCTAATTCTTGTTGTGTGAAACGATGCTTTTTGTTTAAAGTTGATACACCTTTGTGCTTACAATCTTTTTCTGGTTTTCTTAAATTTCTCTGAAATTTTTCTAAAGAAAAAGTTGGGGCCGATCCGGATCGGGCAAGGTGATCCGGATCCCGAACGCAGGTTTTCTCCTGCGGGCTGACGATCCAGATTGGACCTGCCGATCCGGATCCCGAACGCAGTTTTTTTCACTGCGGGTAGCCGATCCGGATCGCAAGCTCGGGAGGATCCGGATCGCGGCTAGGTTTTTATAAAGAACAAAAGGGTTTTGATTTCTTTTACTCCAATCTTTTGTTCAAAAGTTTCCAGAGCGCTTCTCTCTAGATTTCATCCTCCTTGGAAGCTTTCTAACTCAAGTTCTTCAGTTCCAAGTAAGTTTTATTAATCAAAATCTCGGTTTTTCACCGTTTTTCTCTTTTCCTCCTCAAACGTACGAAATTCTTGGATCGATTTTGTTTGTGGATGGTTTTTGATCAAATTTCTTTTGAAATAAGAACTCTGGGTTGTTTAGTTTTGATTATATGCTAGGTTTTCTCCTGATTAACGGATTTTTAGGCTTCGATTTCTAAAATTTCGGTTTTAGGGCATATAATAAGGATTTTCGAAAATCATGCAATTGATCTATCTTTAAAAGTCCTTTTGCAAAACTAACTTGATTCTTAGTCTCTCTACATGATTATGATTGTTTGGGTACAATTTTTTCAATCTTTAAAAATTAACAATTTTTTCATGTGTTCTTGAGTTGGTCTACACAGGATTCCTTTTCTCAAGAAACCAATAGCAATGGTGATCACTTGGATTGTTTTCCTACTTGCTGCTATGGTACATACGAGAGATACTGCCAAGCCTAAGAAGGCTAAGAAAGCAAAGAAGACTAAGGTTGATTCCGACACTGAATCAGAGACAGAGTCGATCGACTGGGATAACATCGAAATTGAGCAAGCTGCTCCCATTGTCTCCAAAGGGAAAGCAACTGCTGAAGCTTCAAAACCTACTGCAGCTGAAAAAGGGAAAGCACCAATGGAACCAAGTCCAGTTGGAACAAAAAGAAAAACTGGTGCGAGAAAAAGAGGGAGTGCACAAGGAATCTCCATTGAGCAACCAGCACAGCAAGCACCTCCACAAGAAGTTGTCAGCTCGGCTAGAATAAAGGATTTTGAAAACAGAGAATGCATTGGAGAAAGGCATGTTGATGTAAAAGCCTTAAAGAAGCGTTCTCAGACGTTTGGGACTTTGTTTGACCAGATAGGTCTTGCTTCCATTTGCAATTTCCCGGAGACCACTGGGTATTGTCTTCACTCAGTGAGGATGTTTTATCAGAATGCCTGCTATCTAGTTGATCAGGAAAGCGGGCGTCGGGATTTTCAAACTTTAGTCAAGAATGTCAGAATCAAAGTAACGCCTCAGCTAATTGGTGAAGTACTAGGGATGGACGCCCGAGCCGATGGCACTCATTACCTGAAGAATCAAAACTTCAACACCTTCTCCTGGAGAGTGGTAGTTGATGGAATCTGTGTTCCAGATACTCGGTCGACAGGAAACTCCGTTTTCTCGAAAGAACTACGACCTGAGTACCGCATCTTAAATCTTATTGTTTGTTACAATATTATTCCAAACATGAACACAAAGGTTCTTCGGTGGGAAAGAATGATATTCCTTTATCTACTTGGAAACCCCGCAGCAGCAATGGGAGCTAACTTAAACATTCCCTACATCATCTGGTCAAGGATGGCACGATATGTGGAGCAAGCTCATCCGTCAGAGAGACTACCTTTTCCAATGATCATCATGCGCATTCTTCGCAAATTTAAAGCTGACACAAATGCGAGTTCCTATCTGCACAGTCTAGGAACGATCAATGACACGACAATTGTAAAGTCTCTTTCGACGAAGCCAGATGAACCTTTCATACCTCTTCACCGGCAACGAGAACAACGACAACAAGCAACAACCTCTGCACCGGCAGCAGCTCCTCCAACTCAACCAGCACCTCCGGCACAAGAAGCACCACAATCAACTTCTGATGATGATGCTTCTGTTACCTCAATCTATAAAGAACAGCAAAGGCTCTCCAACGAGCAAGAACGTATATCAAATGAACTGATTGAGGTAAAGGAAGAAATAAAGAAGGTAAATAAAAATCAATTAGCAATGAACAAGCGAATAAAGAAGATTTTCCAAATCCTCGGCTGTATCAGTTCAGACGAGTCTGAATGATCCGTATCCTTCTAATTTCTGTTTATTATGCATATGTTTAAATCCTACTGTTGTGCAGGTTTTTAAGTTTTAATTTGAGTTTTTAGTTCTCGAACTTAAACTGTTAACCATTCTCTCCACTTCTGTAATTTTTGGCTTTATTTGTGACAAAAAGGGGGAGAGAGTTAGAGAGAACTTTGAACAATGTTGATGAACAATGTTGACTGCATGAAACATCAAGGTAAGTGAACAATGTTTGATATGAAAACTGGATGAATATCAAGGTAAGTATTACTCCAACCTCCATTCTCAACTTGAGGTTTTTCAGCTGTATGAATGCATGCCTCGACTAACTATTTGCTAACTATTTGGGCATGTAATATAACTAACAAGTTGATGTTCACTAACAAGTTTGTGACACTTGGTTTTTGATTGCATAGAAGATATGTTGGTTCTTAACTCTGATCAATTACATATCTATATATATATAAGTTTGTCACAAACATGTTCATGACATTTGGTTTTTACGTGCAAAGAAGATATGTTGGTGTTTTTTAACTATGATCAGTTTACATATCTGAATATAAATGTCATGGTAAGTATAAATGAGTTTAAACTTCATCTCTGTTTGTGGTTTTTGAATGATACAAAATTCTTGAGGTATCTAACGATTTCTTTTGTCAAGAATGATTTCTTTTTGCAGAGAGTACAGATGTCTAAGTCTAGAGTCTGTTTTAGGAGTTTAACTCATGTATTGTATTTTGGATCTCCATTGTAAATTTTTGTTGTATGGTGATAGCAACAAAAATATCTTTTTGAATTTTCTTTAGTGGATCTGTGTTTTGTCACGAAACCGCCAAAGGGGGAGATTGTTACGGAATTTGAGTTGGCGTAGTTTCGTGAAAGTTTCAAGTCCTGAAGATTGAAGGTGAAGAAAGTTGGATCATTTAACTCAATCTCAAGAAAGAAGAATTCAAAAGGATCAGGTATGTTTAACTAAAGAATTTGTGTGATCCGAATACTTCTTGTAGTGTAGAAACACTTGGAAGAATCTTTCATTGCATAAAAATCAAAAACTGGACTTGGGACATGTTCAGGATCCGGATCAGGCTGTTCGATCCGGATCCCGAAGGTGGTTCGTTCATACATCGTCGCAATCCGGATCGTAGTCTCTTGATCCGGATCCCGAACGTTGAGTTTACCATCTACCTTGAACGATCCGGATCTTGCTTCGCAATCCGGATCCCGAACGTTGATGTTTGGTGAACTGTATGAACGATCCGGATCGTAGTCACATGATCCGGATCCCGAACCTTCGTTTTTCTGGAATTGGCTGTTTCGTTATGACGATCCGGATCTCAGTTATCACGATCCGGATCGCCGTCCGTAAAATTCCAGAAATGGCAGGTTTTTGATTCTTATCTCCTTCCTAGGGTTTCTAACCTATAAATAGACCCTATGTCTTTCTTTCTAGGGTCAATCCACATAGCCGTCATTTTCATATATCATCTTATACGGCTATAGATCCACATATAGAGAAGAAAGGAAATCATTAGAGAATACTCTATGTTTCTTCATCTATATTGATTAGTTTGATTCTAGGTTTTCATACTCACATCTTGAGTTGAATCAAACTAATGAATACTTAGATGGTATTTCCGATCTATCTTTGATCTAAGTATTCGGCGGATCATCACCACCCAAAAACAACGATTACCCCAAAATCGGCGCGTGGATTCGCGTGTCCTTGTGGATTCAAGGTTCAATCGCTCTCGTGGATTCAGAGCGAGGCACATTCGTGGATTCGAAGAGTGCTATTGGGTGAAGACCGTGGATTCGGTCGGACGTCGTGGATTCGACGTTGGACGCCGTGGATTCGGCGTTGGGCGCAGATCGTGGATTCGAGAAGCGTCTGGAGCGAGCGGAGAAGATCCTCTAGGAGCGTATGGAAAAGGTTGAGTCGTAAGTGTGTACGGTAAATCACCTTGTACGTGTTTTAATTCTAGTGGATTTCTGCCGTGTTATCGGTCCCGTGGTTTTTTACTCCGGTGATGGAGTTTTCCACGTAAAAATCTTGCGAGTTATTTTCATTTCCGCATTGGGTTTTTATCGCAACGATTTTTGAGTGTTTATACGTTTACACCTATTCACCCCCCTCTAGGTGTTTCTTCCCCTATTTAGATCCGTATTATATACGACCCAACACATTCCACGGATTGCCATACTCGCTCATCAATTGCGATGAGAAAAGCTCTCATCCGCACTTTCCAATAAGCATAATTAGTCCCATCAAAAAGAGGAGGTCTAAAAATATTACCACTTTCACCCAACATGATAGATAAACCTAAAACCCGCTCTGATACCAATTGTAGGTTATTAATCCCAAAGGATCTAAATAGGTACTATCAAACAACTAGAGGGGGGGGTGAATAGGTGTAATACTTAAAAACTCAATCTCAGTGCAAAATAAAAAACAATGCGGAAAATAAAAATAGCACACCGAGATATACGTGGAAACTCCAATCCAGGAGAAAAACCACGGGACCAACACGCAATAACAATCCACTAAGAATAGAAGAATAACAAGGTGATTACCGACTCCACGGACTCAACCCCTCCTTCAGCTTCTTCGGACCTTGCGCTGAATGGTTGGATGTCCACGCAATAACAATCCTCTAAGAAAAGAAGAATAACAAGGTGTCAACCCCTCCTTCAATTTCTTCGGACCTCGCGCTCCACCGATTGCACGTCCACTGCACACGTTCGAATCCACGAACGCCACTCGAATCCACGAGCACACGTTTCGAATCCACGAAACGCCTTCAACACATCGAATCCACGATGTCACGCCGAATCCACGACGCAAATAGCCGATATAGAATATAGGCTTCGATGGTGATCCTTTGCTTAGATTATCATGAAGGAACCGTAGAAGAAATCTCTAAGCAAAGACTAGATCAATTCGACGAAAGATAGATCATGGAAGAACCGTCGAATTGACCTAATAGAGGCGAAAGAGAAGAACGGTAAAAACCAGGCTCTAGGGTTGCTCACGAGTGTTTCTGAATTGATTCGTATTGGTCACCCTCGTTTAGAAACCCTAAGTATCTATTTATAACCCTTGGAAAAAGATAAAAGACGGTTTAGGAAATTTATCCCGATGGGGCATTGTGTACCGGTACCAAATATCGCGTTCCGGTACGCAATGGTGCAAACCACAGATTTTTCTATTGTGTTCCGGTACGCGAGTCCGTGTTCCCGTACGCAGTGCAATTTACTGAAAATTCTGTGTCGGGTTAGAGGAACTTCAAGTGTGGTTCCGGTACGTAATGTAAAAACTGATTTTTCCAAGATAAGCTTTATCCAAATCAAACCAAGTACCGGAAACCAAACTTAAAATAGATTGTAAGTTAAATCCAAGTTCCTAAAACCAAGTCTAAACCGGTTTTCACTAAGTTCCTGATTCCAATGATTATAAATGAACTTAAATCACCATGGTTTAATTAACCATACCTGAGTGTTATCTTGAGCTCATGTTGAATCTTCAATGAGTCTTCGAAAGCCGATTTGACAATTTGTTCCCTTTAAGACTCCGACTCAAACTCACGAAATGTGCCAACACAAAATGCCGTAACAAAGGCCACGTGGCGGTCGCTGGTTGGCCGGTCCATGTGCGCTCGGTCTACGCAAGGAGCGGAGCAGGTGTTTCGGGCTGCGTGCGCGGCGTGGTCGACGGCAGCGCGGGTGCGCGCACGTGGGCGCGCCAACCGAGGCGTCGACGCGGCCATGCGTCGACAGCTTGTTGGGCGCGGTGGCTGTTGGCTGTTCGGGGGACACGTGGCACGCTGTGGTTGATTCGGCGCTGATAGTTTTGGGTACGTTTTGGTTGTACTGTAGCGCCTGAAAGATTCGGGCACCCGAATGTGGGGACACAGAGGAAATTTCTTGATTTGTTTGGTTGAGGCTATATAAACCCCCCTTTGGATGCATTTTTTAGCCCTTTCCCAAGCTCTCCTTCGACAGAGCCTTGAAGCAACATTGTTTCTCTCCCTGTGCTCCATCTTGTGAGGAGTTTTCAGATTTTTTGGAGGCCGCGACATCGGCGTTTTCTGTGACGCGACGCACTTCGACGCTTCTTCAGTTTTTGGCTCCTACCGTCGCATTTCAGTGCGCGAGACTCCCTGAGCCACCCCGATGGACTTTTGAGCTGATTTTTACGGAAACGCGTTCACGAGAGGTACGCCTTCGATTTCCGTATTGATCACTTCATCTCATTTTGAGTTTTTGGCACGGTTCCCGAGGCAAACTTTGACCCCTTGTACTGCTGTGAGTTTTGGGACAGCAGTGGAGTATTGTTGGATTTTCTCGGTCTACAGGCATCGAAATGAGGCGTTTAAGGACTCGATTGATATCTACGCTTCGAGAGTAACGCACCAGTATTTTTATCGGAAGGAGGACTCTTCGAAGGTGATATTTATGCTTCTTTCGGACTGGTTTCCTACAAATTTCTGTTTGTGATAATTCAGCATACCCGCATTGTTGTATTTATATCTTGGCCTATAGGTGTCGGAACGGGACGTATAATTACTCGATTTGTATCTACTCGTCGCGAGGATCGCAACCGTAATTTTTCTGGGATTTTTGGAGGACTGTACACAGGTGAGAATCCCCCCTCTTCTCTGCTGGTTTGGAAAACAGCGTGTGCTGTTTGGGCATTTGGGGTATTTGATTGTTGTATGTAGTTGCATTGTTGGTTGAGCCAGAGGCTTGTGCGACTGAGTACCGAGGGTGCAGTTTCGGCGGATTTTGGATAGCGCGTGACTACGCACTTCACCGACTTCGGCTTTGCCTGCGGAAAGCGTTTCAGGTGGGTTGCCTTGTCCCCAGAACCGGTGGACGGTTCTCTAATTCTATATGTTAGAATGCATGCATGTGAGTACCCATACGTGGTTGAAGGGTAAGCTTAGGGATGATAATTGTATCAGGGAATTACAAAATATTTATTCATGTTATGACTTTGGGAACTAGCAAGTTTGGATATTCAAGTTGATGGTTGAGGAAAGCTTACCTTCTCGGATTATTACTCTTAGATTGCTAGCATGCATGATTTAAGATACAACTAAACAAAATGAGATGTAAGCATGAAAATGGCCTTGATTATGTGATTGATGCTTACTTGACTATTGTACATGCCTCTAGTGGATTGAGATCTAGCATACTGTAGATGACTATGTTCATTTCATACTAGATGATATAAAGATCATGCTTAATTAATCATTGGCCTATTTATGTGGGATTGACATTTATAGTAGTGATTTATTAGCATGCCATGTTAGCACATAGTCTTTCATGAGGATTGATTATTTGAGGGGACAGGATATTACATCTATGTGCGGGTATTACTCTGAGGATTTATTATGGATTATAGATCATGCATTATGAACAGGTGTAGTTCATTAGTGATTTTGGCATGTTGTTTATATCTTGTAGAGCTACCATTTGACATGTTCTTACTTCTATCTTTCTTAAGGACAATTTCATGCTGTATGGACATCTAGATAGGCCATCTTCTACTGCTACACTATCATGTTGGAATCTGACTTAGGAGAAACCATGTTTGTTCTTTCTCCTTTTCTTCTAGATTCATGTTGCTCGGGTTCGAGCAGGGGTTTGGGATAGTGTAGTCGGGACTGTGTGTTTGGGACAGGTTGGATTAGATTGTGGACTTGTGGGGTTTTGCGGCGACCGCGGATATTGGGCGGTTGACCGAATATATACTTGTGCATCAGATTGGGTATCAGATTTTCTCTAGTGGATGGAGTTTCCCACTTATTGTTTACTGTTGTTTCAGTTTGGGGATCGGGTTTTCTTTTAGTGGATGAGTTTTCCCACTTTGATCAGAGTCGTGATCCAGTCCTGCTATATGGTGATATGTCACGCCCTGAGATTCGAAAGTGGGTCAAAATTTTCTTTTATTTATTTATTTATTTTTTTTTATCAGAGTTAAAACTTGAACTCTCCAAGGCGTGAACAGACCGCCACACATATAGAAAAGTCTCTGTATCTCCAACAGAGTCTTCCCTATATGTGCTCGGCTAACAGATACAGTCAATCAGAGTAGATACAAGATAGATATACTAATTAAGTTCTACTCCATTACATCCACAAGGTTCCAGAGTTATTACAATCCAGTTTCTCAAAATAGAAATATCAGTTATAAGTTTTACTAAAACCAAAAAGGGTACATCCTACCAGGGTCAGTCTATCTCACGTCCTCACACAGAGCGTCCAAAAGTCCCCCCACCCGAAGGACCTGAAAAAACAGTCACCCGAGGGTGTGAGACACACCGGAGTGTATCCCAGTGGGCACGACGGGCCGGGAAATAGCAAGCTGTACCTACTAGATACAATAATAAGCGGATAGCAAAAGTAGGATATACTGCAACTGAAAGGTATAATTCAAATATGTACCATTAATCATGGATTAATCAACAGAGCAGTGTAATCATATATAAAGCTGTTCATGCTATAACTGATAATCTGACAAGTAGGAATGAATATGTTATAGCTGACAAACAGGAAATAGTCATACTATCACTGATAATCTGGCGAGCAATAAATGATCATGCTATAACTGATAAGCAGGAAATAGTCATACTATCGCTGATAATCTGGCAGGCAGAGAATGATCATACTATAACTGATAATCTGACAAGCAGGAAATAACAAAGATCATGCGTCAAAGGTGTCACCACAAATATACCCAATCGAATGCCACTGTTGGCCACAAGGGCCTCAGGCTAAACTGCCATGGAGCATATGACCTCAGGCTAAACCACTTTTGGTCACACAATCAAGCTATCATAACCCCACTAGGCTCACGGGTCGATCAGACCTCTCTACCGGTAAAGAACACCCACACGGTGGCCAAACCGTCGGTGTGCGTGACGAAAAGCTTGGCTCGACGGCGATCATAATGCTGATGCTCAAACCATGGTCCACTGACCACATAGACGGCAAGAAGCCGAGGAAAATCCCCACTGGGATACTAGTATAACATGCCACATGCTGAAGTAGTATCTCCTATTCTAAATATGCAGTGAAGAATAGAGACAGGTATAGAACTATGCTAGTGACCAATCAAGCATGGCATGTGTCCAGGAAATGCATATCAACTGTTGAAGAAATCATGATATAACTCAACATGATAAACAAGCAACTGCTGGAAAATAAGCATGATATGTCTCAGTAGGGTAATCAAGCAATTGCTGGTAGATAAGCAAGTAATAAGAACAGGTATAAACTCAATAGCAATCATACTGCTAAATCTCAGTCCACGGTCGGTAGACCGGACAGACGGCGAGAAGCCGAGGAAATCCTCACTAGGATATCCATACTGATGCAATTCATGCCAAGTACTGAGACTAGAACTCCTATTCTAAACATGCAGTGAAGAATAGAGTATAACGAAAGGCTCATATGTATAATCAGGCAATATAGCTGAAATAACTGAATGCTGGAATGAAAGCATATAGTAAGGCTAAAGCATAGGTTCAGGGCTACACCAAGAACAGGGGTCCGACCTACCACGGCACCCAATAGGGCCGACCTGATAAAACGCGGACCGAAGATAACCCACCTGTATATAGGAGGAACAACGACTCCACCAGAAGGTAGACGGTCACGATAACCACAAGACGGATCACGGCTGGCTCCTGACGACTGGGCCCTACAATAATACCGGGTGACAACTCAGGATCTATCAATCCTCAAAGTGCAACTAGCGCGAATTGACTATTTCGTCGATTAACGCAATAATAAGCAATTTAGCTTTTCAAGAACCCCCGAGAAACCCACTGTTTTGGCTCGTTCTCTCAAACGGTAAATCATTTTTATGAGCCGTCACCTCCAGTAGATGACATTCGACTTGCTGAACGCCGTGCTCACCCATTTGTGGCAGCACGATGCCCGGGGCAAACTTCGGGCCATAATTTACTTCTCTAACCTAGCCGAAAAGCGTTTTCGTTTCTTCGGCTCACCAAAACCCAAAATAAACGCGAGCATCGCGTTCAGTGACCCCAAATTAGCCAGGAGTACACTGTTACAACTTTTCAAACAGACCCTAATACTGTTATTAAGTAATTATTGCATTTAGGCTTGGTTTTGATACAGCTTTAAATCTATACTTCATATGCTAAAACTTTGTATATCAAAGTGCTTCCAAACAGTGCAAGGACACTGGGGCTCACTTCCTTTGCAGCCCAGGTCTGCTGGTTCAACCAGAACCACAACCTTGCTCTCACACAAGTTCACAATGCACCATACACTTGTCCACACAGATCAGGTTGATCTGAAGTGAGCATCAAGCTCAGGGGACAATTCTGAGTAACTTTGATATACAACTCGAGAGCTAATTCCCATGTTTCCTTCATTGGGGCATTTCCACAAACACATGGTAGGCACAGTTTTATACAATATACACAAACCATTGTTGCAGGTTGTTCTCAGCAAATACTGGACCATTTTGCTTCCAACTTGGAAGGAAATGATCCACTTCACTTACTGATCACTTCCCCTCAACTTGGAGCAATCAAACTCCCCCAAACCGGCCGGGCCCGAGGAAGAAGATGACCTCCTCGGCTTTGAAAATCATGATGATCAACCCAGGACTTATGGGCTTCATCCAAATGCACCAGCAGGTGCACCTCATCCCCCTGATGCTCTCCAAGTCCATGCCTGGTCGACGGGGTGAGGAGGCGCCGGCCGGGCTCCAAGCTCATTTCGAGCTTCAAGCCTCTAATGGCGAAATTCAACAGAGCCCATGGGAAGCACTCAAACTTGCAAGGTAGGTTCCCTAGACCCGTACGAAGCTTCCCGACCCACTCCGGGTTGCCGGAGATGGCCGGAGCGCCGGCGGCCAAGAATGAGGTCATTCTCGGGTTGAACATGGCCACCGCCACCCGATGCTGCATGGGCAACATGCAAGTGCATGGATGCACTCATTGCGCTCCCCGAAACCCATTTGGACTAGTGCCCGGCGGCGAGGAGGCGCGCCGGCGCCGGAGCCGCAAGCTCGGCCAACATGCAATATTCCAAAAATCTAGGGCATCAAACTGCAATTCACCGGGTTGACCATACTCCACCAAATTTGGTGGAGTTGGTCCCCTCCTCCTACAGTCCAAGCACCCCGAGTTTGAGCCATTTTGGCCAAACGGTTGCCGAGTTCTTCCGAGGCGGAGCTAGGTTAGGTTTCCGGCGAGACCTTGCTCCCGCCGGCCAACCAAACTGCATGGGGACTTGAGCTTGTGCAGGAAGCATCCTTAGGACATGGGGAGTCTACTGCTAAGGGTCTCGGGTGCTAGGAACCAGTGGTTAGGGTGCTCTCACCTTGGCCGGAGTTGGTGAAGGAGGAAGAAGCCGGTTCTCGGGTCTTTCTTCACGCGCGGCCTTGGGCACTCTCCAGCAACACTCCACTGGTACAGAGGAACTCCACTGGATCTCCAGATCAAGATTTGGAAGAAGTTGGTTCCATCTTCTTCTTCCTCTCTCTCTCTCTCGGTTTTCTTCAATGGAGGGGGTGACTCCTCGGCCACCACAACACCAAGGCCTTATGAGGATTAACTCTTGGGAGTTAGAAATCCCAAGAGCCTTCCTCGTGTAACCTCCCACGAGGAAGCCCAAAAGCCAAAAGGATTTAATGCAAGATTCTTGCACCAAACCGGGTTCACACAAAACCCCCAGCCCGAGCTCTGCACAACCACCCTCATGGGCTTCTCAAGTTGGCAGAGGCCCAATGAACCAAGTCCCAAGAGTTCTGGCCCAAGATCACCCAACAACTTAAAGGAAAAGTGATAATTCGGCACCTTTCACGCATTTCGAGAAAATTTACTCTACAAAATGCGAAATGGACTTCACCACGACGTCCGGCTCGTCGAGAGCTTCAAGATAGGCTGTTCATTTGCTCAATTTGGTGCACAAATGAATTCTCGGGCCATTCTGTTCTGTATGTCGCAACCCGACACACGCACTTCGATGCACACGGATCGCCAAACGCGGAAACCGTCAGTGCCATTGCGCTCAGAACGTCAAAATTAGTTAGGATCCACTACTCATACCCCTATGTCAGGGTTTTAGACAGTGGTTCGGCCAACTGTCGCTTGCGAAGGGTCGAAAATCGCGAGTTACTATTCACACTTAAGTCGCGGGGCCCGTTTTTGATTTCTGATTTCGGGAAGATCCGTCCGTCGGATCGAAAACATATGAATATGAAACTTCTATGTTTCGACGAGACGATCGCAATGGTGATCTCGGATTTTCCAGATCAGACCCCGATCAAAAGTCGATATTTTTGGGGTCCTATTTACTTATTTTCTGCTATTTAAAATTCCAGAAATTTATTTAAATCTTTTTAAAATTCACGATTACTACATGATACTTGTTACAGTGATAGTTGTTACAGTGATACTTGTTACAGTGATACTTTACTCGTGTGGGTCGCTCCTCTCAAGTGCCACTCCGGAGTGTGCAACCGGACGGATCGAGGCCGGTCTGTTACTTACTTTAGTTTGCGATCGGACGAACAGAGGTCGATCTGTTGCTTACTTTGGGATGCGACCGTACCGGTCAGAAGTCGGTCTGTATCCCGCGATTGAGTTCTTGAGATACTGAGTTCGTGAGATTGATGACAGAGCAGGCAGTACCGGATTTTATACCGGTTCGTTTGATTGGGTTTATTCGGGCAGGTACTCTTATTGTTACACTCGTGCCTGGGGGCTGAGTGGAGTGTAGTAGTTGTGTTTAGACTAGTGCTAGTGTTGTCGGGAACCGGTTGGGGTTAACGGTGGTCCCGTGTCGTTGAAAGTACTTTGACCGTTGTGTGAGAGATTGAGGATCTTGAGTCTATCCGTTCTGAGAGAGAGCGTGGATTTTGACTATAGCCTGCATGTGCCACTATTCGATGGCGAATTAGTCCAGTTGGACACCCTATGTTGATACACTAGGGAGGCGCAGGTTTGACTAGACCAGATGTGGCAGTCAGCTCGATTGGGTCGATTGTGCACCCCGGGTGCGGTTGGTTGCATACCTTTCATTGTCTTCCCCTTTTGAGCATTTAGATAGAGGCATAGTAGCTATAGAGTATCTCCAGCTTTCTTATTTAGTTTTTACTGCTTCGTTATCTTATGCCTCTAGTAGACTTCGTGGGCAGATCGTCGGACTTGGCGGTGGTACCCACTAAGAACTCCCTTTCGGTATAGTTTTCACACCCATTGGCCCCCCCCCCCCCCCCCCCCCCCCTTCTTTCTTTTCTTTTATTTGTTTTGCAGAGTCTTAGCGGGTGTTGCTGATTCTGCGGTTGCTATGCGAGACGAGGGAGTCGCGAGCTAGATCCCTACCCGTCTGTGGAGAGTAGTTGTACCCCTACATTGGAGATTCTGAGTACAGCCAGTAGATTATTTATCTTTCCGCTTTTGAGAGATCATTGTATTGTGAGGATCTGACTTGTACTGAGAGCCTGTACACTGATGTATTATTTTCAGGTTACCTCCCTATTGAGTTCTGGTTTATTGTATTTGAAGATATTGTATGATTATCATTTATGGGAGATGGATATTGTATCATTATTCCAGTTGTACAGATGGTTGGTTTTAGTTTTACAGCACTTTTATTTAATAGCTCTGATATCTGTTTAGCTGTAGCCCCTTTCTTGCAGGTAGGACGCTTCGCCTATGCGGGGTTTTGCCTAGGCGGCGGATCTGTTGGCGAGCCTGGGTCGCAGTTTCGACCCCAGGGCGTGACAATTTGTCCATCCAAACTCAATTGATTGCCAAACCCGTTCATCGATGGAAATCAAGAACGTTCTCATGCGTACTTTTCAATATGCATAATTTGTTCCATCGAAGAACCGTGGTCTATTGATGTTTCCACTTTCAACCATTGTTTACAAGCCTATTCCCGCTCTGATACCACTTGTGGGTTATGAATAATATGGATCTGAATAGGGGAAAAACCACGTAGAGGGGGGGTGAATAGGTGAAAACAATAAACATACCAAATTGTTGCGTAAAAAAAAAATAACCCAATGCGGAAAATAAATAAAGTACGCAAGATTTACGTAGAAAACTCCGTCACAGGAGTAAAAACCATGGGACCGATAACACGGCGAAATCCACTAAGATTAAACACGTACAAGGTGATTTACCGTAACCCTACGACTCAACCTTCAACCTTTTTCATACACTCCTAGTTGATCTTCTCCGCTCGCTCCGAACTGTTACGGAATTTGAGTTGGCGTATTTCGTGAATTCGGTTAAGTCTTGAAGATTGAAGGTAAAGGAAGTTGGATCATATAACTCAATCTCAAGGAAGAAGAATTCAAAAGGATCAGGTATGTTTAACTTAATATCTTTGGTGATCCGAATACTTCTTATAGCGTAGAAACACTTGGATGGATTTGTTATTGCATAAATATCAAAAACTGGACATGGGACATGTTCAGGATCCAGATCAGACTCTTCAATCCGGATCCCGAAGGTGGTTCGTTCATACACCAGTTCAATCCGGATCGTAGCTTCCCTTGATCCGGATCCCGAACATTGAGTTTACCATTTTCCTTGAACGATCCGGATCAGGCTTCGCAATCCGGATCCCGAACGTTGATGTTTGGTGAACTGTATGAACGATCCGGATCAAGCACTTCGATCCGGATCCCGAACCTTCGTCTTTTTGGAATCTGTTTTTCTCGCTACTGCAATCCGGATCGCCGATTTCCGATCCGGATCGTCGTCATGTAAAAACTCCAGAAAAGGTTAGTTTTTGATCCTTATCTTCTTCCAAGGGTTTCTAACCTATAAATAGACCCTATAATTCTTTTTCTAGGGTTACTCCAAAAAGTAGCCGTCATAATCAAATATCATCTTATACGGCTTCAGATCCACATATAGAGAAGAAATGGAATAACTAGATTAATTCTATGTTTCTTCATCTATATTTATTAGTTTGATTCTAGGTTTTCATACTCACATTTTGAGTTGAATCAAACTAATGAATACTTAGATGGTATTTCCTATCTATCTTTGATCTAAGTATTCGGCGGATCATCACCACCCAAAAACAACGATTTACCTCAAAATCGGCGCGTGGACTCGCGTGGCCTTGTGGATTCAAGGTGCAACCGCTCTCATTGATTCGGAGCGAGGTACGTTCGTGGATTCTAAGCGTACTACTGGGTGAAGACCGTGGATTCGGTCGGACGTCGTGGACTCGACGTTGGACGCCGTGGATTCGGCGTTGGACGCACATCGTGGATTCGAGAAGCGTCTGGAGCGAGCGGAGAAGATCAACTAGGAGCGTATGGAAAAGGTTGAGTCGTCTGTGAGTACGGTATATCACCTTGTACGTGTTTAATTCTAGTGGATTTCACCGTGTTATCGGTCCCGTGGTTTTTTACTCCGGTTTGGAGTTTTCCACGTAAAAATCTCTGCGTGTTATTTATTTTTCCGCATTGGGTTTTTATATCGCAAAGATTTTTGAGTGTTTATGGTTTACACCTATTCACCCCCCTCTAGATGTTTTTTCCCCTATTTAGATCCTATTATTCATATAACCCAACACGAACGCTGATCGAATCCACGATTTGCGTCCCAACACCGAATCCACAACGTTCAACATCGAATCCACGACGTCCAACCGAATCCATGGCCTTCACCAATGCAGCACGTCTCGATCACACGTATGTGCCTCGCTCCGAATCCACGAGAGCGGTAGCACCTTGAATCCACAAGGCCACGCGAATCCTCGCGCCAATTTTTGGAAAAATCGTTGTTTTTGTTGGTGATGATAATCCACCGAATACTTAGATCAAAGATAGATAAGAAAACACCATCTAAGTATTCATCAATTTGATTCTACAAGAAATAGGAGTTTGAAAACTCTAGAATCAAATTGATCAATATAGATGAAGAAACATATGATTGATCATATTTTCCTTTCTTCTCTATATGTGGACTTTGATTATCTCCATTTTAATTCTTTTTTATCGGTTACCCTAGATGTGAAATTAGGGTTTATTTATAGACTAGAAATCTTTGGAATGAGATAAGAATAAAAAACTACCTTATTTGGAATTTTCCCGCTCGGCGGTCCGGACTGGATTAAATCTAATCCGGACTGTCGTCTTTAGATAGAGCTTTTCCAGAAAAACAAGTTCGGGGTCCGGACTGGAATTCTCTGATCCGGACTGTTCTTGCGATTTCAGCAAACACATAGTTCGGGGTCCGGACTGAGCAAAGACTGTTCCGGATTGGAATTCCGCATGAACTAAACTTTGTTTAGGGTCCGGACTGGAATGGTCTGATCCGGATCCTGAACATCCAACTTGTCCAGTTTTTTATTTTTATGCAATTAAAAATCATCCAAGTGTTTCTAAACTATAAGAATATATTCGGATCACCAAAATTTTTTAGTTAAACGTACCTGATCCTTTTAAATTCATTCTTCTTGAGATTGATGTATATGATCCACAATCCTTCACCTTCAATCTTCAAGACTTTTACCACTTCACGAAATACGCCAAAACAAAATCCTTAACAGCCTCTGCCGGCTAATTTGTCATCCATCACCTAGCACCAAGCGCTTCTATCCATAACTCGCCTCTGGCGGCAGATCCTAATCCAAAGGAACTACAACGCCATGCTCCATACTCAACGCCTACTCCATCGAGGTGTCCTAAATCTGTAATGGAGGGACCGAATGAGCTAAATGGTATCCTGACGCAATCCACTCCCAGACACACATATCCTATGCGCCTCGTCCCTCTAAACATGGAGCGCACAGTTCAACAACTGCAAAAACTCTTTGACACAAGGCGGCTCTCAAGTAGTCGCTCCATCACCACCAGCCACGATTCTGCCTCCAAAGGCTCCAAACTCAAACCTACGAATCAGGGTGGTTCATCTGCCGGAACTGGCTCAGTCGATCGATAATGTCCCGCAGCCCATCTGCTGTCAGCTATCCACCCTGCCTCAGTGCATCGATACCAACGTCGTCACGGAGGGGGCTACTCAGTGCTCCGACTACTATATCACCCAAAACCAGGTACCCACTCCACCAGCTGCCCACTCCGCCGCTGATATGCCTCTAACAATCTTGCCATCTGGGTCCGGAGCTCTCTGACCTCAATCCGGGTATCCAGCCCAACTCTAACAGTTCAGGCTCAACTGCTGCGACAGGATGCACACGGGATAGAACCCAGCGTCGGGGAGACACCGCTCACCACGACCAAAAACCGCAACACAGCACACAACAAACACTCGACCCAATCCAGCGAAAGCCTAAAGCATGTCACCCATTCCACAGCATTATGTTGTCTGCAGCCAACATAATCACTTAGGAGAATAAACATACCGATCACTCATCCCGTCCCTTTGGAGAGGTATAAAACTCGATCAGGACTCTCGCAAAAAATCACGACTCTCACGAAGTCATCCTAGGGGCCAACAACAAGCCTAGGGTTTCTAAGTCCACCATGACCTACATCCTAGGCTCTGATACCACTCTAATCTGTCACGCCCCGGGGTCGAAACTGTGACACGGGCTCGCCAACAGATCCGCCACCTATACGAAAATCCCGCATAGGCGAAGCGTCCAACCTGCAAAGAATAATCTACTACAGCTAAACAGATATCAGAGTTGTAAAATAAAAAGCTGTAAAACTCAAATCCAACACTGTACAACTGGAAAAATTATACAATATCCATCTCCCAAAAATAGAATCATACCATAACCTCTGATACAATATCCAAGAACCCAAACAGGGAGATAAACTAAAATAATAATACACTAGTGTACCGGCTATCAGTACAAGTCAGATCCTCACATTACAATAATCTCTCAAAAGCAGAAATAAAATAATCTACTGACTGTACTACAGATCTTCAATATGGGGGTACAGCTACTCTCCAAAGACGGGTAGGGATCTAGCTCGCGACTCCCTCGCCTCGAACAGCAACAGTAGAATCAACATCTCCCACAGATGACTCTGCAAAGCATTGGAGAGGGAAGAAAAATGAGGGGGAGAACCCCCAATAGGTGTGAGAACTGTTACGGCATTTTGGTGTTGGCATATTTCGTGAGTCAAGTCAGTGAGTTGAGTCGGAGTCTTAAAGGGATCAAATTGTCAATCAGCAATCAAAGACTTAGAGAAGATTCAACAAGAGCTCAAGTTGACACTCAGTGTCTTGAGTCTTGAAGATTGAAGTTGAAGAATTATGGATCAGTTACATCAATCTCAAGAAGAAAGTATTCAAAAGGATCAGGTATGGTTAACTAAATAATTTTGGTGATCCGAATACTTTCTTATAGTGTAGAAACACTTGGATGAATTTTTAATTGCATAAAAATCAAAAACTGGACATGGGACATGTTCAGGATCCGGATCAGACAGTCCAATCCGGATCCCGAAGGGTGCTTGTTCATTGGCAAATCCGATCCGGATCAAAGGTCATTTCGATTCGGATCCCGAACATGGGTTTTTGCTGGAATACATGAACGATCCGGATCGGGCATTTCAATCCGGATCCCGAACCCTGTTTTTTCTGGAATAGCCTGACTCGTTACGACGATCCGGATCACAGTAAATCCGATCTGGATCGCCGTCCTGAAAATTTCCAGATAAGGTAAGTTTTTGATTCTTATCTCTTTCCAAAGGTTTCTAAACTATAAATAGACATTTAGGGTTTCTCAAAAACGTGGGGAGCACGGCCGATCAATTTATAAAACACTTGAGAGCAACCCTAGAGGCTAGGTTTTTATCGTTCTTCTTTATAGCCTCTTTTAGGTCAATTCGACGGTTCTTTCAAGAACATATCTTTTGTCGAATTGATCTAATCTTTGCTTAGAGATTTTTCCCATGGATCTTCATTGATAATCTAAGCAAAGGATCACCATCGAAGCCAACATTCTTACCGGCTGAGTTTGCGTCGTGAATTCGACGTGGCATCGTGGATTCGGTGTGCTAAAGGCGTTTCGTGGATTCGAAACGTGTGCTCGTGGATTCGAGTGGCGTTCGTGGATTCGAACGTGTGCAGTGGACGTGCAATCGTTGGAGCGCAAGGTCCGAAAAAGTTGAAGGAGGGGTTAAATCCGTGGAGACGGTAATCACCTTGTTATTCTTCTTTTCTTAGTGGATTGTTATTGCGTGGACATCCAATCGGTGAGCGCAAGATCCGAAGAAGCTGAAGGAGGGGTTTGAGTCCGTGAAGTCGGTAATCACCTTGTTATTCTTCTATTCTTAGTGGATTGTTATTGCGTGTTGGTCCCGTGGTTTTTCTCCTGGATTGGAGTTTCCACGTAAATCTCGGTGTGCTATTTTTATTTTCCGCATTGGTTTTTATTTTGCACTGAGATTTGGTTTTATAAGTATTACACCTATTCACCCCCCCCCCCCCCCCTCTAGTTGTTTGATAGTACCTATTTAGATCCTTGTGGATCCTTTATAAAAACCTACAATTGGTATCAGAGCGGGTTTTAGGTTTATCTATCATGATGGGTGAAAGTGGTAATATTTATAGACCTCCTCTTTTTGATGGGACTAATTATGCTTATTGGAAAGTGCGGATGAGAGCTTTTCTCATCGCAATTGATGAGCGGGTATGGCAATCCGTGGAATACGGTTGGGTGCATCTTGTTGAGGAAGTAGGAAATTCTACTACCCCAAAACCTCGCTCTAGATGGTCCAAAGAGGAATTTGAAAGATCTTCTTACAATGGGAAAGGTATGAACGCTCTATTTAACTCTCTTTCCTCGACTGAGTTCACAAGAATTTCCGCGTGTGAAACCGCGAAGGAAATTTGGGATGTTCTCAAAATTACACATGAGGGTACTAATCTTGTAAAAATTCAAAAGCTCCAGATGCTTTCAAGTCAATTTGACTCTATTCATATGGAAGAGCATGAATTGTTTACAGATTATTACACTAGACTTCAAGATGTAATAAATACATGTGCTAATTTAGGAGAAAAGATCCCGGAGTCGAAAATTGTAAGAAAGATACTCCGGACTCTTCCGGAACGGTTTAGGGCAAAGATTACCGCCATTGAAACCGTTAGTCATCCGGATGAGATGAGTGTAGAGGGATTAGTAGGTGCTTTGTAAACTTATGAAATGACTTTTCCTACTAATCAAGTTTCTTCCAAGTCTTCTTCTAAGCTTACAGGTATTGCATTCAAATCAACTAAGGAAGAAGATGGTGAATCGAGTTCCGACGATGAAATCTCTTTTGCCGATTTTGAAGAACAATTGGCGCGGATCACAAAGAAATTTCGTCGAAAGTTTTGGAAGAATCGAACCGATGGATCTTCATCCACGAAACCTTCTAAAGGATCATCGGGTTCTAAATCCTCTAACCTCAAAAGCTTTGCAAAACCTTCTAAAGAAAAAGAAAAAGATGATTTCGAAGGAGAAATCCAATGCTATAGATGCAAAGGCTATGGCCATTTTTCAACGGAATGTCCTTCTCCGAAATCATATAAAAAGAAGGCTTTGCAAGCGAAAACTTGGGACGATTCTACTTCTAATGAATCAACCTCAAGTAAAGAGGAAAAAGTCGTTGCTTTTCATGCCTCTCAAATTCCCTCTTCTAATTTGTGTTTATCATCTTTAGTCACTGACTCTACTCCTTTGATTTTGTATGAAACATCAACAACCGGCGGAGAGTCATCAAGTGAGGGGGAGTCGGACGAAGAAGAACTCGTTGAGGCATATCAACAACTTCTTACGGAATCAAAGAAGATGGCCAAACATATTAAGAAGTTGAGAAAGCAACGACTTGAAGTTCAAGACGAGAATCAAGATTTAAAGATAAAACTTCATGATCTCGAGGAGGAACAAGGACGTTTATTGGATAACAATAAAATCCTCCAAGAAAAGCTAAACCAATCGGAGACAAACGCTAAATCATATATGGACAAGATTGGTTTTCTAGAAAAACAGTTTGAGGAGATTCATGTCACCAACCAAGCATTGACCAAGCAAGTTCATGAACTCAAATCCGACATACAAAGGCTTTCAACCGTTTCCAAGAAACTAGATTGTATGTGCGGATTAGGTCAAACAAGCAAAGTTGGTTTGGGATTTAAAAAGGATCAAACTGTGCATGCTTCAAGTTCCACAATCAAATTGAAAGGAAGAACGTGTCACCTTTGTGGACTTGAAGGACATTTGGTGAAGACGTGCCCGAAAAAGGGAAAGAAGAATTCTTCGGCAACTTCATCTACGGAGCGAACTCAACGGAATCAAAAGACACATCAAGTCAAAGGAGTTCACTCAACCCACCAAAGGTCCGAGCCACAACATCAATCATACAAGTGGATCACTACGAGGCAAAGACCTAAGGTGAATCAACAGTCAAAGCGGACAACCCCCGGCCACAACGAATCAAGACAACCCAAAATCCAGCGATTTTGGATTCGGAAAGGTGATATCTTTCCTTGTCTTAAGTTCTAAATAGCTTATGACTGTATGTAATGCTTTGATTGGTTTTCCCTTCATATCTTTCTTAATCTTTGCATTACATATTTTTCAATGCTCTTCGTTTTTATACTTTATTTTTGAACAAAAGGGTTTTTACTGAACAAGTGCATTGAATAAAAAGGGTTTCACGTTCATTCACTCCAAATTAATTTTATATGAATTATCAACTTTACTCCATAATCATAATCTTGGAGCATTGGTCATATTGACTTTAATTGCATCTTTTCACGCATTTAGAAATCTATTATGCTTTTGACATCATAATATTTCGATGTTGCAATGATCATTTATGTTAATTAAGTCATCTTTTAAGTGATCAAAGTTAATTTCTCTCTCGATGATCTCTTGGTATAGTTTTTATCTTATTTGGCTGTTTAGTCGAGTATGAAATCGAGATCAATATTTGGCTGAATACTTTATATCTTAAATAATTGATAGCCAATTGAGGGGGAGTCAAAGAAAAAGTATTATGCTCAAAAGATGTGGAAAGAGTTACATCCCAATGAGGAGTGTGAAAACTACCACCACATGAAGGAAAGAGCTACCACCTCGGTCGTCCGAGTACTGTGTGCAGCTACCACATGTATACCAAGCAAGGTTTTTCAAGTTTGATTAAATAAAATGCATGTTGAAATACTTGACTCTGTCAAAATTTCAAGGTTGGTATAAGGTGGGATTTTTAATGAAAGATGCTCAAAGAGCCACTCTCTTCAATAAATTGACTAGATATATTATCTAATTTATCTGGGATGTTAGACATCTATTGATCTTGGTATTTCATTTTCTTTACCAAATTGATGATTTGATAAAGGCATTACGCATAAGATCATGTTAGATGTGATTGAAGTTGTTCAACTTTAAGGGTTTTAATTTCCATAAATTTTCGTTTCGTTTTTGAGTATTTTTGATAGATTTGGTATAATCTATTTCTTGTTGCATGAAACGATGACTTTTGTTTAAAGTTGATGCGCTAAAGTGCTTACATACTTTTTCTGGTTTTTATGCATATCATGAAAAACTGTTTATAATGCCTTATCTTTGTTTTTCATGATTTTGGAGTAAATCTTTTTAATTTCGTGAAATTAATTGGATTGAATGGCGTCTGTGTGAATTCATTGTTTAAAGCACTTAATTTGATTTCTTGATGGAATACAAATCGGTATTTGAAAAGATTCTAAAATCTGGATTTGTTTCAAGAAATTATTTGATTTTTGATTTCTGGTACAGGTACGCAATCTGCATTTTTGTAATATACCGGAACTGAGCCTTTATCTCTCTTTCTCTATGAACTAATGCTGTTAGTGATTTCCTTTTGTCTAGTATGTTCACTGTTTGACAATTTGTGACAAAAAGGGGGAGAACAGAAAATAATGATCGTATCACAAAGGGGGAGAACATAAATGCTCAAGACAGGGGGAGAACATGGAGAACATATTAGAGATGCTCATGATAGGGGGAGATAAAGAAAAGATTGAAAGAGCCGAAAAACAAAAGAACCAAAAGGACGAATCAAATGTAGGATTTTAATTTCTAACGACTAACGTTTGATTTTGTTTGGAGTTTTGTTTTGCAGGAATTACATCACTTTAAGACTCTAAGTCCTAAGTCATAGAGTTTGTTCTAGGACTGTTTGGTTCAAATGTAATTTTGTATTTATTGGATCTTTCACGCAAAGAAAATCAATGTTTTGGTGATAACATTGAATTTCAATTTTTTGGTTTAAGATGAGTGACTTGAGCGCTTTTATGTATTTTTGGATTTTATCACGAAATTGCCAAAGGGGGAGATTGTTACGGCATTTTGGTGTTGGCATATTTCGTGAGTCAAGTCAGTGAGTTGAGTCGGAGTCTTAAAGGGATCAAATTGTCAATCAGCAATCAAAGACTTAGAGAAGATTCAACAAGAGCTCAAGTTGACACTCAGTGTCTTGAGTCTTGAAGATTGAAGTTGAAGAATTATGGATCAGTTACATCAATCTCAAGAAGAAAGTATTCAAAATGATCAGGTATGGTTAACTAAATAATTTTGGTGATCCGAATACTTTCTTATAGTGTAGAAACACTTGGATGAATTTCTAATTGCATAAAAATCAAAAACTGGACATGGGACATGTTCAGGATCCGGATCAGACAGTCCAATCCGGATCCCGAAGGGTGCTTGTTCATTGGCAAATCCAATCCGGATCAAAGGTCATTTCGATCCGGATCCCGAACATGGGTTTTTGCTGGAATACATGAACGATCCGAATCGGGCATTTCAATCCGGATCCCGAACCCTGTTTTTTCTGGAATAGCCTGACTCATTACGACGATCCGGATCACAGTAAATCCGATCCGGATCGCCGTCCTGAAAATTTCCAGATAAGGTAAGTTTTTGATTCTTATCTCTTTCCAAAGGTTTCTAAACTATAAATAGACATTTAGGGTTTCTCAAAAACGTGGGGAGCACGGCCGATCAATTTATAAAACACTTGAGAGCAACCCTAGAGGCTAGGTTTTTATCGTTCTTCTTTATAGCCTCTTTTAGGTCAATTCGACGGTTCTTTCAAGAACATATCTTTTGTCGAATTGATCTAATCTTTGCTTAGAGATTTTTTCCATGGATCTTCATTGATAATCTAAGCAAAGGATCACCATCGAAGCCAACATTCTTACCGGCTGAGTTTGCGTCGTGGATTCGACATGGCATCGTGGATTCGGTGTGCTAAAGGCGTTTCGTGGATTCGAAACGTGTGCTCGTGGATTCGAGTGGCGTTCGTGGATTCGAACGTGTGCAGTGGACGTGCAATCGTTGGAGCGCAAGGTCCGAAGAAGTTGAAGTTGGGGTTAAATCCGTGGAGACGGTAATCACCTTGTTATTCTTCTATTCTTAGTGGATTGTTATTGCGTGGACATCCAATCGGTGAGCGCAAGATCCGAAGAAGCTGAAGGAGGGGTTTGAGTCCGTGGAGTCGGTAATCACCTTGTTATTCTTCTATTCTTAGTGGATTGTTATTGCGTGTTGGTCCCGTGGTTTTTCTCCTGGATTGGAGTTTCCACGTAAATCTCGGTGTGCTATTTTTATTTTCCGCATTGGTTTTTATTTTGCACTGAGATTTGGTTTTATAAGTATTACACCTATTCACCCCCCCCCCCCCCCCCCCCCCCTCTAGTTGTTTGATAGTACCTATTTAGATCCTTGTGGATCCTTGAGAGGAAAGAAAAATGAGGGCGAGAACCCCCAATGGGTGTGAGAACTACATCAACACGTAGTTCTCAGTGGGTACCGCCACCAAGCCCGACGGTCTGCCCACTAAGTCTACTAGAGGTATAAGATAACAATGCAGTAAAAACTTAACAAGAAAAGCTGGAGATACTCTACAGCTACCATGCCTTTATCTAAATGCTCAATGTGTGATACAGATGAAAAGATATGCAACCACTCGCACCAGAGGTGCTATATCGACCTAATCGAACTGACTGCCTCATAAGGTCCAATCAAGCCTGCGCCCACCTACTGGCATTACATCCACGGAGGACTGGACTTACATAGGGCGTCTGTGACTGCCAAAACTGGCCCAGCCAGAAGGACTGCGTCCGTGATTGCCTAAAAAAGGCCCAGCCAGAGGGGCAGCATCGACAAGTCGCGATACAAAAGTAATAGGCCCACTCCGGACGGGGCACCCGAGGGGTGCGACCCTACCGAGGAAAAAGGTATCCGCATATCTCTGTCGAGCTCAAAGTGGCTCATGCAGGCTATAGTCAAAATCCACGCTCACTCTCACAACGGAAGGATTCAAGATCCTCAAACATCTCGCACGATGGTCGGAGTACTCTCAATGACTCAGCTAACCATCTCTCACGAATCTCGAGACACTAACAAACTCAACCAACTCGTGGCACAAAACACACTGGCTGGAGATACTCCATAGTCGGGACCACCGTCGACCCAAACGGCTCCCAAAACGAAACACCCAACTCGCCACGCTAAACACACAGGCTGGAGATACTCCACAGCCGAGATCAACCCACAACTCAGGGCTAACAAAACTGGTCCGACGACACTCAACGACCCGGGACCACCCTCAACCCAAACGATTCCCAACAACACTGACCGGAAGATACTTGACGGCCCGGGACCACCGTCTACCCAAACGGCTCCCAACAACACTAGCACAGGTCTAATCTCAGCTACCAGACTCCACTCAGCCCCCAGGCACGAGTGCAATAATGTCCCACAATAACCTGACTACTCGGCCCACTACCCGGGCGAGGAAAAACTAAGTCTAAGAAATATGGAAGGTGTGGGATGTCTAAAACATAAAAAAACCTAGCCCAAGTGAAGGTTCTCTACCAGTCTGGTTAAACATGCATCATATGACGGGGTGCTAGGTCAAGTTCCAACAATAGCATATAATTTAACAAAGCATAAATAGAAAACCGCATCTCTCATAAGCATGCTTTCTATCTCCTCTAGCATAAAATAAACATATCTATTTAACATCATGCGAGGTATCAAATCTGTCAAAACATGTACAATAAAGTCGAGTAAGCATCAATCCATATGATCTAGTCCATTCCTCATGCTTACATCTCAATCCTAGAGATTGTACATTTAATCATGCATGCTATCAATCACAGTGGATAACACTCCCTTAGATAAGCTTTCATTGATCATAATCATGGATATCTAAATCTTGCAAGTTTCATTAGGCATAACATGAATATCATATCTTGCAATTTCTCAACAAATACCACTTACCAAGCTTACATCTCAACCATATGTTGGTACACTAACATTCATGCATTCTATCAGATAGAATTAGAGAACCGTCCACTGGTTCTGTAGACGAAGCAACCCACCTGAGTCGCTTTCCGCAGGCAAAGCCGAAGTCGGTGAAGTGCGTCTTCACCACAATCGAAAACCGCCGAAATCGCACCCTCGGTACTCAGTCGCACAAGCCTCTGCTCAAACCAACATCACAGCCAACAACACAATTAATACCACCAACAACAACCCAAACAGCACTTGTTGTTATGCAAACCAGCACAGAAAAGAGGGTTTTCACCTGCGTGCAGTTCTCTGAAAAATCCAGAAAAATCACGGTTGCAATCCTCGCGACGAGTAGATGCAAATCGAGTATTTATACTCCTCATTCCGACACCTGTAGGCCAAGATACGCCCAAAACGTCACGGTAAGCCGAATTCCCTCACAAACAGAAGTCTATGGAAATCAGTCCTAAAGAAGCTTAAACATCACCTTCGAAATGACTTCCAAAAATTTCAATAAAAATACGTTTGCATTCCTCTCGAAGTGTAGATGTCGATCGAGTACTCACAGGCTAAAATCCGAGAACCGGGCACCAAGATAAAAATCCAACAAGCTCCGCTGTCCAAAACATTGTCGCAGAAAAAGAGGGTCAAAATAGACCTCGGGAACACCACCAAAAACTCGAAACGGAGCAAAGTGATCAACACGGAAATCGAAGGCATACCTCTCGTGAACGCGCTGCTACAAAAATCGGCTCAAAACTCCATTGGGGTGATCCGAGGGACCTCGCGGACTGAAGTGTGACGCTAGAAGCCACAAACGAAGGAGAGTCGAAGCGCGCCGCGTCGCAGTAATCGCTGATGCCATGGCCTCCAAAAATCCCGTGAATCCTCCATGAGGTGAAGAACACAGTGAGGAACAACTTCTCTATTGGGTGCTCTCGGAGATAAGGCTCAAAAACATGAAAAAATGAAGTGGGAAGCTCTATATAAAGGCCTAGCCCAAGACAGCCCACAAAACCGAAATTGGGCCCAGGAATAGGGCGCCAGGTTCCTTCGGGCGCCGAAAATGCCCGGTCAGGAGCCGTCCATCCAGCACCCGGATTGCCCCCGTTGCGCCACGTCGCCCCCGCACAGCAAACAGCGGAAGCGGCCAACCCGGCAGTGACACGTGGCCCGCACCCACCGCGCGGGTGGCCAACCACGCGCCGACGCGTGGCGCGCCCACGCGCTGCCCGCCTGCCCCGCGGTACGGCCACCTGCCCCCCGCCATGCCGCCCAGGACTCGAACAGCGATCCGCCCAATCCTCAGCCGCCATGCGTCCACTGCCTCCACTCGCTGCGCCCGATGCACGCGCCTGCTGAACCCGAAGCCGCCACCTCTCTCCAGCGCGCCCAATGGGGATCCGCCACGTGGCACACCTAACCACCCTGCACCGCGCCTGCCCGCGCTCCAGCATGGACCGCGCGCGCTGCGCCGCCCAACCAATGGCTGCCACGTGTCCCCGCGCCGGTCCATGCACCCGGCCGCACGCCTCCATGGACCGCGCGCTCTGCGCCGGCCAATCTGGCTCCGCCACGTGGCACCTGGCGTTCCGCGACTCCTCCCGTGCACCCGAAAACACAGGAAACTTTCGGGTGTCCGTTCTCGGGCGTCCGGACTCAGAAAAACACAACCAAATAGTCAATTTCCATCGTTTTCGCGCGCTGAATCCAAAAACGGCCTCCGTTTTATCCGGAACTCATTCCAATTTTTGACGAAGGCATCCGAAGGCAACCTTGATCTATTTTCGCGCGGAGTCCTCTTCTTGAGTCCGCTTCGCGCACAAACACCTCCAACACACAGCCTAGGCCTCCAGAAGCCGCTAGTCCAACAGTAATCCTCTTGCGGGTATTCGGGTCCCCACATACCGGCTATAACTCGCTTGCATCTACATGCGGCCGTGTGTCTGGGCCTGCCTGCTTTTGGGCAGATCCCGCCTTCGGGGCCTGCCCCCTAGCCTTTTTGCCCCCGGCGTGGGGTTGATAAACCGATGGAAGAGGTGACGCAGGTAAACCCTGGTCGATTTCCCGCTGATGGTCGATGCTCAAACTCATCGACCTGCCCTCCGCTGGGAGGGGAGCCGTTTGTGGTTGTACTGCCCCCAGCGGCTAATCTGTCTTGTAGGATGTCGTTGTGAGGGACGCGTCTTGTTGTGCTGCTACTATTGCCAATGCCGTCATGACTGTTTGCGTCGGTACCGGTGGTGGCAAGGTGGATGGAGGTCCTTACAGATCTCCATGGTACGGCTCATTTCGGGCTAAAAACCGCCCGAGCCGGGAAATGCTCTCTAGAGATTTCATTATTTGGGCCATTTGCCTAAATAGTTGAGACAGGGTCGGCTCTAGTAGTGCCGAACTCCCGTTGGTTTCGGAAGTCCTTGACATATTTACGGCAGGAAGAATGTAAGAATTACCTGAGGGTCCCACCGGGCGTGCCAAAAAGGTTGTTGGGGTCGAAAATGCCGGTCGTCGATTGGCCCCGGGTGTTCGTTTGACCCTCTGAAATGTGATGCGCCGCGTGCCAAATGGATCAAGCGATCGGGCCGAGGAGGGATCTACTCATCCGAATTCTCCTCACTTAACCTCTCACAACTGTCCGGCTTAGATTAACCGAATCGGGATATGGAGATAGAGAGGGATTGAGTACAGCCTAGAGTAGTCGACTCAGGTGGTAGAGATAATAAATTGACACAGCTAAGGAGCCGATTAATGCTTTGTATTGCTTAGAAAGGGGGATACACGGAAGAGTAAAAGGACAAAATTACAAGTAAGCCTACTCCTAGAAAATACGGTAAATCTATCTAGGAATGGTAAGTACAGATATGAAAAATATGAAAAACATGAGGTGGTCCTGGCTTACGAGGTTGCAGAACTCATTTTTTTTCGATGGTTCGGGTATTTATACTTCCTGAACCATTTTTACAGGCGCCGATTTGAATTATCGGCGCAATTTGGAAAGAATTATCGTAAATTCTGCAACCACTTCCGTTTGAGTCGAACCTCAAATAGTATAGTAGTTGTTTTTCCGTCCATGTTCATTCCCTTATCATCGCACCAGAGCGTTATCCTCGGCGCTTTCCAATACTGGGCACTGCTTGCCGTTCTATGTCAGTTACGGGATTCGCGCCCAAATCTCGAACCTATTTCTTTGAAGGTCTTTCCTCTTTCAGCTTGAGCAACCGAAAGTTGACTCTAGCTTCGTTTGACTGAAGTGATATGGTGTCCATCTTCAGTCGAAGTTGGTTCTGGATTAGGTGATAATCTTTTTTTCGACTGCTCATCCCATCAGCTGATGCCTTCAGTCGATTGCATACTCGCGTGCTGTACTCCCACGCGATTGAGATCGGTCCCGATCAGGACGAGAATCTTTCTTCGGTTGACCCTTCCTTTATCGATTGACATTCTTAGCCGACGGTATACGCCACGTGTCGTTCCTTCAAGTGACGAAAATTTCGGTCTCAACATCCCCCAACCAAACACAACCATAGTAAATAGAATAGGGTGGCAGGTCAGCTATCTAGCTAACATGTAGGAGACAGCTCTATCGTGACGCCTCACTTTAATAAAACGATCCGACCCATTAGCAATAATAACTCATTGGGGCCAAACCACCGGCACAAGATTCTTAAATCCAGTTATTATTATTAGCATGTATAGTCTCATATATTTATTTAAAATTTTAATTTTATCTGATATAAAATTATTGGGTGTTACATATTATCGGCTCAAATAAAAAGTTCACTGACTAGTGTAAATGTTAATGTTTTAATAGTCGGAGTTGTTTTATCTTTATTCCGAGATATGGATTAATCACTTAGGTACCGTTTGGTACCTGGTATAAGGGAGGGATAAGGAGGTTATCCCCCCTTTATACCCAAACGAAAAAAAGTTCGGGGGGAACTGCTGTTCTCCCCCCCCCATCCCGGGATAACCCGGGATAGGGGGGAATAGCAGTTCCCCCCCACAGGTGGAACAGTTGTTCCACCTGTTGCTTACTTTTTTTTTTTTTTAATTAAATTTTTTTAAATTAAAAGATATTTAAATTTATAAAATTTAAAATTCATTTTTTTTATTTTATAAATTTTAAAATTTTTAACTTACTTTTTAATAAATCTAAAAATTTAATTTTTAAATTTTTTTAAAAAATTTTTTAATTTATAAAGAAAAAATTTATAAAAATTTATAAATTTATACTAATTTTAAAATTAAAATTTTTTGCTCCCACTTTTATAATTTTTTGAGACAATTAAAATTAAAATTTTTAATATTTATAAATTTTAAAATTTAGAGAATTTTTAATTTTTTAAATTTTTAACTTTAATTTTTAATAAATTTACAAATTTTTAAAATTTTAAAATTTATTAATTTTAAAATTTATACAAATTTTTATATTTTTAATTTTAATTTTTAATAAATTTATACCAAATTTTTAAAATTTTAAAATTTTAAAATTTATACCAATTTTATATACAAAATTTTGAATTTTTAAAAATTTATAAAATTTTAAAAACCAAAATTTTTTTAATAATTTTTTTAATATATAAGTAAAATATAAATTTTAATAACTTTTTTTTAATAAATATCTTTAATTAAATATTTAAAATTATACCATATAAATTTTTGTCTTAAATTTAAAATTTAATTCCCTCTATAATTCTTATTCATCTTTAATTTACCAAACATAATTTTTTTTATTTCCGATACAACTCTATACTCAACCAAACACAAAATTATTTTAAATTCTGCTTATACCTAAATTTATACTTATTTTTAAAATAACTAATTTTTGTTTATATTCGAACCAACGTAATCTTATAATTCAAGTGATAAGTCGTGGATATAACTTAAATTCATGCTTACTTCTAATCGAAACACATAGAATGCATGTTAAGAATAACAGGATGTGTGCAAATAAAGCAGCGCCACTAACCAAGTATGAAACCGTGAAAATAAGATATACAGATAAATCATTCATGGCTACTAAACAAAGCATTTTGCCGCGTGACACACGGAGCCCAATTAAATTAAATCACAATCAAAATTTCGTTGATATGTATATCTGCTTACTTTAATAAGTGAATCAGTTGCTCATTTTTAAGATCTCGAGATTTTAAAATTATAATTAGCATCTAAAAATTCTACACGCAATCACGTAGTTACTTTAGATATGCACTGTATTTTAGTAGCACATAATGGTATGTTTGGTTGGCGTAAAATATATCAAAAATTATTTTTACAGATTTTTAAAAAAAATAAAATATTTTATTTGTTATCGATTTTTGATAGAAAATAAAAATTTAAGTCGCATAAGATTTATTTCTATTTATTTTTTTCTACCAAATAAAATAAATATAATTTTTTTTTTCAACCAAGCAAATATTAATGAAAACAAATATGAATTTTATTTTTCTTTCAACCAGTTACAAATGTTGATTAAAAAAATACTATTTTTTTATTATTTTTTTTACCAGGCCAAATAAATATAAATTTTTTTAATCAAATAAATATTAATAAAAAATTATTATTTTCTTTTACAAATTAAATACTATAAAATATATATAAAATAATATATTATTAAAAATAATTATTTATATAAAATTATATTTTATAATTTTACGCTTGGACCAAACAACCATTAGTTGGATAAGCCAAATAGCTTTATACACTACCAACACATCTTACCCAATATTGTTATATTTTCAATATTGCCGTAACTCACGTTTCCTTTGCCCAAAAGCCAAGTTTTTAAGTAGAGTGGGAGTTGTAACGGGGTTCATTTTTTTTCTGCAAAATACAAAAGAGACAAAGGGAGCTCTGGTGGATATGTCGAGGTGGTGAGAGACACAACACAAGCACAAACACAAACACATACCCGACCCAACCAAATCCTCCCTCTCTCCTCTGCTATTAAAATCCCCCCGCTACTCTCTCTCTCTCTCTCTCTCTCCCCTCTTTCTCTGCATTGAGCACTCCCAAACCCACACGAGTGGCTCCTTCTCAAACTCTCTCAAAGTAAGAGAAACCTACATAGAGACGGAGAGAGAGAGAGAGAAAGAGAGAGAGAGACCATTTTCACCTCTTCTTTCTTCTTTTTTTTTTTCTTTTTTTTTTTTTCTTGTTCTTCTTCTTCTTGGGAACAGCTGCTGCTTCATTGGTCTCCTCCCTCTCCTCAAACCCTGTTTCTAAAAAGCTCTGTTTTTCATTTTCTTTTTCTTTTTTTTGTCAAACAATGGCATAGTAAAGAGAAAGAAAGAGAAGAAGAAGAAGAAAAAAAAAAACAAAAACAGAGAAATAAAAAGGTGACTCACATAAAAAAAAAATCCCTCCTTTTTTTTTTTTTTCTGCAACACCTTTCAAACTGAGGTTTTATAACAAACCCATAAAGTCAATTAAAAAAAAAAGAAAAAGAAAAAGAGAAATGGGCTTCTTCACACCACCTTTTTTACCATCACCAGCACCATTTCATGGGGGTTTTGGGCTTTCCAATGGGGATGCAGGGTGCAGAAGCAGTGGGATGAGCTTTTCAATGGAGCAGAAGCAGCAGCGGCAGCAGCACAAGCCATTGGAAGGAGAAGGGGAGGGAGAAGGAGGAGAAGCAGCTTCTGGGGGAAGCCATGGAGATGGCCCCCAAAGGCTGTGTGCAAGGGGCCATTGGAGACCTGCTGAGGATGCCAAGCTTAAAGAGCTTGTCTCCCAATATGGCCCCCAAAATTGGAACCTCATTGCTGAGAAACTAGAAGGAAGATCAGGTACATTTTTATTCTTTTTTTAATAAAAATAAAAATAATAAAATGGAGAACAAATTAATTAATGTAAAGGGATTATTAATCTTTTATAAAAAAAGAAAAAGAAAATGGAGAAAAAGGACTTCCAATGGGATTAATTCCTCACTAAGCACTTTTTAATGCTTTTAATTAATAATTACAATCAAATATATTGGACTTTATTTTATTTGTATTTTTTGTTACAGGGAAGAGCTGTAGGCTGAGGTGGTTCAACCAACTGGACCCAAGGATCAACAGGAGGGCATTTGGTGAGGAGGAGGAGGAGAGGCTGCTGGCTGCCCACAAGCTGTATGGGAACAAATGGGCTCTGATAGCCAGGCTCTTCCCAGGAAGAACAGACAATGCTGTCAAGAACCACTTCCATGTGATCATGGCCAGGAGGCAGAGGGAGCAGTGCAGCTCTTACAGGAGGAGGAGGCTCACCACCCACACCACCACCCCCACCACCACCATGATGATGATCAGGAGCACTAATCTCAAAGCATCCAGTGGTGGTGGTGGTGGTGGTGGTGATCATGAGTCCACTGTCACCACCAGTGCTTACAAGGAGGAATCTGCTGCTTCCACCTGCAGCACTGACCTCTCCCTGAGTCCATTCAGCAGCTGTTTTCAGTTCAATATCAGTATGTTTCACTTCCCCACACCCTCTCCCCCCCTCCCCCCCCCCCTTTTTTACTTTTGTTTTTCTTCCTAATCTTATGGGGTTCTTTCATTGAATTTTTATTATGACCTTTTATCTGGCTATTCAATGTTCTTTTTTCGTTTCTTTTTTTTTTGGGGGGGGGGGGGGGGGGGGGGAAGGGTTTGTTGCAAAGAATATTTGATTCTATTTTTTCCCTTTGTGGTTGTTTTCATTGTGGTTTTTCAAATATTTCTCCCTTTTTTTTTTAACCTTTTATTAGAGCTTCATTTTTTTGATTGGTTATTATAATGAGAACATATACAGTTTATTAGTAGTAGCTTCTCTTAACATTAACATCTCTGAATATTGCTCTTTTAATTCTTTGTAAATTTTTTTTTCTTTGAAAAAAAAAAACAGCAGGCTCTTATGAAAAGGTGATGGCTGCAAGAAATGGCTTCTTCCCTCAGAGTGCTTTTGGCTTCTCGGATGCAGCTTCTGAGGCTTCAGCAACTGACCCAGCTAATAGTAATAATAAAAATAATAATAATCAGATGAGTTCCTGGCTTTTTGGTCAAGTAGAAAATCAGAGAGGGAAAATGAGCCTCCCCTTCATTGATTTCCTTGGTGTAGGTGCAAATTAAAGTTAGTGAGTGGCTAAAATGTACAAATACCATCTCAGCTATTGGCTGCTTTCAATTTGGCCCTTAACTTTTTCATTTTCATTATTGACCCTTAGACTTTCTCTCCGAGTATGGCTCTGTCAGTTATTAGCTTAGCTGTTATTTAATGTCGTTTCGTTAGAGCCATTAAATTTAACAGAATTATTGCTGAATTTAGTAAAAATTTTAATTTATTTAATTAAAATTATTTGTCTCGAGGAAGAAAAAAAAAAATTTAAAAAAAAAATAAAAGGCTAAAAATTGAGTTGGAAAAGTTTGGGGCCTAGTTCAAAATGGCCTATAGTTGAGGGAATCTTGATACATTTTCACCTTTTCATTGGGGGAAAATGTTATTTATATATTTCAAATGGGTATAACATTTTATATTCTATTTATTCTATATTTTAGAGTGAGGTAAATTTTATTAATCACTCGAAATGGTTAGTAGATAAATTTTTATTTTAGAAAAAATAGAATGTATGTTATATATTTATTTTTGGATATACGGGTAATATTGCACTTTTCATTGGGTTGCATCTCTAATGTATGGAAAGAGAAAAAAAAAATGCAGTAAAAAGATGAAGTTGGTAGAGAAACTTTTTTTTTTTTTGTTTTTTTTTTCTTTCTATCTCTGGGTAAGTATCATCACCTTTTGTTTTGTTGGATTGAGATGCATTAATGTAATCAATCCTCTTGTTCGACCCCTTTGAAAAACTAATGTAATAAACTAATTTAGTATACTTTGGTACATTAATGTAATTAACTACTTAGATATATGCTTGTGTATATCCATCCAACTTGGTTTAATTGCTCAACATGTCCTTAATTTCCTTGTTTAATCACTCCATACATGTCATTTTTTCTTGTTCTTAGAAATTAAAGGGGTGGTTTTGTATGCTTTGTGACTTTCACTAATTACTAGGTTTTGTATTTTGTAGCTCATTTTTAGCAAAAGAGGTTGCTGCATAGTAATAATGTATGTACAAGAACTAAGATGCTTTGTCAATGCATGCCCTGACTTCTGTTGGATGTTGGTGGCTCAAATTTTCCAAAAAAGAAAGAGTACAATGAAAGTAAGCTGTTGGTTCAATAGAAAATGTTTTTAAAAATGTGGCCTAATGTAACCAATCACAATTATCCTTTATTAGAGTGTAGGTTCCTTTATTAGAGTGTAGGTTTGTTGGTGCTGATTATTAATTTCAAAATTTTGATTGGTTAGAAGTATATAATTAATTCATCTATAGAACATAAAATTTATAGATTTAAATTGTGACTCGACAGTCTCATACTATTTTAAGCATGATTTAACTCAATTTAATCTTTGCCTATAGAACATAATATTGGTCTGATCCTTTAAGTCGACATAAAGTTAAACAATTATATTATAATTTACAAAAATTTATTTTTATTATATATATTTTTTAAAAAAAAAATATTTGATAGATAGTGTATTGATACGTGGTATGACTGTTATATAAATTTCTTTTTAATTATATAGACCATATTAGACTGAATATTCATATCTTAAATTATTATTATTATTATTATTATTATTATTATTATTATTATTATTATTATTATTATTATTATCAGTACAGATGATATATATATTGGATTTTATCAGTTATTTAAAATTTTTAATCCATTAATATTATTATTTGAGAGGAAGAAAAGATAATTAAAAGCTGCATTGGGTAACTAATGCCTAAACTAATCTTATTCTAAAAAAATATTCTCAGTCAAACTTAAAAAAAAAAAAAAAAAAAAAAAATCAATTTAGCCTCATTTGAATAAGTTTTTTTAAAAATAATAATTTAATATTATTAATATGAATTTATATATTAATTAGGAGAGAAAATTATTATTTTTCTTTCTCTTTTTTTCTATTTTTCATGACACACTATATTTTCTGTGTAGTTATATTACTTTTATTTTTATATAATATATACATTGTATAGTCATATTATTTTAATATCATATATATTGATTTTTTAGTTATATTAACTGCTACATTAAGTGTATACTCATATCAAATAATTAATTACGTAAATATGTATAGTCGTATTATTTATATTTATATTTATATTATATTCAGTGTGTACTTATTTTAAATATTTAATCATATTAAGGGTGTGGGTTATGGGATTCAAGAATCTAAATAGAGGAAAAACCACCTAGAGGGGGGTGAATGGATGTAAACAATAAAACTCAGAAATTTTTGCGTAAAAAGAATCCAATGCGGAAAATAAAAAGTGTACGCAAAATTTTACGTGGAAAACTCCATCACAGGAGTAAAAAACCACGGGACCGATCACACGAAAAAAACCACTAAATTAAACACGTATAAGGTGATATAATGCACGCATACGACTCAACCTTTTTCATATGCTCCGAGTAGATCTTCTCTGCAGTCCTCATCGCTCCTCGATCACACGATTTGTGTCCAACTTCGAATCCACGAAGTCCAACGTCGAATCCGCGACGTCCAACTGAATCCACGGTCTTCACCAATATAGCACGAATCGATCACACGAACGCGCCTAACTTCGATTCCACGAAGTCGAAAGCACATTGAATTACAATGCCACATGAATCAACACGCCGATATTCCTTTTGGAAATCATTGTTTGTTCATTTGTGGTGATGATATCGAATACTTAGATAATCATAGAAAGACAAGAAAATATCATCTAAATATTCATCAATTTGATTCTACAAGAAATAAAGAGTTTGAAAATCCTATAATCAAATTGATCAATATAGAAAAAAAAAATATAAAATAGAACGTGTTTTCCTTTCTTTTCTATATGTGGATTATTTTCGGTTTTCTTGGCTTGACCTAAAAGGTGAACTCTTGAGGTCTATTTATAGGTTAGAAATCTTTTGAAAAGAAATAAGAATAAAAAACTGTCTTAACAGAATTTTTTTCGCACGGCGGTCCGGACTGGAATAAGTCTGATCCGGACTGTCGTCGCAGTGAAGAAAATTTTCAGAAATAAGGTTCGGGGTCCGGACTGGATTGGGTCTGATCCGGACTAATTTATGTGATATAACAAAATTAATGTTCGGAGTCCGGACTGAAAGAGAGTTGATCCAAACTCCTATTTCTTATGAACCAAACCATGTTCGGGGTCCGGACTGGATCTGCCTAATCCTGATCGAGAACATATAAAATGTCTAGTTTTTTATTTTTAACACATGAAAATTATTTTAAGTGTTTCTAAACTATAAGAATGCATTCAAATCATCAAAAATATTTAGTTTAACGTACCTGAACATTTTGAATCCATTCTTCTTGAAATTAATGTATGTGATCGATAAGTCTTCAACTTCAATCTTCAAGACTCAATCTACTTCACGAAATACGCCAGTACAAAAATCCTTAACAATCTTCCCCTTTGGCGGTTTCGTGACAAAACATATAATCCACAAAAAATACAGAAAATTGATTTTGTTGCTATCACCATACAACAAAAATACGCATGAACGATCCAAATAAATGTAAATATAAGAGATAAACTCCTAATACAAACTCTAGACTTAGACTCAATTAGGAGTGTTCAAATATTGTACTCTCTGCAAAAGAAACAATTCTTAACAAAAAGAAATTATTAATACCTCAAGAATTTAATCAATAAGCAACTGGAGAGATATATATTTAATATGACATTAGGTATCAGATATGCACAAATATAGGCATTCATATCCACATATCATTACAGAGTTTCAAAACATAATGTCATAGTTTATAGTTCAAAGTTCAAAATCAAAGTTTAGAAAGTTCAGTTCGGATGACCATTTGTACAATATCACTTGTTCACTTGTTCTACCAACTTGTTAGAAGTTAGAATATAGAAATCCAAAATAGTCAGTAGAATAGTTAGTGTCAGGTCTCAAGTTTCAAGTTCACTGTTCATCATCTCTTTTCTTCTCATCTCCCCCTTTTTGTCACAAATGCAAATGAAAAAGCAGGGGTAGACAAACCAAAGTTCTAATGCATGAAAAAGAATACAAATGCAAGTGCAAAAGAAAGAAAAGAAACCAAGTGTCTTTGAAAAAAAACTTTTACTCAGAGTGGGACTCCTCAGAGCTGCTGCATCCTAGCTTTACGAAGATCTTCTTGACTAGCTTTGTCAGAGTTGAATATTTTTTCTTTAAATCCTATTGAACTGTCGTTATCCATTGCAAGTCAAGTGAGATGCGCTCTTGTTCAAGGGTTATCCGCTCTTGTTCTAATGGGAGTCATTGTTGCTCTCGATAAATTGAAGCAACAGAGGCTTCATCCTCTGATGTGTCAAAAATTCATGGCGCTGCTGGTGCTGGTGTTGTTGCCGCTACTAGTGATGCTGTTGTCGTTGGTGTTGGTGTTTATGCTGTTGCTGGTGTAGAGGTCCAGGTCCCCATGCAGTTTTTCTCGTGAATCCACAGTGTGAAACACCTATTATTGGTGTGTCGGGCCCATAATACATCAAAGGGATGTTTTGGATGGACCCAATGAGGTTTCTGGATTATTTTGGGTTTCGGCTGTTTTTGCCAAACTTCAGAAAAGAATTTAGCCCAATCGGAGGGCGGATTTGGATTCAGCGCGGAAAAAAGCTTGAAAACGGCTATTTGCTTGTATTTTTCTGAGTCCGGATGCCCAAAAAGTACTCTCGAAAGTTTACAGTTGATTCTAGTGCTTGGGGGGGACCATGGACCGCCGGTTTGCCACGTGGCTGCCTATCATTGGCCGGCTTGCAGCGCTCGGTCCATAGAGCGGCGCGGCATGGTGCATGGACCCGGCGCGGGACACGTGGCGTTACCGGTTTGGCCGGTTCTTGATGCGTGGTCCATAGGGAGGCGCGGCAGTGCATGGACCAGGGCGGGGGGGACAGGTGTCAGTCCCCGGTTGGTCGGCGCACGCGGCGCGGTCCACGGAACCCAAAAGCGGGTGCATGGACCGGGCACAGGGATAGATGGCGGCGTCTGGTTGGCGGGCTCACCGAGTGCGGTACACGGAGCGCGCACGCGGCGCCTCGGGGCGCGTCAGGACGCCAGGCGGCGCGATAGTGCAGCATGTTGGACACTGTTGCGGGACACGTGGCGCCCGCGGATTGGCGGGCGCCACCTACCCCTTTGACCCGCGGCGCGCCACGTGGAGCGACGCGACTGGGCTTGCACACGCTGTCCCGTGTTCGAGACACGTGTCAAGCCCAGGTGAATCTGGGCGCTCCTCGCGGGCCGGCCCTCAGCACTTTCGGGCGCACGAAAGTGGGCCGAGCGCCCGAAAGTGGGGACAAATCCGGAATTTTTGGATTTGTTCGCTTGGGCCTATAAATAGGCCCAAAACACCTTCGATTTCTCCTTTTCCTGTCCAGTTTTTCACAGTGTTCTCTACAGAGAAGATCTTCACCTACCTGTGCTGCATCCCTCTGAGAGTTTCCGGGATTTTAGGAGGCACATTCTTCGAGTTTTACGGCGATTCGGTGCGTCGTGACGTTCCTTCACCGGCGACCTTCTCCATCGCATTTCAGTGCGCGGGCTCTCCCGGGCTACTCCAACCATATTTTTCAACGATTCTTGCGCTATTGTCTTCACGACAGGTAGGGCTACGACTTTTCTATTTTCAGCTCCCCCTCGCTCTGAGCTTTTCCTAGGTGTTTTTGGCCGTCTTGTGACCCCCTTTTCTGCGGCGGAGTTTTTGGACAACATCGGGGTTTATGTGATTTCTTCACGCTCGAGCATCGGATTGAGGCGTGCAAGTACTCGTTTCGCATCTACACATCGGAGGAAACATCATCGTGATTTTTCTAGATTTTTTTGAGGTTTTACCGAGGGTAAAAATCCCACTTTTTCTGGGCGGATTTTTTACAGGATTTGTTCTTGGGGATTTCGAGTTTACCACGTTGTTTATTTTGTAACACGGCCTACAGGTGCCAGAACAGAATGTGTAAGTACTCGATTTCTATCTACTCGTCGCGACGATCGTAGCGGTAATTTTTCTAGAATTTTCGGAGTTCATCTCGCAGGTGAAAGTGGAGCTTTTTCTGTACTGGTTTTTGGACAGCGGCTCTGGGTTTATTTGTGTGTTTAATTGGGCCCCGTTTTGGGCGTTGTTGCAGTTATCGCGGCGAGGATTGTACTTCTCGGGCGAGGGTGTGTTTGGACTTGGATTTAGCTTTTGAGGTGGGTGATCGTTGTGAACCTCTTATTTTTGGCTACCCACTAGGCATATTGGAGTAACCCTTGTATTAAATGGCTAATTGCACCCTATGGATAAAATTGGCATGCTTGTATGAGTTCAAGGACATTATGTTAGTACTCGCCTTCATGTGAAATTGGTTATTAGAAATTGTAGTATCATGCTAAAAGATATGCCAACTAGTACCTTGTTAGTAATATACATGTTGTATAGGCTGACATTTGTCATATTAGTACATAATGTTCTTATGCGATTATTATTATCTTGGAATAGCATGCTCTGATAATTGTAAGAACATCGATACCTATATTTCTTTTACCATCATGAGGACATTTGCATGCTTGTATAGACATCTAGATAGGCCACCTTTTTCTGCTACACTATCATGCTGGGAATTGACTTAGGAGAAATCATATTTTCTACTTTTCTCCTTTTCATTTTAGACACCGGGTATTTGTAGCTCGGGTGCGAGCAGGGGGTTTGGGATAGTGTAGTCAAATTCCTGGGATTTGGGACAGGTTGGGCTTGATGGCAGGGTATTGCGGCGACCGCGGACTTTGGGCGGTTGACCGAGTGGTTACTATTGCATCAGATTGGGGGGATCGGGCTTTCTTTAGTGGAGGGTTTTTCCCCTTCGATCTGAGTCGTGATCCAATCCTGCTATTTTATGTTACTTGTGACTTATTACTTCACTCGTGTGGGTCGCTCCCCTCGAGTGCCACTCCGGAGTGTGCGACAGGCAGGCTTTGAGTTCTTTATACCCTTTCTTCCCGTCAGTGTTATGTGTCAGTAGCATACCCGAAGCGGCCGGCAGAGCAGGCAGTAACAGTTTTTACTAGTCTATTGATTGGGTTTATTCAGGCAGGCACATTCGCTGATGCATTCATATAGTTACTCTTTTTGGCACCGCATTTATAGGCATAGTAGTGGTAGTTTCTTCTATCGGCACTTTATTTATAGCCTACCACCTTTTTTTCCCATTTCTTTTGCCTCTGGTAGACCTAGTGGGCACGTCAGAGTTTGAGGCTTAACCCACTAGGGGGAGGCTACTGTTTTATAGTAGTTCTCACCCCTATTTTCTTTTTTTCTTTTTCTCCCTTTGTTTTGCAGAGTCCTCTGCGGGAGTTGCTGGGCCGTCTTCGGTAGATTGAGGTAAGAGGATTGCGGACTAGATAGATCGTCAACTCTGTCTACGAGCTTAGCAGTGTTTTGGTTGTATCCCCTATACTCTCAGACAGTTGTACTATTATTGTAATGACGCTGACTTTTTACTTTTTCCTTATCGACGTCTTTTGGTTTTAAGCTTGTATTGGTGGTTTTCTCTTGGTGTTGGTTTGCTTGGTTTTGGGGTTGCGGTTGCCGTGTCATTATGGGGCTCGTTAAACGAAGAACGACGACGCGATCGGATCAGAAATCCGACCTACGGATCTCCCGGAATGAGGGTTTCAATGTTAGCGGGTTCGAGTGGATAAGTTCGGAATTTCTCGGGACCCGTTAAGTGATGTTGGTGCATCGGGATCCGTGCTAGCAGTTACGGGATGTTTCGGAGGATCGACACGCATATCAAGGAAGTCGTGGGAAAATCCCTTTTGCCTTTAAATATCGAATATTGGGATTTTCGTACGTACATAAATAAATAAATAAAATATTAGTAATAAGATATTAATATCCCAAATACCGTATAACCCTAATATTGAGAAAAGATCGTTCCTCTTCCTCTTTCCTCGTTGCGCGTGCCAAAGACCAAGACCGGAAGCGTCGCCGATACCGAGGAGCGGATCCAGAAACACCACCATCCGCGGAGATCGGGATCGCGTTGTCTTCTCCGTCAGAGCTAGGTTAGCACCCTTTTCGTCTTTGCTTTGTGAATCTTGATCTTTGTTTATCGTACTCTAGTTCTTTCGCATTCTTGAATGTCGTTGATGGTTTCGTTCGTTGGTTTTGTTCGGTTTGATCGTTGGATGTCTTTGGCTCGTTGGTTTAGTTCGGTTCGATTGTCGGTTTTTGTTCGTGGGTTTTGTTCTTGGTGACGAGTTTTTGAGGTTTTCGGCAGGGACGCTAAGGATCATCGACGGTGGCTCCATTGCCGCTCGATGCCCTAGCCGAGCCGCCGCCGCCGACGCCGCTTGATGCCCTAGCCGAGCCGCCGCCGCCGCTTGATGCCCTAGCCGAGCCGCCACCGCCGCCACTTGATGCCCTAGCCTAGCCGCCGCCACCGCCGCTCGATGCCCTAGCCGAGCCGCCGCCGCGTGACGCCCTGGCCGAGCCGCCGCAGCCACCGCCGTGCGTTGCCACCGCATGCCGCGCGCCACCGAGGCGCTGTCGCCGCGCGCAGCCAATCGGCTACCGCGCTGCTGCGCACTGTTTTCGCGTGTCCGCGTGGGGCTAGGCCCGCGCGGGGCTGCCGCGCCGCTGTCGCGCCCGCGTGGGACTGTTGCCGTGCAGGGCTACCGTGCTGCTACGTGCTGGTTGCGCGTGCCCGCGCGGGGCTAGGCCCGCTCGGGGCTGCCGCGTCGCTGCCGCGTCCGCGCGGGGCTGTGCTCGCGCGGGGCTACCGCGCTACTACGCACTGTTTGCGCATGCCCGCGCGGGGCTGCCGCGCCCTCGCAGGGTTGTGCCCGCGCGGGGCTACCGCGCTGCTGCTCACTGTTTGCGCATGCCCGCGCGGGGCTGCCGCGCCCTCGCAAGGCTGTGCCCGCGCGGGGCTACCGCGCTGCTGTGCGCTGTTTGCGCGTGCCCGCGCGGGGCTGGGCCCACGCGGGGCTGCCGCGCCACTGCCATACCCACGTGGGGCTGTGCCCGCGTGGGGCTGCCGCGCCACTGCCTTGCCCACGCGGGGCTGTGCCCACGCGGGGCCGCCACACCGCCGCTAAGTCCGCATGGGTCGAGCCGCTGCCGTCAATGGATCCGCTCGACGGTTTTGGCTTGACAATTTTGCTTGACCTTTTACTTGGCGTTTTTATCGACGGTTTCGCTCGACGGTTTTGGCTTAACAATTTTGCTTGACCTTTTACTTGGCGTTTTCATCGACGGTTTCGCTTGACGGTTTTGGCTTGACAGTTTTTGTTTGACCTTTTACTTGGCGTTTTCATCGGCGATTTTGCTCGGCGGTTTTGGCTTGATGGTGCAGTCCGCTTGACGGTGCAGTCCGCTGCACGCAGTTGTTTTCGCTTTTCATTAGATGAGCCTTCGCCCGGTTGTTTTTTGTCGCGGATTTCGTCAAGGCAACGATTGGAACCCATTTTTCATCAATTGCCTCGTCGACAGTCGGACCGCGTCGGAAGTACAGTTTTTGCAACTGGAGGGATTTTTAGACGCGGAGTCTTTTGTCGGTTCCTGTTTTGGGGGTTGAAAGGATTTTGAGTATAGTAGTCGGGACCACTAAATTTGCCGGTTTGTGGGGGGTAAAATGTTGATTGGTGTTTTGGAATTTTTAGGCCCGCGGGTGGTGTTATTTGCTTTGGAGGGTCGCGGGCGCGGTCGGTTGTCTTCGTTTCAAGTGGGTACCTTTTTCTTGCAGTTTGGAGTATGGTATCATATGTAATATGTAAGAGTAAAGTAGATGTGCTAATGAATTTTGACTAACCCCTTTTGTATGAGTACCCCTATTATTACACATGGACTTCGGTTATTATGCTCATGATTGCTTGCACGCACACCAGCGGTTTGGCCACCGCATCGGTTTATTTTTTCGGAAAGGTGGTACGTTGACCCGTATACCCCACAAGGTGACGTAGTGGGGACCCCTCGCGGTTACTTAAGGTGCCACACAAGTATCGTGGAGGGGTTAAAAGTAACAAGGTGAGAGCAAGGTGTTTTTTTTTTGCATGCGCTGATCGTTTTACAGGGGGTTACCGTTGATACATGCAGAAGAGTGTGGATGCTCTAGTTTTCGGTTTGCTTTATTTCCAGTATTTATAGCATTATGCATATCTTACTTTTACCTCTTACTCTTTGTGTCGCTGACTTTCCACACGGTGACAGGTTCGGGCAGAGATGGGATCCGGGACGACAGTGAGGCTGCGACCAGAGGAAGTTAGCCTCGTTTGGGGCTGGTGACCTCTCCGTTAGTTCTTTTTTTTTTTTTTTTTTCAGTTAGTTAGCTTTGTGTGTGTGGTACTTTTGTGGATGGTGTGGATGTTGAAAATTTCGTGATGAACGGTTTTTCCTTTATATTTATTTTGAGTACGACCAATTTCAAATAAAAGAAAAGGATTACGAAAATGGTTTTGAAAAAAATAGGTGTCGTGTGGGCACTGTTTTATAAACCCGTGGATTTATCCTTCAAAATGTAGGTGGTCGTCTTGGTTATTGTGCATGATTATAATTTTTCCTCAACTTAACTTCTCGGCTAGTGTGGTTAAAGTGTGATTTGTGCTGGCAACGCCGTGCATATACGAAGAAGACTCCGTCCGTTGGCGGGATGAATTTGTATGTGTGGCGGGTCTGGGCACGTACCGGTTGGTGGGAATGTTTCAAAAAAAAAAAAAAACTTACACGTTTTCCGACTATTTAAACCCCCGGGGAGTGACAATTATTTTGGGTCTGGCTTCAGCCAGTTGTTTGTATTTATTTGGTGAGCTGGGAGAGACACTTGTACTTATTGAGAGTTATATCGTACTTTTACTTTTCAGCTTCAGTCTGAGTTGTATTAGTTTGAATTCAGCTCTGTTTTTATACTCTTTTATTATATCTCTTATATCTGAGCAGGTTACCAGCGCTACGTGTACACGAAAAATTCCGTGTGCACGGCGGATTTGTGGACGGGCCCGGGTTCTGGTTTACACCCGGGGCGTGACAGTTGGTGCTGGTCGAGAGGAGGTCGAAGGTCGCTTGCTTCTTGGTGGAGTCGGGGTCTCATCTGGTTGGCGAGGGAGAGACTTCACAATTGTAGAGTCATTGATTATTCCCAAACTGTGCATGAACGTTGACGAGCGAATGTCCATGTCAAATTTTTTTAAAATTCGGATGATAATCATTGGGAATAGGAGTCACTCCGTAGGATGAGTATGTTCCACATATCGCGCCATCCTTGACCTGATGAGGTATGGAATATTTATGTTCAAACCCCGAGCAGCGGTAGGATGCCCTAAAAGATACAAATATAGCATCCTATCCCATCGCAAGACCTTCGTTTGTATGTTCGGCATTATATTGTAACAAACAATGAAATTAAGAAATCGGTATTCAGGTTTGTGTTCTTTAGAAAATACCGAATTTCCTGCCGAGCATGTGTCCGGCATGCATATGCCATCCACCACAATCCTCTACACAATCGACGTCATAATCTGATCTTTCCTATAATGGGTCCCGTCGAGTTGGGAGGGCATACCCAATACCTCTCCAATCACTTGAGACATTATCTTGATCTTTTTGTTTCGGACCGCAGTGTGAAACTCCATTGGTTCGCCTTCTTGTTCTTGATACTGATGAGCACATGTGTAAAAGGTTCTGACAAGATGCAAACAATATCCAGTGGTCTATGGAAACTTACAAATTTGTGAAAAACCGGCTCGATCAAACAAAACTCCAAAAGCCGAAGAGCGATCTTTGAGAGCCTCAACATTCACATGACGTTCTCCAATATATTCTCTTTTCTCAAAATTCTTCATTCTTTGAGAGTTGATGTGAATAGCTTCCTCAACAACTGGAGGTGGCTCACTTGCAAATGGCTCCTCAATCTGAATTCCTCCCGCTCGTGTCCTTTTTCTAGCAACACTTTTTTCTTCATCAAAATATGCTCCATCGGAGCCTTTCCTTTCTCTGCAGCAGTGGCAGGGCTTTTGGCTTTTGCTGAAGCCGGGGCTTTTCCCTTGGGTGCAGAAGATGCTTTCTCTGCTGCGGTTTCTTTGCCCCTTCGACAGTTTTCTCCCAGTCTTCAGATTCTGTTTCCGACTCATCTAACGGAACAAATTCTGTCTCACCTTGATTCTTTCTTACTCTCTTTAACTTGTTTGCCACACGGGTGCTAACAAGCGCCGTGATAAAGACAATAACCCATGCAAACACCATTTTGAAGAGTTTTCAAAAATGTCCTATGAGCAAGAACTACACTATTCATGCAAAAATTGTTTAATTTTAAAAATTTAAAAAAATATACCCAAATAATCTTTATCTCATGTAGAAGTTAGGAATCGAGAAAGATTTGCAAAAAAGATTTTAAAAATAAATCAATTTCTTAGTTTTCAAAAAATTTCAAAATTTACCCTAAAACCAAAATTTTAGAAATTGAAGTCCAAAAATCCGTTTAGAATGTAAAGAACAATCATCGATAGGTTTCTTAGTCATTCAGAGTTCAACTTTTGCAAGAAATTTCAGAGAAAAGCATCAAAAATCGAGTTGTAGGCATGGATACTATCTCGTTTTGAAGAAAATAGCAAGAACTGTGAATAAAACCGAGATTTTGATCCAAAAACTTAATTGGATGGAGTGAAATACCGTAGGAAAATATCCAAGAGCTTCTTGACTCTAGAGAGAAAAACAGAGAAAATCAGAAACAAAAGCTTGTATGAAAATGAAATAAAAAACCTTTCGTTTCAATATAAGCCTTAGCGCGCAGTCCGAATCAGCTTTACGCGCAGAATCCCATCGTTCGGGGTCCGGACTAACTAATCCAGTCCGGACTGCTTGCAACTTTTTCTCCAGAAAAATTCATAAAAATTTTAGAAAATCCAGAAAAAGTATGTAAGTATTTTTGCATATCAATTTTAAATAAAAAATATCGTTTCATATGAAAAGAAATAGATTATGAGAAATCTATCAATATATCCCAAATTATGAAACGAAAATTTATAAAAGTTATAACCTTTAAAGTTGAGCAAGTTCGAAACATCAATCACGATCTAATGAGTAATGAGTTTATCAAATCATTAATTGAGCAAAGAAAATGAAGCACCAAATCGATAGATGTTTGAAATTCCAAATAAGTTAGATAATGTTATCTAGTCAATATATTTAGGGAGTGGCTCTTTGAGCATCTTTCAATGTAATCCCACCTTATACAAACCATGGAATTATTGAATAAATCAAATGTTCCATTTAGCATTGTTTAAAATAAACATTAACACCATACTTTTCAGAAACATGTGGTAGCTGCACACAGTACTCGGACGACCAAGATAGTAGCTCTTTCCTCCATGTCGTGGTAGTTTTCATACTCCACTAATGGATGTAACTCTTTCCACATCTTACGAACATGAAAAACGAAAAATTAAACTCCCCCTTAATTGGCTATCAATTATGTAAGATATTTAGTATTCAACCAAAAATTGATCTCGTGTTCATACTTATTTCAATCATTAAATAAGATAAAAATAATACTAAGAGATCGTTGAGAGAGGTAATGACTTTGATCAATTAAAAATAAAATAATTGATATACATGATCATTGCATCAAATGAATTATAATGATATTCAAATCATAATAAATTTCTCAAGATATGAACGGATGCAATTAAAGTCAATAATGTTAATTCTCAGTTAATGTTCCACTGTACATATATATACAAACAAAAAGAACAAAAATACACAAAAACAAAACCTATCAAGCAATGGTTCAAAAATCATTATGAAAAAGAAGACATGCCAATTGCTTTTCGCAAATGAATAAAACGTTTTTGATCCAAAGGTTTTGTTAAAATATCAGCTAGTTGATCATCAGTTGAAACATAGAAAATTTGCAAAGTGTTTGATTCAACTAGTTCTCTTAGAAAATGATATCTCAATTCAATGTGTTTTGTTCTCGAGTGCATCACATGATTTTAGAAATATTAATGGCACTGGTGTTGTCACACAAAATTGTCACCGAGATCGCTGGAATCCGAAAGTCACTCAATACACTTTTCATTCAAATCAATTGAGTTGAGCAACTTCCAGCATATATGTATTCCGTCTCGGTAGTAGATAGAGCAATGCAGTTTTGCTTTTTACTATGCCATGCAACAAGATAATGGCCAAGATAAAAGCATGCTCCACTAGTGCTTTTCCGGTCATCCACCGATCCAGCCCAATCGGCATCCGAATATCCTATAATGTCAAGAGATATGCCCATAGGATATATACCAAATTTCAAAATTGATTGTACCTTTGACCTACCGGATGATCATTTTTACTGCTTTCAAGTGTATTTCCTTCGGTGTAGATTAATATCTCGCGCAAATTCCAACACTGAAGGAAATATCTGGGCGACTAGCTGTAAGGTATAGTAGACTTCCGATCATATTTCTATACAATTTCTCGTCTATACTCTCTCCGTGAGATTCACTTTCTAGTCCTTTATTGCTAGTTCCCATAGGAGTTGGATAGTCTTTAGAATCTTCCAAACCGAATTTCTTAACCAACTCCTTCGCATACTTGGATTGACACAAATGAATGCCATCTTCACATTGTTTAACCTGCAATTCAAGAAAATAAGTAAGTTCACCCATCATGGATATCTCAAATTCGTTTTCCATTGTTTTCGCGAATTTTGAAGCATCCTTATTTGTTGTAGCACCAAACACAATGTCGTCGACATAAATTTGTGTTACTATAAAGTTATTCTGAAAGTGTTTCACAAAAAGTATCTGATAGGCTCCCCCTCGAGTATAGCGCTTTTTCCAAAAGATATTTCGTTAGCCTTTCATACCATACTCGCGGTGCTTATTTAAGTCCGTAAAGAGCCTTTTTCAATCAAAAAATATGGTTTGAAAGTTTATGGTCAATAAAACCTTTCGATTGGGCCATATAAACTTCTTCATTTAGAAAACTATTTAGAAACACGCTCTTTACGTCCATTTGAAAAGGCTTGATTTTGAAGTGACAAGCAATTGCGAACAAAATCCGAATGGACTCGAGACGGGCAACCGGGGCAAATGTCTCATCAAAGTCTATGCCTTCAACCTGTGACTAGCCCTGAGCAACCAATCGCGCTTTATTCCTCACAATGGTATCATCTTTATTTTTCTTGTTCTTGAAAATTCATTTTGTGCCAATGATATTTTGTTGCTCAGGGGGTTTCGTTAATTCTTAGACTTTGTTCCTTTCGAATTGATTAAGCTCTTCTTGCATCGCTTCAATCCAATAGTCATCTTGAAGTGCTTTTCATCAATGTTCTTTGGTTCAACCATGGAGACATAGCATGCAACGCCACATTCTATCTGTCTCCGAGTTCTTACTCCTTCTTGAGAATCTCCAATGATGTTCGTTTCTGGAAGGTCCTTGGAGATTCGAAGTGTTTGAGATAAAGGAGTACTCAGGAAAATTTGTGATGAATCCTGCATATTAGATGAACTAGAAGAACCATGAGATGCATCAAAATTTTGAGAAGATTTATCATGCAAAGATGCAACATCATTGGCAATTAATTCATCATCAAGAGACATATTAAGAGTAGATTTATCAGAAGAAAAATGAGATGGTTCATCTACTTTAACATTTATAGATTCTATCATCATTTTAAATTCAAGATTGTATATTCGATATGCTCTACTGTTTATAGAATAACCCATAAAAATTCCTTCGTCACTACGAGAGTCGAATTTTCTAAGATTTTTTCGATCACGCAAAATGTAGCAACGACTCCCAAAGATACAAAAATATTTGATATTTGGTTTTTCTACATAACCATAGTTCATATGGTGTATTTAAAGTACCCGGGCGCAAATATATGCGATTGATCATATAGACCGCGGTGTTAACTACTTCAGCCCAAAAGTATAACAGAAGTTTTCGACTGTGAATCATAACACGCGCCATCTCCTGTACAACTCTATTTTTGCGCTTAACTACACCGTTCTATTGCGGCGTATAAGGTGCGGAGAATTCATGCTTTATGTTGTTTGAAGAGCAAAAATCAATGAATTTAGAATTAATAAATTCTCCAGCTCTATCACTGCGAATACGAACAATCTTTTCATTTTTCTCAATCATAATCCGATGACAAATATCATGAAAAGAGTTAAGAGTATCCGTTTTCTCTTTCAAAAATAATACCCAAGAAGATCTAGATAAATCATCAACCAAAAGAAAAATATACCATTTACCTCCCAAGCTTTGTTGATGAGTCGGCCTCATTAAGTCCATATGAAGTAATTCCAGCGGCCGTTTTTGTAGGATACCGAACTTCTAAAAGTAGAAGTTAGACATTAAGTAGAATATGCCCAATTAATTCAAAGAAATCCTAATTAACCATAGGTAAAATGTGCAAGTTCAACTTTTAAATACCATATAGAAGTTACGGTAGGATATAGTAAGTCGGAAAAATTATTATATAAATAAAAATAAATAAAAATAGTGTAAGATACTATTTTTATTGGACTCATAGAAGCAAAATATAGGTTGGAAATGACCTGCGCCGAAATCGGAGCGAAAATAGAAGATTTAATATTTTCTGTGAGAGACGGGGCAGATAAATTAGCAGAAAATGCACAGTGTTGGAAAATTCTGAGAAAATTACGGGAGCCTCGTAAATATGTTTTAAGGCCCCAGAAAAAGTTTCGCGTTGATCGGATGCCGGATAGTGAGAACGGGCTCCGCCAACAGTGTCGAAAAATTCTGAGAAAATTACGGGAGCTTCGTAATTATGTTTTAAGGTTACAATAAAAGTTTCGCATCAATCGGATACCCGAGCAGTGAGAAAGGTATCTGACAGCGATTTTAAGTACAGCGAGACTTTTGGTGACCCAGAAATGGCCCAAACTGAAAATTTAAAATATCTCGTGATAAATTAAGTTGAGATGAGCCTGCCCGTCAAATTTGAGCGCAAACGGACACTCAGAAGGACTCCGCAGGCAAGTATCAGATCAAATTGGACTAAATAGTGAATTACCACTATTGTAGGGGGGGCCTTTATGCAAAAAGGCTACCTTTACCTTTTTCATCATCTTCTCCACCCGCACGCAGCACTCTCCACCCGCACGCAAGCACCACCATGGAGAGCTCTCTCTCTCACCTTTTCCACTCACTTTCTCTCTCTAAATTTTCTTGCTCCAATGTGCACTAAATCGCGGAGCGATTTGCGGGAAGCCTAAGGCGAGCGAGGGCAAGCTCTTGAACCAAGAAAAGCTTGAAATCACGGCATTTTGAGGTGAGTTTCGCGGAAGATAAATTTGATTTTAGCCATATCTTTTTTGATCTATAATCTATATGATCTTAGGAGAATTCTTGTCGAAGAAATTGGCGAAAATCGTGGAGAAATCGTGATGAATGTGTAAATGAAACCTAAGGTTAAAATAGGAGTTTTTGGATTTTCATGGGATTGATCTCATTTGAACCCATGGAAACTCAATTACTATGTAAAGAAACGTGTTGGCGAAGACGGATCGACATTCCGTCGAACGGCCGAAAAGTTAGAGGCGAAATACGCGCTCTAGGACTTTTGAGGCAAAAAGAGAAATAATGACATTAGTAATTTTGGTGGGGGATTTAAATGGAATCCTTCCATCATGAAGGGGTTTTGGGTAAACCCTTGACGATCCAGACCACAAATCGTGGAAGTTCGTTGTCTTTCGTCGGCGCTTTTGCGCACACGTGAAAACACTAAGCATAGTGCTTGGAGGTTATTAATAGACCATTTTGGACTTGTTTAGGACATCCGACTTGAGGCGACCCTTGTGATCGAGACCGGTGCTCCCGTAGATTTTTTTTTGGAGAGCCGAGCCGAGCCAAGGACCCGAGGTGGGTGGTGCTTTTACCGAAGCCGTTGGGCTTCTCTCTATGTCTTAGCCACTTACACTATTGCATATCGCACCATTGCATTGTAGGATAGTATGTATTGCCATCTTTATACTTTCCGGTTGATATAGATATTTAGCAAATGTTATGCTAATATGTTGGATTGGGAAAGATTGGGTCGATACCGAGGAATCCTATAGTGCGGATTGGGTGTTGGACTTGTGAGTCGACAATTGATGACGAGTGGCATATATGTAGAAATTGTGAACACCACACAATAAATGAACGAGTGGCATATGAAAGGTAGTGTAGGTAAACCTACCGTGACACATGTGAGACATAGGTTGTGTATTATCTATAGGGATCTCAGTTGCCATTAGCCTTATAGATAGGGTATCCTCGTGTGGAGAGGATTGGATCATGCTCATAGTCTGTTTTTGGCTGGTGGAGGTCGCTCCTCTACGGTCGCCTACTCCGGAGTTGGTCACGGGGCACGCCACCCCGAGGGACGGTAGGGTCCCGCAGACGCGTTCGATTGGTAGGTTGAGACATAGTCTCCCTCGTCGTGATAGTGAGCCGTGGGCAACCTTCGGGTGTGCCGTGAGATTTGAGATGAAGTGTTAAAAACCACACTTCTTGAAAATGAGTTAGCGAACAAGTATGAAATAGTACTTCTTGGACATAGTGATATATTTGGATATCTCTCCCCTGAGCATGCATACATGTTTTTCCGTGTTGGGCATAGTAGTGTAGTTATTTACTGCATTTACAGTTTTCAGATATATCTATCTATCTATCTATCTATCTATCTATCTGCTTTTGCCCTCTTGGACCTAGTGGGAAGACCGGTGGAGTCGGTGGCCGAACCCACTGGGAACTATGGACCATAGTTCTCACCCCACTATTATTACAGGGCCGAGTACAGGTACTCCCGGCGAGGATCGCGGTAAGGGCTTGGCGCCCTAGAGGCGTTGATAGCAGCCTCCCTACATCTATAGCTCTTGTCACATTGTCTTTACATTTTGAGAGTAGATGTTGTATAGGGTGAGGACATTTTGGATGTGATCTATGTATTATTCATATACACGAATGGAATGGTTGTAATAGATAGAGTTTCTCTCTTTTGTTACTTGTATGTTTACTTTTATATACTCGTACCTTGCTCTCATGTTCTTGTTAGCACTGGTTGTGCTCTCGTTGTGATTGTGTATATCTAGAATTAATTCCTGGGTGATTCTTGTACATGATCTTGTCGCTTAGCCTTGGGCGGACAGGGGAGGTTCTGTCCGTTCGGCGTCTGTTCAGCGCGCCCGAACCATGCCAAATTGGTAGCAGTTTCGGGGTGTGACAGTTTTATTCCCGCATGATTCAAGTTCCTATGAGTGGATCTGGATTGTTTTCCCTTTTGACAACCTCCACACACAATATTTTCTTTGAAGTTCAATTTAGGAACACCTTTAGCAATGTCCTTATGTGAGATTCCAGATAGTTACTTAAAATTTATGTGACCTAGTCTTTCATGCCAAAGAATCTCAGTGTCAAGTGAAACTAGATTACATTGTTCAATAGGTTTATTAGGAATTACGTAGCAATTGTTCTGTGATCTAACCCATTTCAGAAAGAATGAATGGTTTGAGTCAGTTACAATCCATTCAATCGCAGAAAAATTAACTAAAAAACCATCTTCACACAGTTGACTAATGCTTATGAGGTTAGTCTTGAGGCCCTCGACATATAAAATATTTTTCAAAACTGGGCCATTTGGAATAGTGATTGTTCATTTTCCAACTATTTTCGAAGATCTACCATCTCCAAAAACAACAAGTCCTCCGGAGGTTTTTTCAAAAGATTTAAAATAGTTTTTATCTCCTGTGATGTGCCATGAGCAACCACTATCTAAATACCAAGACGAATTGTCATATGCATGTAGTGATGTGTGAATGACAAGACAAGGGAAGATTTCACCTTTGCGCACCCAAACCTTACGAGTATTGGAATACGTCGGCAATGATCGTGAAGTCTTTGGTGAATGCGTCTTGTTCGGTTGATCACTTTTCTTTAATTTTCATGACGATCTTGTCTTGAAGGATGTACTACCATTGTTCTTGACCTTTTGTTGATTTCTTTTTGAATTCCAGTCTCTGTTCTTGATGGTAGTTGTTGCAAGTAGTACTTGATTTGTTCGTTTTGCTCCATACTTGCAATTTGGCCTTATGTGCCCTTTTTCTCCACAATTGTGATATACCTTATTTGACTTTGAATTCCCTCGCGAAGTAGTAGGTTTGTCATCAATGGAAAAACGAGTTTCGGTCGGAGGAGAAGGAAAAACCGACTGAGGTACAAACTTCATTTCGCTCGAACTTGGATCCTCACCAGTTCGACTGTATTCAAGGCCCAAACGATTCGTTTGACCAAGACCAAGCAACTTGTCCAACTTGCTCCTTCCTAATGAAAATCTCTTTAAATCTTCTTTAAATTGGAATATGGTTTTCGTCATCTCCGAATTTGCTTGCCGAGCCTCGGAGTAGAGCTTCAAGAAGTAATTTGCTTTATCCACCAATTTTATATGTTCCTTCTTGAAATGCTCATTCTTCTCTTGAAGGGAAGTATTGATCTTGATCAAGTTGTCCCTTTCCTCTTTAAGAGTTTTTGAGAGAGAAGTTGTCTTATTGGTTTGTTCTTCAAGATCCCACAACGTTCTTCTCAAATTATTATTATGTTTCGGCAATTTCTTTGAATCCCATAGCAATTTATGGTAGGTGAGAGTAAAATCTTCACCTTCAGAATCACTTGGTTCATCATCCGATGCAGTTTTTTCATTCAAAGAGGAGATGGACAATGAAACAGAGAAAGTCAATGAAAAGCACACGAAAGGTGAAGTTGTGGACGCAAGATATGTCGCGGCGTTTGTATCCTCATCACTGGAAGATGATTCGTCGGAGGAGGAAGAGTCATCCCACGTGACAGCTTGCATTGCCTTTTTCTTTGATGGATTCTTTTTGGGACATTCTGTTGATATATGACCAAAGCCTCTGCATTTGAAGTATTGGATTTGTCCCTCGATGTTCTTCTTTTCCTTTGAAAAACCCTATTGCTTTCTTGATTTTGAACTTGAAAATGCTTTGTCTTTCTTGGACTTAAAGAAGGATGATGATTTACTTGAATTACCCCTTCTAAAGTTCCGACGTAATTTCCTTATCAAGAATGCAAGTTGTTTCTTGAAATCCTCCATTGATAGATTTTCATCGGCGTCTGAGGAGGATGAATCCGCGTCTTCTTCTTTTGTTGATTTCAATGCTATAGCTGAAGACTTAGAAGAAGAGGAAAGCTTTCCAGCATAAGAGTTAGTAGGAAAAGTCATTTCATAGGTTTGAAGTGCACCAACTAATTCTTCTACTTTGATCTCGTCCGGGTGTTTTACTGTTTCAATGGCTGCAACCTTAGAGCGAAATCTCTCGAGAAGAGTTCTCAAAATTTTTCTTATAACTTTAGATTCTGAGATCTTCTCTCCCAAGTTAGCACATGTATTTACAATATCTTGCAATCGTGTATAGTAATATGTGAAAAATTCATTTTCTGCCATATGAATTGAATCAAATTTGCTTGTAAGCATCTGCAGTTTCTGAACCTTCACCAAACTAGTACCCTCATGTGTAACTTTTAGAGTATCCCAGATTTCTTTCGCTATCTCACAAGCTGAGATGCGAGAGAACTCAGTTTGAGACAAGATATTAAATAAAACATTAATTCCCTTGCCATTGTAAAAAGATAAATCTATTTCTTCCCTTGACCACTTCGTCCTAAGTTTAGGGATTTGTGCATCAACGACAATTTCAATAGGATGTTTTCATCCGTTCTCAATTGATTGCCACACCCATTCATCGATGGAGATTAAAAACGCTCCCATGCGTACTTTCCAATATGCATAATTGGTTCCATCGAAGAAGGGAGGTCGATTGATGTTTCCACCCTCAACCATTGTTTACAACCCTATTCCCGCTCTAATACCACTTGTGGGTTATGAGATCCAAGGGTCTAAATAGAAGAAAAACCACATAGAGGGGAGGTGATTAGGTGTAAACAATAATACTCATAAATTTTTGCGTAAAAATAACACAATGTGAAAAATAAAAAGTGTACGTAATATTTTACGTGGAAAATTTCATCACAGGAGTAAAAAACTACGAGACCGATCACATGTAAAAATCCACTAAGATTAAACACGTACAAGGTGATATAACTCCCACACACGACTCAACCTTTTTCATACGCTCCGAGTAGATTTTCTCCGCAATCCTCAACACTCCTCGATCACACGATTTGCATCCAATTTCGAATCCACAAAGTCCAACGTCGAATCCACGACATCTAACCGAATCCACGGTCTTCACCAATATAGCACGAATCAATCACACGAACGCGCCTAACTTCGAATCCACGAAATCGAAAGCACCTCGAATCACAAGAACACGCAAATCAACGCGCCGATGTTCCTTTCGAAAATAATTGTTTGTTTATTGGTAATGATAAAATCGAATACTTAGATAATCATAAAAAGACAAGAAAATACCGTCTAAGTATTCATCAATTTGATTTTACAAGAAATAAAGAGTTTGAAAATCCTAGAATCAAATCGATCACTATAGAAAAAGAAATATAAAATAGAACGTGTTTTTCTTTCTTTTCTATATGTGGATTATCTTCGGTTTTCACGGCTTGACCTAAAAGATTTATTCTTGAGATTTATTTATAGGTTAGAAACCTTTTGGAAAGAGATAAGAATAAAAAACTGTCTTAACATAATTTTTTTCGCTCGGCGGTCTGGACTGGAATAAGTTTGATCCGGACTGTCGTCACAGTCAAAAAAATTTCCAAAAATAAGGTACGGGGTCCGGACTGATTCATGCGATATAACAAAATTAATGTTCAGGGTCCGGACTGGATCTGCCTAATCCGAATTCAGAACATATAAAATGTCTAATTTTTAATTTTTAGCACATAAAAAATATTCCAAGTGTTTCTAAACTATAAGAATATATTCAAATCATCAAAAATATTTAGTTTAACGTATCTGAAAATTTTGAATCAATTCTTCTTAAGATTGATGTATGTGATCGACAAGTCTTCAACTTCAATCTTCAAGACTCAATCTATTTTAGGAAATGCGTCAATACAAAATTTCTTAACAAAGAACCCATTTTTTTTATTATTCATTCAATTACTGTATAATAATAATAATATTATTATTATATTTATTTATATCTAGTTTATAATTATATTATTTTGTATTATATTTATTTTTACTAATGTTAAATTTTATTTTTGCGCATGTAATTTTTTCAGATATGTAATAATATCAATACTATAATTAAATAAAATAAAGTAAAATAATAATAATAATAATAATAATAATAATAATAATAGTTGTAGTAAAATTATTATTATTTTTTAATTTATTTTTAGATTAATTTTGTTTTTTAAAAAAGACTAGGTTATTATTATTATTATTTATAGTAAGACTAGATAGGGCGTTAGTTTGAACTGGGTACCTAATTGCCACTTGGGAGATTGATGGACATGACCTGTGATACAGTGTTTTTTTTTTCATAGTTTTTTTGGCCTTTGACCGATATTTGAAATGTTAATTGAGAAGTGCTAGGTGTACACCCCAAATGGGGTGTACATTCTACACCCATTTCATCTTGGGGTGGGTATTCATCTACTCGTCACATTATGTGACGAGTGGAATTCACCCACCCCTAGGATAGGGTGGGTGTAAGATGTACACCCCATTTGGGGTGTACATCTAGCATTTTCCATGTTAATTAGCCAGATGAAGCTAGAAACTCCGTCTCTGGAAGAAGAAGAACAAATAAAAAAAATTTTAAAAAATAAAATTTATTATAATAAAAGTATGTTATAGGGACATATACTTATGATATTTTTTTATAAGTGTTCCATTTATAGTCCATATATATCTAAAGTTAGGTTATAGGGACATATTTTTGAAACACATTATAGTAATGTGTCGCTATACACACCCTAGCGACGGTACATATAGCGACACTAATAATAAGTATCGGTATTTTTTACAGCAGTATTTTTTTAAATTTTTAAAAATACTTAAAAGTTTCGATATAATATAATTTTGTTGTATTGTTCTAAGTTTACTCTTCATTGTTAAATTATGTTCATCAATTTTTTTCCTCCAAAATTTAAAAAGATTAATTAAATTTTGATGCAATAGGTAATTATATGAAATAATAATTTTTTAAGGTACCGTTTGGTTCGAATTTTAATTTAATAGGTATAAATTTTTTTATACCAAGAACAGTTTGCTATTTCGAGATAATCAAATATAAAAATTAAATTGTGTTTGGTTGAAAAGTTGGTATTGCCTTGAATAGTTGAAATTGTGTTTGGTTAAAATTATGGAATAGTAGAGAATAGTGAAAAAAGAAAATAGAATTTTTATGAAAATGCCAACTGTAGCTACCAAGTATAGATGCTGGCTGCAGCTACATAATGGTATCTGCCCTCCCATACCATTCACACATGTCGCTCTTGATGTCATCATTACCAATTTTCGCAACTTGTTCGAGAAGCGACGAGTCAAGTTCAATAGGCAACAAGATTTCCGATGAGTTGGCTCAGGTGTCAAGAATGGCAAGTATAGATGCTGACTGCAGCTACATAATGGTATCTGCCCTCCCATATCATTCACTCTTGTCGCTCTTGATACCATCATTGCCAATTTTCGCAACCTTTTCGAGAAGCGACGAGTCAAGTTCAATAGGCAGCAAAATTTTCGATGAGTTTGCTCAGATGTAATGATGACTGCAGATATATAATGGTATCTGCTTTCCATACCATTCACACTTTGCGCAACCTACAGTTCATAGCGACGAGTCAAGATCAATAGACAACAACCAAAAAAAAATTGTAGCAACCAAAAAAAAAAAAATAATACTGATTGGAAGATAAGCTATGTTTTTAGAATAAATGATGCTTCTAAATATTTATATTAAAGATGTCTCTTAATTATTAAACGAGAGACTTTAGAAAAAAAATAAATTTTATTAAATTCAATGGAATTAAGAATTTAGTGGGATTCAAATTTAGAACTTTTTACTTTAATATCATATAATTAAATTATATTAAATAATTATTTTTTTTAAAAAATAAATTATTAAAAAATTATAATTTTAAATATTTATATTCGACACTTACATTATCTACCTATTTGTTTGCTTAACTCTCAAAACAATTTCTCTACTAGGAAAAGTAGAGGTCGGAAAGTTAACTGCAAAACATTTGGAGCATAAAAAAAAAAATAAAAATAAAAATGTATAAAATCACTTTGAATCGTCTGTCTATCAAATATTTTAAAATTTTAATTTTACTATTTAATTTTTAAATTTATTTAATTTAAATCAGTCAATAATTTAATTTTAAAATTTAAACTAATTATTTATTTTAATAAATTTATAATTGAAAGAATTGAATGAAATATATTCACTAAATTTATAAAAATAAACCAAACACTCAAATCAAATATATTGAAATATTGGATAGTAAATTAAAATTTTAAAAATTAGGCAACCAATTCAAAATAGTCCATAGTTTAGCTAAATTCTACATAGTTTTATCTTAACAAAATTATTTAGAGTTTTTTCCAATTAATAGACTTTTGTTTTTTTTTAAAATGTTCCTATTTAAAACTTCAGTTTATGCTAAAGCGAAAAAATAATAAAAATCATCAAGAAAAATTTTGTTCCTGATGATTTTCTTTTAAATAATTTTACTAAATGTCATCCACCAAACCAGGAAAAAAAAATTTGGGAAAAAGTTTTCTATGGGAAAGTCATACCATCTCATTCATATTTCAATCAATTATTTTTTTTAAAAAATAATTTATATAAAATTAAAATTTTTAAAATTATGATAAAATAGATAAATTCTTAAAATCAAATACATTTGATTAGAAAAATCATATTATTTATATAACTGCTATATATATATATATATATATATATATATATATATATATATATATATATATATATATATATATATATATATATATATATAGTGTCATTTGAGTGAGATCCATTTAATGATTAGACAGGGTATCTTTAATGCAATAGAGTTATAGAAAGGGAGTGCTATTATCAAACCTGAGTTTTATTACAATTTTCTTAAAAAGGAAAGAAAATGGTACAAGCAATTCAACCCAAACAAGTCATAATTGCTCCATGAAAACTGAAATCTGTCATTAAAGACAGAATTAATTAATTGAGTAGTTGTATATTCAATTTTATTTCTGAATTTATAACCTGAGCAAGTATTTAATTACTGCAATGCAATGTAAATATATTGCATAGTGCACCATAATTTCTTCTTAGAAGTACAAAGCACACATATAATGGAGGCCTCTGACAATATCATTATACCACCAAAAAGAAAGCAGCATTATTTGCATGACCTGGTTTTGGTTGTTTAGACTGACAAAATTATTTACTATGGTACTTGGTTCCTGTTTTATGCATTACACATTTTTATTGAGACTAAATAAGAATATTTCTACAACCCTACCAAAATATATTATTTTTATATACTGAAAATATATTAGATTATTTTAGATGTGTCTTGAAAATAACTATTATATAAAATAAATAAATTATAAATGCATGATAAAAAATAAAAAATATATAATTTTATGCCAGATAAATATTTTTGAAAAAAAAAAAATTACGAATCAATTTTTTTTTTTTTACCATTTGATAAAAATATATAATATCATTGAGAGTACAATAATCTACATCGCCTCCTCTCTTATCGGTATGCATGCATGCAATGAGTACAAAGAGTACCTCCACATTAATGGTGTTAAAGTCCAAACATACATACAAAAACATCATAGAGCAACAAAATCTTCAAGCTCCTCCTGTCCTCTCCCAACCACCTTTCTGAGTTTAATGAGTTTTCCTCGAAAAGTATATTTATATTAAACCAAAAAAGAAAAAAAGAAAAAAAAAAAAAAGAATAGTGGTTCCCTATTAATAACATCTGAGGGGTAAAAGATGAACCGGAACATGCCCGTTGGAGCCCTGGCTGGCTGGTTTAGTGGGAACCAACCAGGCCAGCAACAAACAGTGACCACTCCTCAATGCTCATTAACTCCTCAGATATCAATGCCCTTCATGGCTACCTATTGTTGGGTCTGTTCATCTTTCATAGTCAGAGAGAGAGAGAGAGAGAGAGAGAGAGAGAGAGAGAGAGAGAGAGAGAGGATAGAAGAGAAAAAAGTAAAAAAAAAAAAACTGAAAATCTTCTTTGTAATATCCACACTAGAAAGATAAAATCATGTACTAGCCAGCCAAAATTGACCAAATGACACTAAAACACACCAGCGAGAATCATTTTCAATAGAGTTTATAGAATAGTGACATTGATAGAGGCGAAAAATCAAATTTTACTAGTGGGTGGAAGATTTTCACTCCAATACTCATTCCGGAGTAAATTTTTTCTCATACCAGTCTTATAACAATTTTATTTTGTTTAGTACTGAAAGATTCAAAATAATTATTTCAACTCTTAATGGATAGTATCATAAAATATATGCTATATTTCTGCATCTTTTTGAACATATAAATAATATTTCTCTCTTCAATATATTATTATTGCTGTTTTATGAAGGCCTGAGGGCCTATAATTTTTAAGGCACAACTAAAATCAAATCTGAAATTCATGTCATATCATTTCAGTTAAATTTAGTTTCATAAAAACAACTCGATTAATAAGAATAATAAAAAAATAATTAAAATAAATTAGTAGCTGCACAGAAACCAAAGTGCATGGGTCATGACTCATGATTCCCCACTATCCATAGATGGCAAGAGAACAACTAAGGGGTTTTTTTGCCAAGTATAAAAGCCCTTCCACATGCCCCATGTGTTTCATTTCATTCTTTCTCTATGCACTTACATTTTTCCTTTATCCTGTTGCATGCTCTTTGAAAGAGATCTACATTTGGTTGGCGCATGGTCGGTGCTCAAGAGTTTGAATGAAAATTAAACTATAATAAAATTAAATTATAACGATATATTTTTTTAATATTTTTTTTATAAATATTTTATTTATATTTTATCTATATTTAAAATTAGGTTATTTTTGAAACACATTACCGTAATGTATTGCTATACACCATAACGACTGCACATATAGCGACACTAATCACAAATGTCGATATTTTTTTCAGCAGTATTTTTTTTTAAAATTTTAGAGATACGTAAAAGTATCGTTATAATATAATTTTATTATAGTAAAATTAAGTGGGTTAAATTATATAAAATAATTATAATTTTTTAAAAAATTAAATTAAGAAAAATAAATATTTTTATTTTAAATATATTTTCTCTTTAATAAATTTATCATATAAATATAAATTAAATATTTTTATATCTTTATTTTAACACAGTGAGAAATTGTTTGTCACTAACTCCTCGATCCCAAACCCCATTACTCCCCCCACAAAATAATCATGTTGGTGGTGGTGGTGATGAACAGTTACTTTCATTACGGAAGTTAAAGAAGCTCTGTTGGAAAAAGCAGACGAGGAAAGAAGTGCTTTTCACCCTAGTAGGGTGAAAAAGATGCGCACGGATGGAGTAAAGCTAGTCCCATATTATAAGAAACAAACAAAAGATGAAACAAACGTGCACAGTCGTGTGTTACAAAGAGAGAGCGAGAGAAGGGTACTAATATTTTTAATCATTTTATAATATCTTATAAATAATAAAATTACAAAAATGTATCACCGTAAAAATTAGGTAAAAATATGTAAAAATAAAATTACAAAAATGCATCACCGTAAAATTTAGATAAAAATATATAAAATTTATGTTAACTATCACCGATTTTAATTTTATTATCTAATCTTTAAAATTTTTAATTTTGCTATCGAGTATTTTAATTTATTTGATTTGAATCAATTGATAACTCTTTAATTTCAAATTTTGAATAAATTTTTTTTGTCTTTATAAATGTAATTATTGGAGATGAGAGAAGTATATATTATAAAGAGGTATTGTGGTAAACTAAAAATTTTATTAATTATTTTTGGCTGAATTCATAGATGGATATAATTTCATACGTTTACCGCTTGTATATATAACTTTTAATATAAAATAAAAAAAATCCACAACCACTTAACAAAATATTAACTTATCTCTAATACCTAACCAACTAATATTAAGAGATAAATTTGATAAATTTAAACTTATCAAAAAATATTGGATTACTTATCAACATCCTTTCTTAATTCAATTTCTTACATTCCAAGTAGCCTACATTCCATGTAGCCTTTGCAGCATAGAAGCATAGTTCGATCTCATTCTTCCTCACAAGTTTTCGAATATAATGGAAGTATTTTTATTATCTGGACATCGAAGTTTCACAAAGAAATGAAAGTATTTTTATTTCTCAAAAGAAATATATAGGAAAAGTACTTAAAAAATTTCAGATGGCAGATTGTAAGCTAGCCGGTCGTTACTCCAATAGAGATCAGATTAAAATTCAACAAAAAAGGAAAAAAAGGAGAGTTTACTCCAGTAGAGATCAGATTGGAAAAAAAGGAGAGTTTACTCCAGTGGAGATCAGATTAAAATTCAACAAAAAAGGAAAAAAAGGAGAGTCATTATTGGAAGCGTGAAAACTCTGATACCAATTGTTGGAAGTATAAAATAAAATAATATAAATAAGTGACATTGAAAAAAACTAATAATTTATCAATAAAATTGAAACAAACTACTACTTTATCAATAAGAAATATTCAAACGATATTCTTGACTTTATGCGGCCATATCTACTAGTGTGGTCTCATTCATCTATCTAATTATCCCAGGTCTAACTATATATAGTCAAATCATAACAGATGACAAATCTAATTTTTACTTTGAATAATTACAAATAAACTTTTAAATATAATTTGAATAAATTGTATCTCTAACTAAATTTTATATTAAGTTTGGATTACTATTTCCAATATCCTCTCTTAATCCAAACTTCATCTTCGCATAGCAAATTCTATGAAACACGCATTTTGATTTTGCAATCTCTGTCGCTGTCGTTGGTGTCGTGTTCGAGTTATGCAGCATGATACCTGTCCAATGATACTGTCATGCGCGAAATCTTTGCCACTTGTAGTTCTGATTATTCATATAATTCTTAAAGATTTGCGAGTTTATTCAAAAATCTGGATTCGATATTTGGATTTACTGATTTCAATATGTGCGTTTTGTATCATACCAAAACTCCTTATTTTTAATTTTATATTTTTGTCTGCCTTATTCTTTTCTTCTTTCACGTTATGATATATAAAAATTTCTTCAATAATATTAGAAAAAGAGTCAACTATTTCTTTGACTTGATGGATAATTACTTCATCACAAGAAAATTTTTTACTTATATCATCATTGTGAATTTTTTCGTTGGTCTGGATCTCACCGTTTTGATCATCAACATATTCTTCACAAATTTGATATTTTTCGTGATTTTTTTAAAAAAATTCTTTTGTCATGCCCCGAGTTTCAAAAAGTAGTCCATTTTTTTTTTTTTTTAAAAAAATCAGAGTTTAAATTTTTGAAACCCAGGACATTAATAGACATGAATAGACTGCCACATGCACAGAAAAATCTCTGTCCACACGGATAGAGTCTCCCCTATATATGCACGACTAAACAAGTACAATGATACAATTAGAGGTGCGAAACATTCAACAACTAAACAACTAAACAAACTGAACAAACTCACAACTAAATACATCCACAAAATATAACATAATCCAACTCAAAAGTACATAGACATAACTAAAACTGTAAAAGTAAATCACTGGGCCACTATGGTCGATAATAGGGGACAACTCTATCGTGACAACGCACTGGATCGTCCCGACATCTTAGCACCTGACTGACCTGAAAAATCGGTACAAAAGGGTGTGAGATATAATATAAATGTATCCCAATGGGCGCGACGGGCCGAGAAATAGTAAGTCGTACATGCTGGAAAACGTAAGCAGTAGATAGTAATAATAGGATATAATCTGAAAGCTGAAAGACAGATACTAGTCATGCTGAAATGAAAGTAAGGTACTCATGAAGGAAGTTGTACATACTATAACTAACAATCAGATAATTTTGGACAATCTCAATGTATCATGCTGCCGAACAGGGCAAGTATGATAATACATAAATATCAAAGCTGTAAGGAAGAGTACCAACAATCATGTGCCGATCATGCTAATAAATACTGGAGTATCAATATAAGTAAATCATGCATCAAAGCCAGAACTGAAAATATCCAATCAATACCGTCATTGGTCACGAGGACCTCGGCTAATGCCAAGGCCGGCACTGTTGGCTGACATATAACCCGGCACCAATGTGCACTCAAGGGCACACGTGTTCGCCACTATCGTCCACCATGTGCAGCCTGGGGCTCACGGGTGACGTAGACCACTCTACTGGTAAAGAACGCAAGGTGGGGGATCAGTCCCACGGTGTACGTGAATTGAACAGCTAGCGTTATGGCGATCATAATGCTGATACTCAAGCTCACGGTCAAAAGACCGGACAATCAGCGAATAGCCGGAAAATCCCTATCGGGATGCTGAAAGCTGTAATCTCAACTGATGTTGTATAACTGAAACTATATAACAGAAACTGAACTCCTATTCTAACATGCAGTATAGAACAGAAAATGCTAATATGAACTGGATTGATAATCAACCTAGCTAATGACCAATTATGCATGGCATATGTCAAATGCACACACACACACACACACACACACACACACACACACACGCGCGCGCGCGCGCGCGCGCTAATCAAGCAGAACAAAAAGTAGCAAACTACTATACTGAAAGAAAGGCAGAGAGCTCAAGGAATAGGACCAGGGCTTGCAACAATCCCAGGGGTCCGACCAAATACGGTACCCAGAGGTCACAATCTGATAAAGCCCGGACCAAAGCAAAACCCACCTCAACGTAGGCGGTCCAGAAATCCGCTGGAAGGCTCACGAGCTGGCGGCTGACTGCTGGGACCTGAATCATATTCACAGGTCAAAAAATAGACTCACTCATACCCAACCCACTGACTCACTGAGTGCAGACAAGCTAAAACTTCACTGAAGTACCGGGATTTATCGGGATTTACCGAAATTTTTGAAAATCCGCCAATCGATCAACTAAGATCCAATCTGTACCTACAGGTCTCCGAATTTAACAAAACTTGACGTGCTGCCCCGGAACGCTTCACTGAAGACCTTCGGGCACTCAAATTCCACCAGGTGCGACTCTGTACTCAAACGGTGCCATAATTACTGAAAATACCTCCGAAAAAGCTAATTTTAGCTCCGGAAGTCGTCAACGCTAAACTGAAATCACTGGACCAGCCAGGACAGCATCGGGAACAGCCAGAGGCATCTGGCACTCACAACTAATCACAACAATTCCTCGAATTACGTGATTAATGCCGAATCACCGATAAACCGACGATTTTGTCGATTTACGGTTCGATAACCAATTTTCGCTCAATGGAAGTCGTCGGATCTCTAACGAAAAGTTTAGAGATCATGAGTACACAGCCCAAGACAACCCATAAGGCTACAATTGCAAATAGGCCCCTAGGGTTTACTTAAATTGCATAATAACTCTCTAAAATCAATATTTTGGCTTGATACACTTCTACGAAGGCTTTTGAATAAATCCGAGGGCTCCAACAGATGGGTCTCGATGTGCTGAACATCGTGCTCGCTATTTGGGAGCAGCACGGAGCCCGAGAACAACTTCAGGTCATCATGTATTCATGCAATAAGGTCTATATTGCCACAGTGACCAACCCACTCAACCAAATGCCGAAGTAAAGTGAGCACCATGCTCAGGAGGTCGAGGAGACTCAGAGGCTCACCTTCGAGCAGTCCCAAAGCTGCTGGAATAGAAGATGAAGCAAGATAGCCAACTTATACCTTACCAAGAGTCTAATAATCCAAAACTCATTACACAACCTATTCCAACCTAAACTAAGATGAGCATCAAGCTCAGGAGGTTGAGGAAGCTCAAGGGCTCACCATTGGGTGGTCGAAAAGCTGCTGGAATAACGACCGGAGCAAGGTGGCTAAGGTGCAAGCCTCAAAGAGCTCGGTTTGGGACATCACAGCAGAGCTCGGGTTCTGGTGCACTTCTTATGCAAGCAGCGGCTTGAGAAGGCTGAGGGAAGTGCCAGGCATGCCTCGGGGTTAAGCGCTGGAGGCTGGTGGCGGCGGTTGGCTAGAGATGGAGCTTATGGCTAAATCAAGGTGCAACAATGGTGGATTGCTAAGATGTGGGTTTCAAGTCCATGCAAGGGCCTAAGCAGCCTTTCCTTGATGCAGGGAAGCTTGCTGGAGGGTTAGCCGGCGGCAGAAAGCGGCGGCGGCGGCGGAGCAACAATGAAGGTGAACTAGGGCTCGTGGCTGCGGCTTCGATACTCAACCATCCCCCATGAAACTTCAAGGGGGATCTACAGAGGTCCAGAGAAAGATGCCCAGCATCTTAGATATGGCCCTGAGCTGCTGCGAAGAACGCGCACAAGAGACGGCGCTATCTAGGGTTCTCCCCGGCAACCTAGCGCATCCCCGCGGTTGGGACTCTGTAGGGAGCATCCCAGGGAGGTAAGGAAGCTCGTACGGTGGTCTAAGTAACAAAAAAAATAAACAAGAGGGAGATCTCACCTTGCAAGATCCGAGGAAGAAGAATGAAATGATAATCTTCTTCTCCAGCGACGTGCGGCCACGCCCGGTGATGGGATCCCTTGAGTTCAACTTCTGGAGGTAGGAGAAAGCCGCAGGGTCCTCTGGAAGCAAGCCAAAGGGGTTTCGTTGCCTCACACTCCCACCAACTCGAGATCAAGAAATATCTTGCTTCTTGATACAACTCCAGCGAGAGGAGGCAGTGGCTGACAGCACAGGTACTCGGGAAGATGGCAGAGGAGGTGAGGGGTCGTGGGTGAGGGTTTGGTGCAAGAGGGGTTGCGACTTGGGTTCCTCCCACAGGCGCCCTAGGTTGCTATATATATATAGTAGTAACAAGAAGCTAGGAAGACCCCAAAAAGTAAGTATTTTGGCCTGGGTCCCTGGCTGTAAGTGAAAAAACAGAGAAGCCCCTCTCCAAACAATTGAACGCAATTCGATGTATAAAACATGGGGTCTTTTGCGCAAATACACTATTTTTCACTATTTTACACGCTTTTTAAGGCACTAGGGTTGTTGAATAAAAAAACGGACGACACCATGACGTCCGGCTCGACGAAACCTATCAAGTAGTGATTTTGGTTCGATGCGTTTGAGCTTCGTTAAATTCAAAATCTATCTTATACAGTGAATTCCACTGTTTGGCATGTTTTTCAATGACCTAGGTCGTCAAACACAAATTTCGATTGTGCCATTGCGCTCCGATTGACGAGACCGCTCAAATCGAGTATTTAAATCATTGAATTCGGATTTAGATCGGCCCAGTTAGTCGACTTCATTCGAAAATTTGAAGTTTCAAAGATTACTATTCACACTTAAGTCATAGATTACTATTCACTTATATATATATATATATATATATATGTATATATATATATATGTATATATATATATATATATATATATATATATATATATATATATATATATATATATATATATATATATATATATATGTATATATATATATATATATATATATATATACATATATATATATATATATATATATATATATATATATATATATATATATATATATATATATATGTATATATATATATATATATGTATATATATATATATATATATATATATATATATATATATATATATATATATATATATATATATATATATATATATATATATATATATATATATATATATATATATATATATACATATATATATATATACATATATATATATATACATATATATATATATATATATATATATATATATGTATATATATATATATATGTATATATATATATATATATGTATATATATATATATATATATATATATATATATATATATGTATATATATATATATATATATATATCTATATATATATATATACATATATATATATATATATACATATATATATATATATATATATATATATATATATAGTGTCACGCCCCGGCGTCGAAACTGCGACCCGGGCTCGCCAACAGATCCGCCGCCCATACGGGAAGCTCCGTATAGACGAAGCGACTAACCTGCAAAAGAGCATCTATACTATGCAGATATCAGAGCTGAAAGTAAAACTGCTAGAAATAAAAACTATATACAACACAAGTCCTCACCAAAAGTACAAAAGTCTCTCGAGCAGTAGAAAATAAATACAACTCTATACCTCACTACAAAGTTCGCTCAACATAAACTCTCAAAAGTAAGGGGGGGTACGTCTACTCTCTGGACGACGACTGGTAGGGATCTATCTCGCGACTCCCTTACCTCGATCTGAAGAAGCAGCAACAGGAGCAGCAGGAACAGGAGTAGAAGTCCCTGCGGGGGAAAACACCACGACGGGTGTGAGAACTACGTCCCAAGTAGTTCTCAGTGGGTGCCGCCAACAAGCCCGATGGACTGCCCACTAAGTCTACTAGAGGCATAAAGTAACAATATAAAACTGAAATGAAAGGGCTGGAAAAGTAACTCTACAGCTACTATGCCTCTATCTAGATGCTCAAGAAAAGGAACAGATGAAACATGATGCATCTACTAACACACACAGTAAACTCACCAAATCTAAACTGACTGCCTCAAAGGGTCCAGTCAAACCTGCGCCCACCTACTGCCGCACATCCTCAACAGGACGGGTCTACCGTAGGGTGTCCGTGACTGCCGCTAACTGGGCCAGTCAGAGGGACGGCGTCGACAAGTCGCGATAGCAAGTAACAGGCCCAACTCCGGAGTGGCTCTCGAGGGGAGCGACCCCACCGAGGAAAGTATCCGCGTATCTCTGTCGAGCTCAAATATGGCTCATGCAGGCTATAGTCCAAACCACGATCAACAAGATCGACCAACAACACCAACTCTCAACCACAAGCTGGAAGTCACACAGCTGGGGCCACCGTCCACCAGACGGCTCCCACAACAGAACACTAAACTCTCCAGAAAGACCGACACCATAAGGGTTCGGAAACCCGATAGACCGGTGCTAAGAACTCTATCAAACAAGAACAGACTCTAGGCTCCGACTATCGAAGTTCCCGATCCCTTATAGTTCGGGAAAGCAATAATCACAGTACAACTCGCAGAAGACACCAACAGGGCCCGAAAGTCCCGAGAGACCTACACCTACAACCCTATCAAACAAGAACAGGTTCCAGGCTCGGCCCCCGTGGCTTTCGTCCCGACAGAGGAACGACCCCTAGAACCCAGACCACTCGAATCCTTTCGAGTGGGGAGATTTACAGGAAAAAGGTGACATTTCATATTGAAAACTAATTTGATCTGGAAGAAATCCATATTTAATAATTTTAGTTCTTTTTAGAAAAACAGTTAGAAAATAAGTGTTTTACCCAAACCCCGAAGGGCTGATGCCTTTGTCCAATCAAACAAGAACAGACTCCAGCGGCCCTTCGATGTTTGGAAGAAAACATTGGTAGACTAAAATCATGTGTATGTCGAAGAGGGTTCTGGGTTCTAGGTCCGGCTAACACTAGTACACTACTGCCACTAACACAGTGGCGACGACCCAAACAGGGGAAAACAAGATCTCTCGGGTCCACCGTTTACCCCAAACGGTTTTCGATACAGACAAGCGAACCACCACATCTACCAGACTCCACTCTGCTCCCAAGCACGAGTGCAAATGCATCCCACACTATAGAGAAGTCCCGACCGCTCGGCCCACTATCCGGGCGAGGATAACACTAAGTCCAGGAATGCGACATAAAGTGTGGATGTCTAAACATAAATAACCCTAGCCCAAGTGAGGGATTTCTCCTGGTCTGGTTACACATGCAATATATGACGGGGGTGCTAGGTCAGGTTCCAACATAACAAATATTTAACATGATAGTAGGAAGCAAGAGATCACAAGATCGACAGATAAAACAAGGAACAACAATTCCTACACTCTAGCATGCTACCCAAGTCCAATCACTATCATGCATGATTCTATATCAATAGAATTAGAGCACAGTCCATAGATCTTGAAAGCAAGCCACCCACCTGAAGACGCTAACTGTCCGGAGTCGTACAGCTGAGAAAACCAGGAAAATAACAACTCTAGGTCCAACAGGTCCAGCACAGTCCACAATCCCTCCTGGGTACAACATAAGGCTACAGTTATACTTTAAATCCAATAAAATCCAGGTTTTACAAATCTGCTGGGAATAGTCCACTTACTGCGAAATTTTCACCTGTAAAACAAACTCCAAAAATTCTGATAAAAATACCACAGCGATCCTCGCGTCGATAGCTTCGAAACGGGTACCTGCACGTCCAATTCCGAGCACCGTAGGCCAAGTTACAAATTCCACAGTATCGGTGCGCACAATCCCAAAACCATTCAACTGTAAACTCTTGTACAGATAAAAGGAAAAGTGTATACCTTCGGGAAGGTCTCCAAAAATTCCAAGAAAAATCCACGATGATCCTCGCGTCGAGTAGATGAAAAAAGTCTATAAGCACGTCTTGATCCGAGACTCGTGCGCGAAGATCTCCTCAAGAGAAGGTGCTGCCCTCACCAAAATCTCACAGCAAAAAGGGTCCCAGTGAGCACGAGAAAACTCCTCGAAAAACGCGAAATCTGAAAATGTACGAGAAACCCAAAATCGTAGCCTCACCTGTTACGAATCCAGCAGCGAAGAAATCGCTCGAAAAGATCGTCGGAGTAGGTCGAGGGAGCTGGTACACCGAAGAGCGACGGAAGAAACACCGAAGAAAGAGCGTCGCGCCGCGCCAAGAAAAAGAGAACCTCGGGATACGTGCTCCTAAAATCCTAGAACTTGGCAGGAAGATCAAGGATTAAGAGGTGAACAAATCTCCTTTAGGTGGCTCGGGCAGATGATGCGCAGGTTGAGAGAAAAAAGCCAAAGAAGAGGGCTCGGGCAGGTATTTATAGTGCTGGAGGAACAATTGGAAAAATACCCAATAAGTCCGAAGTTTCGGGCGCCCGGAAATTTCCGGGCACGCACAGTGCGGCCCGGCCCACCACTTTCGGGCGCGCATAGTGCGGCCCGGCCCACTTCGCGCCGTCGGACGGGATCTCCACTTCGTCCGACCCGCCTCGGAGCCCGCCACGTGTCGCCCGAACAGGCGATAACCATGCAAGCCCTGCCAGCGCCCGCCATGTGTCCCGGCCCGCGTCAACGCGGTGGTTGGCGCCCGCGAATCAGCGGGCGCCACGTGGCACTGCCCACGACGCCCCTCACCTGCCCGCGTACGGCACCTGCCCCGCGGTACGGCGCCTGCCCCCGACACCTGCCCCGCGCGCTGCGTGGACCGCGCGCTTATGCGCCCGCCAACTGGGTGCCGCCACGTGGCGCGCCCCTGGTCCACGCCTCCCCGCACGCACCCGCGGACCGAGCGCACCTGAGCCGCCCAATTAGGCGCTGCCACGTGGCACGCCCCCGGTCCACGCGCCCCGCGGTGCACCCCGGTCCTTACCCTTGCGCTCCGTGGACCCGGCCGCGTGCGCCGGCCAATCCAGGCCTGCCACGTGGCACCCCCACCGGTCCACGGCTCCCCCATGCACCAGAAATCCGGCAAATTTTCTGGGAGTCCGTTTTTGGGCATCCGGACTCAGAATTTGGCAAACAAAAAGCCATTTTCAAGCGTTTTTCCGTGCTGAATCCATTTCCGCTGTCTGTTTGGCCTAATTCTTTTTCAAAATTTTGGCAAACCCAGCCGAAAGTCAACACAGCTAATAAAACCTTACAGGGTCCATCTGTGGCATCCCATTGATGCACCATGGGCCAGATACACCAACAACAGGTGTTCTAACAGTGGATCCATCGGAAAAATGCTGCATGGGGTTCGGGGGTCCTACATCCTCCCCCACTAAAAGGAAGTTTCGTCCCCGAAACAAAAACACGCCACAACAATAAAACTAAAACAATCAAAACAACCAAGAACGCAACACTAAACTAACAAGAAGGATACGGCTCCACCAGCAGGAAAGTCATCAACTTCAACCCTCGATTTAGAAAACAGCTGAAATTAGCGAAAAGTCCGAAAATTTCGAAAAATCAGTGCCTTCGCCCCAATCAAACAAGAACAGGTTCGGGCACTGTCTCCATTTCTGGAGCAATCTTTCGAAGTTTTCGTCCTGTTAGTAATTTAAGTACAAGGTGAGAAAAGGGGGAGAAGTGTTGGTGTCGTTCCTACTGTGGCCACAAAAGAAAGCTATCACTAACCGAGACTCCTAAGGACATGACCACTAGTCCTAACATCACGTCTGCTCCCGAGGTGGCGTCTGACCACAGTCACTGAAGCCCATGCTGTTGGGAGGATATGCCAGCATCCCGAGAAAAATGACCTCCTCCAGTCCAACTTGTGTGCTCAATCCAAGTCCTGGAGCTGTCATAGAATCGCTACATCGGCAGGCGAAGTCCCAAGTCTCGACGGCACTGATCATACACTGCGATCCTCCTCTACTCGTAGGATACTGGGAAGAATCCAATCGCTAAAACATGTAGCAGAAATTGCTAACCCATACCCATGCAAGGACGCCGATGCAGATACTCAACTAATAAAGCAGAAGAATGCAGCGGTAACAAAATGCTCAACTCGGCTAACTGAAATAAAATCATACCTGCCAAGGCAAGATCCGCTGCTGGGGTGTCCTCCAACAGGGCTGCATAAACCCATCCACTGGGTGCTGCAGGTCGTCGTCCCGTCTGTCCCGACGTCGTGGCCCACTCTGTCCGCTGGTGTGCCGGAGGGGTTCCCGCTGCATGGATGGGCAAGGGGGGGGCTGTCGCAATCGGCCGCACTGACAAAATGGCCTGGGGGCAAGCTGCGCGGAAATGTCCCAACTCTCCACAGAGGAAACATCGCCCCTGTCTCTGATCACACTGCGACGGTGGATGAGGCCCGCCACAGATGACACACCGCTCCTGCCGCTGCTGCCGATACCGCTGATGCTGCTGCTGGGGCTCACCAGATCTCCGGCGCCTACGAAACCCACGACCCTCAGGATGAGATCGTGGAGGTCTCGGAGGTCCCTGCCCGCTCGTCTGACCCTCATCACCCGGTGCTGGGCGCTTCGCCCCAGGAATCACTACGGGGGCTAGAGCCACCTCTGACATCACTGCCTCTCCAGACTCAACATATAACGCCTGCTCCATCGATGCCTCCAAAGTCTGTAATCTGCAGGAGCGAACAAGTTGATAAATATCCCGGCGCAGCCCCCGCTCGAACATGTAGATCCGGTGAGACTCGTTCCTGGCCACGTGAGGCATACTAGCCAACAGCTGATTGAATTCGGCTATGTATGCATTCACGGGCCGATCTCCCTGGCGGAGATTTCTCAGCTGCTCCTCCAATCTCTGACGAACACTCTCAGGAAAGAAGGCCCCTAAAAGAAGTCTGCGGAACTCCGCCCAGGGAAGAATCTGCGTCCCAGGCGGACCAGCAGGCCGCACACGCCGCCACCAAGCCTCGGCGTTGCCCTCCAAGTAGTGTGTAGCCAAAAAGACCCGAAATCGATCCTCAACGAACAAACTCTCAAAATGACGCTCCATGGCCGTGATCCAAGACTCTGCCTCCCACGGCTCAGCACTCATGCCAGAAAAACGGGGTGGATCAAACCGGCGGAACCTCATCAACAGATCCACCACCGCACTCTGCTCAGCCAAAGTCAAAGGTCCCACCGACCCAGGCGGTGGTATGCTAGAAACCGGCTCGACAGGAATAGCCGGCGCTGACGGAACCAAAGGGGGCGCCACAGCTGGCGAAGAAGGCACATGCGAACACACAGGGGGTGCTACCACAGGCTGCGTCCTCTGCTCTAAAAGAAGCATCATCCGACCAAAGGCCTCATCCTGGCGCCGAGAAGCCTCATCCTGGCGCTGAGAAGCCTCCTCCTGGCGCTGCACCGCCTCAGACAACTGGGCCAACTGAGCCCGAAGCTCCTGCACCTCACTCTGCTGACCCTGTGCTGGCTCCTCCTGCCCAGGCTTATCGGAGGGAAAAGGCTGAGAACGCGTCTGTACCCTGCGTCGGGGAGGCATCGTGCCCACCTACAACACACATGGAAACATCAGGACAGTAGCAAACAATACACGACCCAATCCAGCGAAAGTGTAAGACATGTCATCCATTCCCTAGCATTATGTTGTCTGCAGCCAACATAATCGCTTAGGAGAATAAACATGCCAGTCACTCATCCCACCCCTTGGGAGAGGTATCAAACTCAATCAGGACTCTCGCTAACAGTCACAACTCTCACGTAGTCATCCTAATGTCCAACCACAAGCCTAGGGTTTCTAAGTCCACAATGACCTACAACCTAGGCTCTGATACCACCTAATCTGTCACGCCCCGGCGTCGAAACTGCGACCCGGGCTCGCCAACAGATCCGCCGCCCATACGGGAAGCCCCGTATAGACGAAGCGACTAACCTGCAAAAGAGCATCTATACTATGCAGATATCAGAGCTGAAAGTAAAACTGCTAGAAATAAAAACTATATACAACACAAGTCCTCACCAAAAGTACAAAAGTCTCTCGAGCAGTAGAAAATAAATACAACTCTATACCTCACTACAAAGTTCGCTCAACACAAACTCTCAAAAGTAAGGGGGGGTACATCTACTCTCTGGACGACGACTGGTAGGGATCTATCTCGCGACTCCAAACTTAACTCGATCTGAAGAAGCAGCAACAGGAGCAGCAGGAATAGGAGTAGAAGTCCCTGCGGGGGAAAACACCACGACGGGTGTGAGAACTACGTCCCAAGTAGTTCCCAGTGGGTGCCGCCAACAAGCCCGACGGACTGCCCACTAAGTCTACTAGAGGCATAAAGTAACAATATAAAACTGAAATGAAAGGGCTGGAAAAGTAACTCTACAGCTACTATGCCTCTATCTAGATGCTCAAGAAAAGGAACATATGAAACATGATGCATCTACTAACACACACAGTAAACTCACCAAATCTAAACTGACTGCCTCAAAGGGTCCAGTCAAACCTGCGCCCACCTACTGCCGCACATCCTCAACAGGACGGGTCTACCATAGGGTGTCCGTGACTGCCGCTAACTGGGCCAGTCAGAGGGACGGCGTCGACAAGTCGCGATAGCAAGTAACAGGCCCAACTCCGGAGTGGCTCTCGAGGGGAGCGACCCCACCGAGGAAAGTATCCGCGTATCTCTGTCGAGCTCAAATATGGCTCATGCAGGCTATAGTCCAAACCACGATCAACAAGATCGACCAACAACACCAACTCTCAACCACAAGCTGGAAGTCACACAGCTGGGGCCACCGTCCACCAGACGGCTCCCACAACAGAACACTAAACTCTCCAGAAAGACCGACACCATAAGGGTTCGGAAACCCGATAGACCGGTGCTAAGAACCCTATCAAACAAGAACAGACTCTAGGCTCCGACTATCGAAGTTCCCGATCCCTTATAGTTCGGGAAAGCAATAATCACAGTACAACTCGCAGAAGACACCAACAGGGCCCGAAAGTCCCGAGAGACCTACACCTACAACCCTATCAAACAAGAACAGGTTCCAGGCTCGGCCCCCGTGGCTTTCGTCCCGAGAGAGGAACGGCCCCTAGAACCCAGACCACTCGAATCCTTTCGAGTGGGGAGATTTACAGGAAAAAGGTGACATTTCTTATTGAAAACTAATTTGATCTGGAAGAAATCCATATTTAATGATTTTAGTTCTTTTTAGAAAAACAGTTAGAAAACAAGTGTTTTACCCAAACCCCGAAGGGCTGATGCCTTTGTCCAATCAAACAAGAACAGACTCCAGCGGCCCTTCGATGTTTGGAAGAAAACATTGGTAGACTAAAATCATGTGTATGTCGAAGAGGGTTCTGGGTTCTAGGTCCGGCTAACACTAGTACACTACTGCCACTAACACAGTGGCGACGACCCAAATAGAGGAAAACAAGATCTCTCGGGTCCACCGTTTACCCCAAACGGTTCCCGATACAGACAAGCGAACCACCACATCTACCAGACTCCACTCTGCTCCCAAGCACGAGTGCAAATGCATCCCACACTATAGAGAAGTCCCGACCGCTCGGCCCACTATCCGGGCGAGGATAACACTAAGTCTAGGAATGCGACATAAAGTGTGGATGTCTAAACATAAATAACCCTAGCCCAAGTGAGGGATTTCTACTGGTCTGGTTACACATGCAACATATGACGGGGGTGCTAGGTCAGGTTCCAACATAACAAATATTTAACATGATAGTAGGAAGCAAGAGATCACAAGATCGACAGATAAAACAAGGAACAACAATTCCTACACTCTAGCATGCTACCCAAGTCCAATCACTATCATGCATGATTCTATATCAATAGAATTAGAGCACAGTCCATAGATCTTGAAAGCAAGCCACCCACCTGAAGACGCTAACTGTCCGGAGTCGTACAGCTGAGAAAACCAGGAAAATAACAACTCTAGATCCAACAGGTCCAGCACAGTCCACAATCCCTCCTGGGTACAACATAAGGCTACAGTTATACTTTAAATCCAATAAAATCCAGGTTTTACAAATCTGCTGGGAACAGTCCACTTACTGCGAAATTTTCTCCTGTAAAATGAACTCCAAAAATTCTGATAAAAATACCACAACGATCCTCGCGTCGATAGCTTCTAAACGGGTACCTGCACGTCCAATTCCGAGCACCGTAGGCCAAGTTACAAATTCCACAGTATCGGTGCGCACAATCCCAAAACCATTCAACTGTAAACTCTTGTACAGATAAAAGGAAAAGTGTATACCTTCGGGAAGGTCTCCAAAAATTCCAAGAAAAATCCACGATGATCCTCGCGTCGAGTAGATGAAAAAAGTCTATAAGCACATCGTGATCCGAGACTCGTGCGCGAAGATCTCCTCAAGAGAAGGTGCTGCCCTCACCAAAATCTCATAGCAAAAAGGGTCCCAGTGAGCACGAGAAAACTCCTCGAAAAACGCGAAATCTGAAAATGTGCAAGAAACCCAAAATCGTAGCCTCACCTGTTACGAATCCAGCAGCGAAGAAATCGCTCGAAAAGATCGTCGGAGTAGGTCGGAGGAGCTGGTACACCGAAGAGCGACGGAAGAAACACCGAAGAAAGAGCGTCGCGCCGCGCCAAGAAAAAGAGAACCTCGGGATGCGTGCTCCTAAAATCCTAGAACTTGGCAGGAAGATCAAGGATTAAGAGGTGAACAAATCTCCTTAAGGTGGATCGGGCAGATGATGCGCAGGTTGAGAGAAAAAAGCCAAAGAAGAGGGCTCGGGCAGGTATTTATAGTGCTGGAGGAACAATTGGAAAAATACCCAATAAGTCCGAAGTTTCGGGCGCCCGGAAATTTCCGGGCACGCACAGTGCGGCCCGGCCCACCACTTTCGGGCGCGCACAGTGCGGCCCGGCCCACTTCGCACCGTCGGACGGGATCTCCACTTCGTCCGACCCGCCTCGGAGCCCGCCACGTGTCGCCCGAACAGGCGATAGCCATGCAAGCCCTGCCAGCGCCCGCCATGTGTCCCGGCCCGCGTCAACGCGGTGGTTGGCGCCCGCGAATCAGCGGGCGCCACGTGGCACTGCCCACGACGCCCCTCACCTGCCCGCGTACGGCACCTGCCCCGCGGTACGGCGCCTGCCCCCGACACCTGCCCCGCGCGCTGCGTGGACCGCGCGCTTATGCGCCCGCCAACTGGGTGCCGCCACGTGGCGCGCCCCCGGTCCACGCCTCCCCGCACGCACCCGCGGACCGAGCGCACCTGAGCCGCCCAATTAGGCGCTGCCACGTGGCACGCCCCCGGTCCACGCGCCCCGCGGTGCACCCCGGTCCTTACCCTTGCGCTCCGTGGACCCGGCCGCGTGCGCCGGCCAATCCGGGCCTGCCACGTGGCACCCCCACCGGTCCACGGCTCCCCCATGCACCAGAAATCCAGCAAATTTTCTGGGAGTCCGTTTTTGGGCATCCGGACTCAGAATTTGGCAAACAAAAAGCCATTTTCAAGCGTTTTTCCGTGCTGAATCCATTTCCGCCGTCTGTTTGGCCTAATTCTTTTTCAAAATTTCGGCAAACCCAGCCGAAAGCCAACACAGCTAATAAAACCTTACATGGTCCATCTGTGGCATCCCATTGATGCACCATGGGCCAGATACACCAACAACAGGTGTTCTAACAGTGGATCCATCGGAAAAATGCTGCATGGGGTTCGGGGGTCCTATATATAGAGTCCGGCAAGAATACTATCGATAGCACCAAACAATTGGTACTATCAAGTTTTCAGCCGTTGGATGAAAAGATATGCGGTTAGGATTATAGTGGTCCCCTAAGATTTTTACTATTCAACCAACTACCTAGTAAACCCTAGGGGACCACTATAATCTCAACCGTATATTTTTTTATCCAACGGCTAAAAACTTGATAGCACCAATGGCTTGGTGCTATCGATAGTATTCTAGCATATATATATATATATATATATATATATATATATATATATATATATATATATATATATATATATATATATATATATATATATATATATATATATATATATATATATATATAGAACTTAGGATTTTCTTTGATTTTCAAACTTGAATTTCTAGAGTACTACATCTTTCCAAATTACTTTGTAAATTGGGCTATTGTATTTTCGCCGGTGGGTTTAATTTCTTCTTCTTCTTGAATTTTATTCTTTTCCTACAAATCTTCTGCTCCAATTTTTGCTAAGATTCTTTATATTTCTCGTGTCATTTTTGTAGTTGAAATTTTTTTCAAACAACGATAGATCTACTGCTTGAAAAATATATGACAAAACTCTGTCCCTTATTCTAAATTCTACTTTATCAAATTCATTTTCACAATTTCTATTCGCAATCACATCCTATAAATCTTGAGATTTTTAAAAATATCGAATGATGATATTTCATCGTTTAAAGTTCGATGCATCGAACTTTGGTAAACTAGCTAGGTTGAATAAACCAATCAAAATCCATAATGAAATTAGAAAAATCAAAATTTGAGTTTCAAGCTTATACTTTCTTGTTCGGACGTCGTTTTTATTTCATCGAGATCTCGTCGATTTTTTTTTCGGCTTACTTGTCTAGCCCCACTGGCTATTTGGACAATTTTTTTTAATCTATTCACGGACTCTCCTCACTCTCTTTTCGTCAAGTGTCACAACCACCTTGTCTCGTGTGTTGTATGCGGATGCCAATTTTTTTGAAACAATTCCTTTCCTTCGGTTTTACCTAAACATCATCTTCGTCAATCTGCTACGGTTCGTTTGATTTTGATGTAGCTATCTGATACAGTGATTCTATATTCTTTCTAAATTTGTTGTCGTCTAGCTTAAAATTCGTTCGTTAATTTTCGGCTCTGATACTAATTGTTGGAAGCGTGAAAAACTCTGAAACAAATTGTTGGAAGCGTAAAATAAAATAATATGAAGAAGAGACATTGGAGAAGAACTGATACTTTATTAATAAAAATTATTTAATTACACCCTCAACGATATTCTTGACCATATACGGTCATATCTATTGTAGACTCATTCATTTAATTATCCTGCGTCTAACTATAAATAGTCATCAAGTAAAAATAGATGATAAATCTAAGTAATAATTACAAATAAACTTTTAAATATAATTTGGATAAATCTATCTCTAACTAAATTTTAGAATAAGTTTGGATTACTATTTTCAATAGTTATTAGTATATCTTATATATGTCATTTGTATAATTATAAATTTATTAAAATAAATAATTTACTTAAATTTTGTCTCGAAAGAATCATGAGATGATTTAAATGAAATAAGTTTTCGAATTGGATACTAAAATTAAAATTTTTAAAAGTCAGATAACCAAATTAAAATAGTCTATAGTTTATTTAAATTCTATAATTTTTTTACATAAAATTTAATTAAGAAATGAGAAGATTACATTATGGGAAGAACAAAATGCAAAATCAAATGTTGTATTTGATTATATCAACAATTATTGTTACTTTTCATTGGATTAAAAGCTTGAGATAATACCAAGTGCCAAATATTGTATTAGAGGCGGCTACACCTGAAGCAAAAGCAAAAGTGAAATTGAAGAGAAAGCATTTTAGAACTATTATGAATTTCTTTTTAATATGGTTATAGCAAAATGCTACCCATGCATCTATATATTTATGTGTTAATCTTACTCCTTATGCATCATAGGTTTTATAAAATTTATAAATTTTTTTGTAAAGATAATTGATTAGATAAATAAAAAATAAGAGCCTTTGGATGAGTAAAATATATATACCATGTATATTTAGTCTAGACCGCGTTTGTTAACAAAAATAATATTTGAAGAACTAAACATTTTTATTATTAGGATAACTTATTTTTATATAATATAAAAAAATAAAAGAAATTTTGTATTTAACTTGATATTTTTTTATTTTTTAGAATAATCAAAATTTTATTTGACAATTTTATGAAAAATAATAAAGAATAATACAAAAGGTTGATTAATTTTTTTTTAAAATATCAAAATTATTCTTATCTATATCTTTTTTGTATAAAATATTTAATATGTGTACAATAATACATATAAAAATAATATATTTTTTAATATAAAATAATTAAAATATTATATTTAATTCTATTATAATAATATTATTATATAAAATATTTCAATATTAATATATAATATACTTCAATAAATAAATAAAATATATTTTAGAATAATATATAATATTATATAATGTAATATATAAATAAAGAAATAAATATTATATAATTAATGTAATATATAAATAATATATTATATAATATATAAATAATATATTATATAATATATAATATAATATATAAATATTATATATTATATAAAATATAAATATTATATATAATATATTATAAATAATATAATATAATATAATATATAATAATGAAATATATAAATATTATATATTTAATATATTTATTATCTTATATAATATTTTATTTTATATTATAGGATATATTTTAGAACAACATATAATATAAATAAATTTATAATAATAATAAAAATAATAATAATAATAATAATAATAACAATAATAATAATAATAATAATAATAATAATAATAATAATAATAATAATAATAATAATAATAATAATAATTATTATTATTATTATTATTATTATTATAAAATATTTTATAATATTATAACATTATATATATAATATAACTATACTATTATATTACTTTAATTATTTTTAATAAAGTAACTATTAAATAAGAATAATCCTATATTTCTAAAATGATAGAATATATATAGTTATTCTCTGATTATTCTAAAATTATTTGGATTAATTCGATTTGATCAAAATAATTATTTTAATTATATTTTTATACTATTTGACAGAATAGTAAAAATAATTTTCGTTATTTTTGATTTATTTTGAAACCAAACCAAACCGTAGATTGCTCATGATTTAGTATTGCTCATGATTATATATCGGCCTCTTTTCATTGAAAATCAATTATTAACTATTCTGCACCTTATTTATTAGTGGATGAAGTACTTGAATCTATTTAATATTCTCTCCACAATAAGGTGAGCTTAACTACATAAATTCACCTTATATGTTGTGACATAACAGTACTTCCCCTTCAAATAACATTGCTCATGTGTAAGGTCAAATCTTATTAATGTTTGAATAACTTCTATGCTTAATTCCATATTTTAATCAGTACCTAAGGATGCAAATTTTGTACACCTCCATGCATAGGATTTTTTTTTATGTTTGGAACTCATTCAGCATCTGATATAGACAGCACGAATGGATTTAGCCAAAATTAGCGACAAGATCAATCAATTCCATACATAGCGAATTCTACATACATAATAGTATCCAATTCGAACTCATTCCGAAGTACCCGTGAAAGAACCAATTTAAGGGGTTTTAATTGATTGGCTTGTGGCAGGAGATCGAGACAAGAAGACCAGGATCCACTGTGGTTAATAAATATTGTATACACATCAATAAATAAATAGCTTATGCAGTTGTGAATCAGAGAATTGTGTTTTCGTTCAAAGAAGATTTTTACATTTATGACTTGAAACTTGAGAGAGAGAGAGAGAGAGAGAGATTTTTTGTCTATAAAATTCTGTGAGTTGAGTTAAAATGCGTTAGAAAATATGAAGGTTCCTATCCTTTTATTAGTTTCGCCATTCAATCTCATTTATTAAAAAAAAATATCTTTTGAAAAAAAACAGTGCTAGTAATTGCAGTGCTACTGATTGCATGGCCAATCATAAGAAAAAAGGTAATACTATTTATACACTCCATATGGAGTGCACATCACACATCCCACCCCATCTAAGGATGGGGACTAATTTACCGGTCATTTCGAAGTGATCGATAAAATTTACTCCATCCTTGAATGGATGGGGTGTAAGATGTACATCCCACTTGGAGGTGTACAAAAAATATTTCTCTAAAAAAAAGGGCAAAACGTTATTTTTTATTAGAATCTTGAAATTTTAAAATTAAGATTTGGTAGTCCTTCAATATTTGGGAATTGCATGTTAGACGAAAAATTTGAGCATAAACAAGTAGCCTATATAGCTACATTTTAATTTCAAAAGGGAAAAAAAATAGTGAAATTTACCCATGTAATAATTTAAGATTAAATTGGTGGGTACCTAATAGGAAAGTACACGCTCAACAGTCAACATGGTGATAAAGATTGAGCAATTACACATTACACCTAAAGAGAGAATGAAATTTAAAAGATCTTCAAACTGGTTGGGGCACCTACTAAACTACAATTTCGAATTTATAATTTTATAGATGTAACTTGTTATTAATTACAGTGAAATATATACTCCAGTTCATAAAATTTTAAAGTATTTTTTTATTGCAGGCTAAGAGTACTGAAGCAATGAATATGACGATGCACAAAAAAAAAAATATATATATATATAAGAAAGAAGTAGAAAGAGGGGGAAAAAGAGCAAGAGGAGAGATCACATAGATATAAGTGCGAAGGAAATCGAGGGGTAAACAAGCACATCTCAAAACATCTCGACAATATAACATAATGAAAAATTTAGATCTAATGTATAGAAACTTGACGAGAACGATTTTACAGATAAACACAAAATAATAAAGAGAATAAGAACACAAGAAAATTATGTGCTTTGGCCGGCAGTGTGTTAACCTACTTCCACATGCAAAATTTTATCAATTCAATTTTTGATTAATCTACGAAACAGTACAAGAAGTAGATTTGATACAAGAAATCTCTCTCTAGGGCTCTCCCAACAAATAGCACCACCGTTCATAGAGAATACATGACCAGTGACATAGCTTCTGCATTTTTTATCTCCTACGAATTTATATTTACATATCTAATACAGTCCAAATCCATAGAACCATAACGAAATAAGTAATTTTGTCACGTCCTGAGGTCGAAACTGCGACCCGGGCTCGCCAACAGATCCGCCACCTATGCCAAACCCCGCATAGCCGAAGCGTCCTACCTGCAAGAAAAGTACTATAGCTAAACAGATATCAGAGCTATACTATAAAAGTGCGGTAAAATTAAAACCATCCATCTATACAACTGGAATAATGAAGATACAAAGTCCATCTCCCATAAATGATAATCATACAATATCCTCAAATACAAAAACTCATAACTCAACAGGGAGGTAACCTGAAATAATACATCAGTGTACATGCTCTCAATACAAGTAATAACCTCACTACAATAATCTCTCGAAAACAGAAATAAACTGATCTACAGACTGTACTATAGATCTCCACTGAAAGGGGGTACAACTACTCTCCACAGACGGGTAGGGATCTAGCTCGCGACTCTCTCGCCTCGCACAGCAACCGCAGAATCAGCAACACCCGCTAAGACTCTGCAAAACAAAAGAGAGAAAGAAAGGGGAGGGGGAAAACCCCCAACGGGTGTGAGAACTACACCAAAATGGGAGTTCTCAGTGGGTACCACCGCCAGGCCCGACGATCTGCCCACTAAGTCCACTAGAGGTATAAGATAACCAATGCAGTAAAAACTGAACAAGAAAGCTGGAGACACTTAACAGCTATCATGCATCTATCTAAATTATCAAATGGGGAAACTCTGATAAAGATATGCAACACTCGCACACGTGGTGCTCAATCGACCCAATCAAGCTGACTGCCACATCGGGTCCAGTCAAGCCTGCGCCTACCTACAACCACCTCCCATTGCTGGGCAGGAATTACGTAGGGCGTCCATAAGGACTAACTCGCTATCGAATAGTGGCACATGCAGTGTCACGCCCCGGGTGTAAACCAGAACCCGGGCCCGTCTACAGATCCGCCGTGCATGCGGTATTTCCCACATACACGAAGCGTCGGTAACCTGCTCAGATATAAGAAATAATAATAAAAGAGCATAATAATCAGAGATAAACTAAAACTACTGTATCTCAGACAGAAGCTGGAAGTAAAAGAGTACAACAGTGGAATAAAATACAGATGTCTCTCCCAGCTCACCACTAAATACAAACAGCTGGCAAAAGCCAGAACCAAAAAGAAATAAACAAAAGCTGTCTGAGAAGACCAGGTACCCAAAAGCTCCAGCTACGTGCTACAACCCTCGGGTGGCTCTCTATCTAGTCTGCAATCCGCTTACCTCGATCAGTTGCTGACGGCCCAGCAACTCCCGCAGAGGACTCTGCAAAACAAAGGGGAAGAAAGAAACAAGAAAAGACAATGGGGGTAAGTACTACTATAAACAGTAGCCTCCCCTAGTGGGTAAAGCCTCAGCTCAAATATGCCCACCAGGTAATCAGAGGCAAAAGGGGAAGAAGAGAAAGGGGGGGGGGGGGGGGGTGAAGCTATGACTGACAACTGATGAAGTACTACCCCTAATATGCCTCTACATGATAAACCAATAAGGATGGAAAAGTATGCATCAGTATCAAGAAGCCTGTCAAAACGACCCAATCTAACGCCAGTGGACACTGGCACTGCCTGCTAATCTCATCTGTGGGGATACTGACCGACTACTGCCTGATACGGTCATGTTCCCAACGTAAGTAACAGATCGGCCTCAGCCCGTCCGATCAAGCTCTAAAGTAATAACAGACCGGCCTCGATCCGTCCGGTCGCACACTCCAGAGTGGCACTCGAGGGGAGCGACCCACACGAGTAAGGAAATCACTGTAACAAGCATCTCTGTAACCACTGTCTCATAATAGCAGGACTGGATCATGACTATGATCAAAGTGGAAAACTCCATCCACTAAAGAAAGCCCGATCCCCAAAACCCCCAATCTGATGCAACAGTAACAACCCGGTCAACCACCCAAGATCCGTGGTCGCCGCAACACCCTGTCAAAAGCCCAACCTGTCCCAAATCCCCAATACCTGGCTACACTGTCCAACACACGCTCGAACCTGAGCGACTATGCCGCAAGTCTATCGATAATAGGAGAAGAAAAGAATAAATGCATGGTTTCTCCTAAGTCAAGTCCCAAAAGATAGTGTAGCAGTAAAAGATGTCAATATTTAAGTGACCCGTTTAATCATGCATTGTCTCAATATGTTGTCCATTTTCCAAGAGTAATCAGTTCAGAGTGACATAAGCTAAAGTGACAGTCTCATAAGAATATTTAGCAATTCTATAATCCTCAACTATTATTTTAACCCTAAACATGCAGTCCGACAATTTCCACATGGATCAAATAACAATTTATCAAAGATCAATCAACCAATAATTAATTCCCTAGAGCATGCAAGGTTACTAATAATACTTTGGGCCTCAAAAATGAGGGAACACTCTGATGTTCCTAGTGGGCATACCAAAGGAGAGGAGTACAACAACCACCCACCTGAAGTGCTAACTGTCCGGGTCCGTACAGCTGAAAATACCAAAAACTCCAATCCTGTGCTCCAACAAGTTCAGCACACCCGTACTACTCCTGGTACAATACAAGGTCCACTAAAAACACTAAGGCTCCCAATTATTGCTCTTATAATCACATACAACATCGGATTCAAAACTGTTAAATTATCACCTGTAGAAAGTGCCCAGAAAATTCCAAGAAAAATATAACGGCGATCCCCGCGTCGATAGCTTCGTAACGGTACCTTGCACGCCCAAATCTAAGTTCGGTAAGTCAAGATATAAATTCGGGAAGAGGGGTATCACAACAAAAATCTGTGCTAAAGACTGTGCACTGTTCACTGAGAAAACAGTGATTTTCACCTCGAAATAATCCTCTGGAAAATCCAAGAAAAATACGAGCGCGTTCCTTGCGATCCGTAGATGAAAAAGTTGTAAAAGCTCGTTTCCGTCTGACGCTCGTGCGCGAAGATATGGCCAAAATACCCCGCTGCTGTCAATGAAGTCCACACAGAAAATGGGGTCACTGCTTGCCTCGGGATCCGTGCCAAAACCTCGAAACGGGAAGGCGCGACCCAAACAAAAGATGAAGTCCTACCTCTTAGGAGTCTGCCGGTGCAAGAATCACAGCAAAATGATCTCGGGGTAGTCCAGGGGAGCTAAAACACTGTCGCTGCGCCGAAGGAGAACACAGGAATACAACGTCGCGCCACGTCGTAAAATGGGGAACCTTGGGATTCGAGCCTCCTAAAATCCTAGAACTTGGTAGGAAGATCAAGGGTGAAGAGGTGAACAACTTTGCTTAAGGGGGCTCGGGCAGAAGGTGAGAGGGTTGAGAGAAAAAAGGCAAAGAAAGGGGCTCGGGTTGCCTTTAAATAGGCTGAAGAAAAACATTTGAAGAAATACCCTATGTGTCCCCACTTCCGGGCGCCGGAGTGTTTCGGGCTGCTACAGTAATGGGCCCGGCCCATTACTGTGCAAGCCCGAAACCACTCGGGCCCGCCATGTAGCCCAGCACTGTGCTTCCCCGGGCCCCGCTGCGCCCGGCGCACCCGCGCCCGCCAGTGGCGTCGCGCCACGTGGCCCCGGCAACCCGTGCACCGCGCACGTCGCCGCCTGCACCGCGCCCGTACGGCCACCTGCCCGCCGTACGACCACCTGCCCCCGGTCAACCACTCCACAGCCTGCGTGGACCGGGAGCACAACACCGAACCAGTAACCGCATGCCACGTGTCCACCCGGTCTACCGTGCACCCATGCCCACAGTCCGTGGACCTCGCGCCGTGGACCAACCAACCGAACAATGCCACGTGGCATCCCGCACTGGCGCACGTCGGTGCCGTGGACCGCGCGCCTGCCCGCGCGCCCGGGCGCCTGCCCGCGCCCTGCCCGCGCCTTGTGCCGCCGCCTGCCGCCTGCCCGAGGCTGCGCCGCCGCCCGCCGGCGCTGCCCGCCGCCGCCGGCCACCGCCGGCGATCGCCGGAGACACTGTTCCGGCGTGAACAGTAACCGCAATCTCAAAACTAACAAGTAAATAGCCCATCTTAACCGTTTTCGCGCGCTGATTCCAAAAACGGTGTCCATTTTGCCAAATTCCACTCCTATAATTTGCCGGAGGCTCCCGGAAAGGTATTTTTTTATCCGAATTTTGCGCCGAGTCCAAATTTGATATCCAAATTGCGCGGAAACACCACTAAACATCCGACGGGGTCTCCCGGTTACCCACGTGATCCATTTGAAGCCCCGAGTTCACTACTTGTGTCCAAATTGGCGCACGAACACCGCCGGGATGCCCCATAGGCCTCCAGAAGCTGCTGGTGACACTGTAGAAGCCCTGCAAAGATCCGGGTCACCACATGCAGGCTATAATCAAAATCCACGCTCTCTCTCAGAACGGATAGACTCAAGATCCTCAATCTCTCCCACAACTGTCGGAAAACTCACAACGACCTCGGGACCACCGTTAACCCCAAACGGTTCCCAACAACACTAGCACTGGTCTAAACACAGCTACTAGACTCCACTCAGCCCCCAGGCACGAGTGCAACAATAAAAGTACCTGCCTGAATAAACCCAATCAAATAAACCGGTATAAAACCCGGTACTGCCTGCTCTGTCATCAATCTCACGAACTCAGTATCTCAAGAACTCAGTAGCAGAATCTGCACACATGACTCGAAACCGCGGGATCGGCACACATGGCTCGCATCCCAAAATAAGTATCAGACCGGCACACATGGCTCGGTCCTAGGCCTACCTCCGGAGTGGCACTCGAGGGGAGCGACCCACACGAGTAAAGTATCACTGTAACAAGTATCACGATATAGCAGGACTGGATCATGACTCTGATCAAAGTGGGAAACTCCATCCACTAAAGGGAAACCCGACACCCAAACTGATACAAGGGTAAACAATAAGTGGAAAACTCCATCCACTAAAGAAACTTGATACCCAATCTGATGCATAAGCACTCTCCGGTCAACCGCCCAATGTCTGTGGTTGCCGCAATACCCCACAAACCACAACCTGGTGTAACAACCCACACCCGGCCAACCGCCCAATATCCGTGGTCGCCGGAAACTCTGCCTACCACAATCCGGTACAACCTGTCCCCGACACCAAGATCCCAGCTACACTATCCCAAATCCCTGCTCGAACCCGAGCAACAAATAGCCACCTAAGTGAAGAATAAGGAGAGAAGAAGCAAACAGGGTTTCTCCTAAGTCAAGTTCCAACATGAAAGTGTAGCAGTAAAAGATGGCCTATCTAGATGTCCATACAAGCATGCATTTGTCCTCAAGAAAGATAAAAGGAAGTATAACCGATGGTAGCTTCACAAAATATAAACTCATGCCAAAATAATCTATGGACTACACCTGCCCAAAATCCACGATCCATAATCCATAATAACTCCTCAGGGTAAAACCCGCACATAGATATGATATCCTGTCCCCTCGAATGATCAATCCTCGTAAAATACTATGTGCTAACATGGCATGCTAAAAACCCGCTACTACCAAAATGTCAAACCCACATGAATAGGTCACTGATTAAATAACATGTACAATAATTACGTAAGCATTAATCCACAAGATCTAGGCCACTTTCCATGCTTACATCTCAATACTATTAATTGTACATTTAACCATGCATGTCTTCTAATATATAGAATTAGAGAACCGTCCACCGGTTCTGGGGATGAAGCAACCCACCTGAAACGCTTTCCGCAGGCAAAGTCGAAGTCGGTGAAGTGCGTAGTCACACGCTATCCAAAATCTGCCAAAATCGCACCCTTGGTATTCAGCCGCACACGCCTCTGTTCCAACCAACAACATCACCAACAATTAATAACCAACACCACAATATCCCCAAAACAACACATGCTGCTTTTACCAACCAGCAGAGAAGAGGGGGATTTTCACCTACATACAGTCCTCTAAAAATCCTAGAAAAATCACGGTTGCGATCCTCGCGACGAGTAGTCCCAAAACGAGTATTTATACACCTCATTATGACACCTGTAGGCCAAGATACAAATTAAACAATGTGGTATGCCAACAACCACAACACTGCGAAAACTGCGGGATACAACCCCAAAGAAGCTTAAATCTCACCTTCGAAAAGTTCTTAGAAAAATCCAATAAAAATACGAGTGCATTTCTCTCCAAGAGTAGATATCAATCGAGTCCTTATATGCCTCATTCCGATGCTCGTAGGTCAAGATAGAAAATCGACAAGCCTCCGCTGTCCAAAATCACACAGCAGAAAAGGGGTCACTAAAACACCTCGGGAACTGTGCCAAAAACTCGAAATTAGGAGAAGTGATCAACACGGAAAAAGAACCCTTACCTCTTGTGAACGCGTTGCCGTAAAATCCGGCTCAAAATTCCATCGGGGTGATCCAGGGTGCCTCACGAACCGAAAAGTGACGATGGAAGCTAAAATCCAAGAAACGTCGCAGTGCGCCGCGTCGCAAAAAGCGCATATATCGAGGTCTCCAATAAATCGAAAAATCCCTCAGTAGATAGAGCACAAGATGATGATCATTTTCTCTTCAAGCCTCAGCTGAAGATGGGCTCGGGAAGGGGCTCAAAACGGGCTGCAAAGAAGGCTTTATATAGTCCAGGCCCAACAATTCAAATAATTCCCTCTGTGTCCCCATTTTCGGGCGCCCGAAATAACCGGGCGGTTATAGTAACCCGAAAATGCACCCCGAACCATCTGAGCATGAAACGTCCCTGGAGCACCACGTGTCCCAGAACAGCAAACACCAAATCGGGCCAATCCCTGAGCGCCACGTGGCACACCGCACAGCGCACAGCGGCGCCAGCCGCAGCGGTCGCGCCACGTGGTCCGCTCCCGTGCTAACGCGTGGCGCGCCCGCTCGTCAACGCCCGCCACGCCGTACGGTCACCTGCCCCGCCGTACGGCCACCTGCCCCGGTCACCTGCTCCGCTGCGCTGTGTGCACTCGGCGTAGGAAGACCAACCAACAACAAGCTGCCACGTGTCCTCCTCTTCCCGCTGCGTCGCGCGCGCCTTCCCGCTGCACCTGCGCCTGCCCGCGCCTGCTCCGCCGCCTGCCCGCGCCCGCGCCGCCGCGCTCCGCCGTTGCCCGCCGCCGTGGGCGATGCCCGGCCGGCCGGAACAGTAACCCAAGCCTCAAAAAATGTGTTTTTGCATCCGAAATTCGAAAAATACAAGTAAATAGTCCATTTTCACCGTTTTCGCGCGCTTAATCCAAATCCGCTGCCCGTTTTGCCAAATTCCAATTCCAAAATTTGTCGAAGGCATCCAGATAAGTGTTCTTAACCCAAATTTCGCGCCGAGTCCAATTCCGATGCCCGATTCGCGCGAAACCACTTCTAAACAATCGACGGGGTCCTTCGATTACCCACATGATCCATTTAACTCCCGAAGTCCATCACTTGTGTCCAAATTGGTGCAGAAACACCGCCGACACGCCACATAGGCCTCCAGAAGCTGCTGGTCACACTATAGGAGCCCTGCAGATATCCGGGTCACCACATCCTCCCCCACTAAAAGAAAGTTTCGTCTTCGAAACTAAAGCAACTCACAAGTAGTCTTAGAAACCAAGGGTAGGTACTCAACACTACCGTCTCCAGCTCCCAGGTCACCTGTCACTCCCCGTGATTACTCCTCAGCAGCAACAACAACCAGTACGGCATGACCCAATTGCGTAATTCTCTCATCTCACGAGCCAGAATTCGCAACGGGCGTCCCTCGTACTACCAGTACTCGCAGATCTAAAAGAAAACGAGTCCATCACGGGCGAGGAATCCACAAGCCTAACACTCCTAAGGTGAGATGTGGAAAAACCATCAAGAACTCCAACAAAAGGCTGGGGGAAAAGGAAATAACCACTAGTGCAACACGCACCAAACCACATCCTGTGTCAACTCAACCAAGGCAACCTGAAGCACCCCCACGCGATCATCCAAGAAGGGAAGAAGTCTTAACAATCCGGGGTCCTCACTCGGTCACTCTCAAATCCTGACCATCCGCGTGGACTGCTCCACCGCAGTCTACCATCAAAAGGAACCCCCTGGGACACAACCTCGAGCCCTGTTCACCTCAACGATCCCACCCAGCGCCAGCTACGGAATCATCAAACTCAACCCCAAATGGCTCTCCGGCTCCAGGTATCCGCCACCATAGTGGCCCTGTCGGGGTGATACTGGATGTTCATCAATAATCCAACTATAACTCCATAGCCACTATGGGAGGCATCACTATATCTCGCAAATCCATCTCCCATCACTAGCGATGCTAAAATCGGCGCTGGTATCAGTCTAATTATCCATTCGTCCTGCTCTGCTGGCACTGCCCAGTCCAAGAAGCTTCTCGTCTCAACAATAAATGTCAGTCTCGGCCAATCTCAAATAACATCCATCTTGGCCGGATTTCCACCGCCACTCCAACGGCTAGAATAATGTGGCCCAAGCAGGTATGTTCCCAAAGCTAAAAGTTGCACCTCAACAATTCGGCTCACAGCTTCCTTCACACAGACATTGCGGTACCATCCACAAATGCTCCACAAGTTCCAAGTCACTCTGGGAGTCCATTCAATACCTATGCAGAACATATTTACCAATCCGTCCAAGTATAGTTGGAACACACAATTCCTCAAATCTTAAAGGCGACGGGGCATTAGTCATTCCATCTGGCCTCACTACACCCATAATGCCCCTACCGTGTTCTGAACACCATCTTGGTGTATGATTCCAAACAGGTACACGGATCACAAACAAATAATTGCCGGAGTATACCTCCCTCAAAAGGTCCTAAATAATATCCGGACCTGCCTGTGCTCAAACCACAAGGGAACCCTCACCGTCGTATATCAACGACGTGGCATCACCACCGTGTACCAACGGCGTGACACTAGGTCAAACAGACCCTCGATCCATCAGATCCCTGCACCTGTGCCATCAACTCTCCCAGCTCTTACAGATACTATCCATGAGGTGCTATTGAGGTTGGCGCGGTTTCCAGAACCACGTCAATCACAATCTCAATCTCCCTAACTGGCGGCATAATCATCGGTTCGAGTGGACTCACACCCAGGATCTTGCAACGATAGAAATATCCTTTAGTCCCGGTGCTGCCATAAGCTCCTCTCATACTGTCGCTATAACCTGTGTGCTCGAACAATCTCAATATAACAAGCCTCTTTTTGTCTGCCTCGCAGAAGGTCACAGTCATCACTCTCCACACTTAACCATCCAGTGGTACTGTGCCAACCAATCCCAAGCCTGGGTCAAAACACCGATCTGCCACCCATACCAATAGGTTTGCCGGTATAACTCATGGTCTCAACGGCATTGAACATGATCCGCAAGTCTCCTTCACATGCACAACACCGATAGTAACCTGTACCTCTAGTGCACGTGGTAACAACTCTACCTTTAGTCCATGCCGGAATGCAAAGTGCACCAACTCCGACTGCTGTGATGAAATCACACCTGCGACAACCCGATCCATTGCCGTGGCGCCCTCCAACCAGGCGGAACAAACTCATCCACAAGATACAAGGGGTTGTCGCTCAGTCTGCCAGAAAATATCCAAACCAATCACAAAGGGAGCACGACCTCTGTCTCTGTTCACACTGCGGTGACGGATACGGTCCTCCGTAGACAACAAAACCACGCTACCGCTGCGCTACTCTGATATAGATGCTGATGCTGCCATCGGGGTCCACCCGACCTCCGACATCTCAGAAATCCATTATTGCAACCGTCATATGACAAAACACAAATAATTCACGCAATTCCTTATACAATTATCCTTACTAAGCTCACTCCTCAATCACATATATTATACCCCAAACATGCATGTTATCAATCACAAAGGGTAACATTCCCTTGGGTAAGCTTTATGTTGGGTTATGTATTAATTGGATCTAAATAGGGGAAAAAATACCTAAAGGGGGGGTGAATAGGTGTAAACCATAAACACTCAAAAATCGTTGCGCAATAAAACTCAATGCGGAAATGAAAAAAATAACACGCACGATTTTTACGTGGAAAAACTCCAAACCGGAGTAAAAAACTACGGGACCGATAACACGGCGAAATCCACTAGAATTAACACACGTACAAGGTGATATACCGTACTCACAGACGACTCAACCTTTTTCATACGCTCCTAGTAGATCTTCTCCGCTCGCTCCGCAACGATTCTCAAATCCACGATCTGCGTCCAACGCCGAATCCACGACGTCCAACGTCGAGTCCACGACGTCCGACCGAATCCACAGTCTTCACCCAGTAGCACGTCTCGAATCCACGAACGTACCTCGCTTCGAATCCACGAAAGCGATTGCACCTTGAATCCACAAGGCCACGTGAGTCCACGCGCCGATTTTGGGAAAATCGTTGTTTTTGGGTGGTGATGATCCGCCGAATACTTAGATTAGAAATAGATCGGAAATACCATCTAAGTATTCATTAATTTGATTCTACTCAAAATCTGAGTTTGAAAAAACTAGAATCAAATTAATCAATATAGATGGAGAAACATAGAATTAAATCTATTGATTTCCTTTCTTCTCTATATGTGGATTTTTCAATTTCGGCCGTCTTTTTATTATATGCGGATGCCCTAGAAATTGAATCATAGAGTCTATTTATAGGTTAGAAACCCTTGGAAGAAGATAAGAATCAAAAACTAACCGTTTTTGGAATTTTACAGGACGACGGTCCGGACTGGAAATCCTGCGGTCCGGACTGTCATGACGAAACAGACTTTTTCCAGAAAAGAGGACATTCGGGGTCCGGACTGTAATTCCACGGTCCGGACTGTTCATGCAATTCCTGCAAATTCCACGTTCGGGGTCCGGACTGAAATTCCAAGGTCCGGACTGGAATTGCGCATGAACTAATCTACGTTCGGGGTCCAGACTGTGATGCCCGATCCGGACTCTGAACATGTAGTATGTCCAGTTTTTGATTTTTATGCAATCAAACATTCAACCAAGTATTTCTACACTATAAGAAGTATTCGGATCACCAAAAATATTTAGTTAGACGTACCTGATCCTTTTGAATTCTTCTTTCTTGAGATTGAGGTACATGATCCAAACTTCTTCATCTTCAATCTTCAAGACTTAAACAATTTCATGAAATACGCCAACACAAATTCCGTAACAATCTCCCCCTTTGGTGGTTTCGTGACAAAATAAAAATCCACTCAAGAAAATTCAAAAAGATATTTTTGTTGATATCACCATACAACAAAAATTTACATTGGAGATCCAAAAGAAAATTAAATACATGAGATAAACTCCTAAAACAGACTCTAGACTTAGACATCTGTACTCTCTGCAAAAAGAAAACATTCTTGACAAAAGAGATCGTTAGATACCTCAAGAATTTTTGCATATAAAACCAAACACAGAGATAGAGTTTATACTCATCATGACATTTATGAATTCAGATATGTAACAAGATCACAATCAAAAAGCAACATATCTTCTAAGCATTAAAAACCAAATGTCATATGTATGTTAGTTAACAAACAACTTGTTAGAAATATTACATGCCCAAATAGTTAGCCGAATAGTTAGCTGAGGCATGCATCAATCAAAATATAAAACCAAAAGTTGAAGTTATACTTACCTTCCTAGTTCATAGTTCTCACACAAGCATTGTTCAAGCGTTGTTCTCACACAAGCATTGTTCAAGTAGTCATTGTTCAAGTAGTTCTCTTCTCTCTCCTCCTTTTTGTCACTAAACTAAGCCAAAATTACAAAATGTAAAGAGAGTCAAAAGTTCCAAAAATGAGAAAAACCTGAGAACTAAACAAAAAGAGACTAAAAACCTGCAAAAGAAAAAGAATGTTAAACAAGAATTAATCATCCGAGTCTGATTCAGCTGAGGCGCTGCATCCCATTTTCGAAAACATTTTCTTCATCAACTTCTTCATCGAAGAGACTGTCTTGGTCAATGTGATTTGGGATGCGGTGATGATTTCAAGTTCTTCTGAAATACGCCTCTGTTCTTTCGTGATTTGTTCTTGTTCAAAAGATAAGCGTTGTTGCTGTTTATAAATTGAGGTGACCGACGCTTCATCATCTAGTGCGGGTGCTTGCCGTGATGGAGATGCAGAGGTGCCGACGCAAGGTATCTTTCTGGATAACGGAGCCGTAGTGACATGAGGCAGTTTATGAAGAGACTTAACAACGGTGGATTCATTTATCATGCCTAGGCAATGTTGATATGATGTTAAGCTGATATCAATCTCAAACTTCTTCAAGATCCTCATAATGATCAATGGAAAAGGAAGTCTTTCGGTAGGATGAGGATGCTCAACATATCTAGTCATCCGATTCCAAATAATGTAAGGGATATTCACGTTCAATCCCATTGCCTCAGATGGATGACCTAGAAGATACAAAAACAACATTCGATCCCATCTCACCACCTTTGTCTGCATGTTTGGGAGAATGTTATAACAAGTGATGAAGTTGAGAAACCGGTATTCAAGCCGAAGTTGTTTGAACTTAACAAATTTTCCCGTTGATTCAGTGCCTTCCAAACATATCCCCTTGATAACTGTTTGCCACAAAGCATTCGTTAAACTTCTTCCAGTTAAGTAGTTAAACCCTGATCTGCTCGATTGCATCCCTAGGACTTTCCCGATTAACTGTGGAGTTATTTTGAGTCTCGTCCCTTGGATGTTTGTGTAAAATTGCATAGAACCGTGTTCATTTTCCTGAAGGTGTCTCGCATTTGTACAAAAGGTCCTCACTCGATGTAAGCAATATCCAAGCATTTCCGGGAATCTGCAAACTTGAAGAAGACCGGCTTGTTCAATTAAGGTTCCAAATTCCGGTGAGTGATCTCTAAGAGCACCAACATTGACATGTCTTTCGCCGATGCATTCTCGATGTTCAAATACCCTAAGACGGTCAGTATTAACGAACACTTCTTCCAAGCGAGGTGGAGAATCAGGAGCTATTGGTTCGTTAATTTCAACACCTCACACTCGTCCAAGGCGTCGAGCAAGTCTTTTCCTTTTCACCGAGATGGATGGTGAAGTCATTGGTGCTTTTCCTTTATCCATAGTAGTTTTTCTTTTTGATAAGTCGGGTGTCTTCTGTGGTGACCCGGAATTCTGCAGGGCTTCTACAGTGTGACCGGCAGCTTCTGGAGGCCTATGGGGCATGTCGGCGGTGTTCGTGCGCCAATTTGGACACAAGTGATGGATTCCGGGCTTAAGATAGATCACGTGGGTAATCGGGGGACCCCGTCGGATCTTTAGAGGTGTTTACACGCAAAACGGATATCAAATTTAGGCTCAGCGCGAAATTCGGGTTAAAAATGCCTTTCCGAGAGCCTCTGACAATTTATAGGATTGGAATTTGGCAAAATGGACGCCGGAATTGGAATTAGCGCGCGAAAACGGTCAAAATGGGCAATTTACATGTATTTTTCGGAGCTTGCTACAGTAATTTTACTGTTCACCGCCGGAACAGTGTTCCCGGCGATCGCCGGTGGCGGCGGGCAGCGGCGGAAGGCGGCGGCGCGGGCTCGGGCAAGCGGCGCGTGGCCGCGGGCAGGCGCACAGGGGCGCGGGCAGGGCGCGGGCAGGCACGCGGTCCACGCGGCTGGCGTGCACCGAGAGGGGGACACGTGGCGGCTTCCTACAGGTTGGCTCACAGCTCGCGGTCTACGGAGCAACTATGGTCTATGGTACACCGGTTGGACACGTGGCAGATTCTTATTGGTTCGGTTCACAGCGATTGGTGCACCGGGTGTAGCAGACAGAGCGTGGACACGTGGCGCCTCCCCATTGGTTGGGTCACTGTGCGGGCAGAGGGGCAGCTGACGCGTCTGGCGCGCGGGCAGGCGCGGTCGGTGCCACGTGGCGCTTCCCCATTGGCTTATATGGCTGTTCCCTGTTCTGAGGCTACGTGGCATCTCTTGATTGGTTGATTTTGGTGTTTCCTGTTCTGCGGGACACAAAGGTAATTTTCCAAAAAGATTTTCTGGTTTTGCCTATTTGTTGCATCCGAGAGGCATTCAAGGGGAGTTTTCACTATTTTCGAGGCCATTTCTCCCTGAGGGATGAGAAGATGAAATCTTCTCCAAGAAGAGAGGAATGCTCCTGTGAAGTTTCGGATTTTTTGGCGGCACGGATTACGAGATTTCCATTTCCTCCGGCGCAGCGCGACGTTCCTTCATCGGTGTACCCCTTTCGTCTCGTTTCGATGCGAGAGCTTTCTCGGCCTACCCCGATCACATTTTCCGGCGATTCTTGCGCCATTGGAACGGCGACTGACAGAGCTTTAATCTTGGTATTTCCTGTTTCCCCTGGTTTCGCGCTTTTCGAGGAGTTTTTCTGAGTTTACTGTGACACCATTTGCTGTGATTGATTTTTGGACAGCGGTTCGATATTTCGGCGATATCTCCGCAACCAGGCATCGGATTGGGGTGATTCAAGAGGCAATTTGCATCTAAACATCACGAGGAATATCCCCAAATTTTCATGGAATTTTCTGAATTTTTCCCGAAGGTGAAAAGTTTCTGTTTACAGAACCTTGCGATTCAGATTTTGTGATTGGTTTATTTCGGGGTGGTTCCCTTGTCGAATTTGTATCTCAGCGTAGGAAACTCGGGTGTGAACATACTGTCACGCCCCGGGGTCGAAACTGCGACCCGGGCTCGCCAACAGATCCGCCACCTATGCCAAAACCCGCATAGGCGAAGCGTCCTACCTGCAAAAAGAACTACAGCTAACAGATATCAGAGCTAAAAGATAAAACTGCTATAGAAATAAAATCAACCACTGTACAACTGAAGATAAAACAACAAGGTCCCTCTCCCCAAAAGATAATCATACAATAACCTCGAGTACAAAACTCAAAGCTCAACAGGGAGATATCTCAAATAAAACATCAGTGTACAAGCTCTCAATACATCATATCCTCACTACATCAGTCTCACAAAAGAGGAAATAAATACCACTCTACCGACTATACTGAAGATCTCCTCCAAAGGGGGTACCGCTACTCTCCAAAGATGGGTCTGGATCTAGCTCGCTACTCCCTCACCACGCACAGCAACCACAGAACGGCAACACCCGCCAAGACTCTGCAAAACAAAGAGGAGAAAGGACAAAAGGGGGAAAACCCCCAACGGGCGTGAGAACTACGCAATAAGGGAGTTCTCAGTGGGTATCGCCACTAGGCCCGACGATCTGCCCACCAAGACTACTAGAGGCAAAAGATAACCGATGCAGTAAAACTGAAAGAAGAAGCTGGAAACACTCTACAGCTACCATGCCTCTATCCAAATGCTCAAATGGGGAAACTCTGATGAAGATATGCAACACTCGCACACGAGGTGCTCAATCGACCCAATCGAGCTGACTGCCACATCGGGTCCAGTCAAACCTGCGCCCACCTACAACCACCTCCCGCTGACGGGCAGGAATTACGTAGGGCGTCCAAACGGACTAACTCGCTATCGAGTAGTGGCTCATGCAGGCTATAGTCAAATCCATGCCCTCTCTCTCTCAGAACGGAAAGACTCAAGATGCTCAACCTCTCACACAATGGTCAAAGAACTCACAACGACCACGGGGCCACCGTCAAACCCCGAACGGTTCCCAACAATACTAGCACTGGTCTAAACACAGCTACTAGACTCCACTCGGTCCCCCAGGCACGAGTGTAACAAAAAGTATCTGCCTGAATAACCCAATCGATAGACCAGTAATCACTGGTACTGCCTGCTCTGCTGGTACGGTCGCATCCCAAGGTAAGTAATAGATCGGCATCGAACCGTCCGATCGCACACAAAAGTAGGTAACAGACTGGCCTCGATCCGTCCAGTCGCACACTCCGGAGTGGCACTCGAGGGGAGCGACCCACACGAGTAAAGTAACTCTGTCATCAGTATCACAAGTATCTCTGTAACCACTGTCTCATAATAGCAGGACTGGATCAAGACTATGATCAAAGTGGGAAACTCCGTCCCCTAACAAAACCCCGATCTGACGCAATAGTACTCAAAAAGTGGGAAACACCATCCACTAGAACAAATCTGATACCCAATCTGATGCAATAGTCAACATCCGGTCAACCGCCCAAAGTCCGCGGTCACCGCAATAACCCACGACCCACAATTGGGTAAAATAATCAAGATCCGGTCAACCGCCTACTGTCCGCGGTTGCCGCAATAACCCACGACCCACAATTGGGTAAAATAATCAAGATCCGGTCAACCGCCTACTGTCCGCGGTTGCCGCAATAACCCACGATCCAACATCAAGCACACCCTGTCTCTGACCCGAAGGTCCCAGCTACACTACCCCAAACCTCTGCTCGAACCCGAGCAACACAGACCGCCTGACTAACAAGAAGGAGAAAGGAATAACATGGTTTCTCCTAAGTCAAGTTCCAAAATGTAGTGCAGCAGTAAAAGATGGCCTAACTATATGCCCATACACATATGTCCATACAAGCATGCATTTGTCCGTAAGAAGGATAAAGAAAATAAACCTCATGCCAGAATTAACAATGACCATACCTGTCCATGATTTTCGATCCATAATCACTCCTTGGAGTAGAACCTGCACATAACTACATAATCCTATCCCAATGCATAAACCAGCCTCATAAAAGGTTATGTGCTAATATGGCATGATAATTAATCCTGATATGGTAACCTTGCCTTAGGTGGGCTTCCACTAATCACCAACATGAATATTTGATTATACCATTGTCATACTATGAGAAATTCACTTGCAATTTCCATAGAATCCTCACTGTTAAACTTACCGACCAATTTCAGTTATTGTACCGTACACCTGCATGCAATGCTAACATATAACAATATAGAGAACCGTCCACCGGTTCCGGGAATAAGGCACCCACCTGAAAAGCTGACTGTCCAAAGCCCAACAGCTGAAAACACCAGATAACTCTAATCCCTTGCTCCAATAAGTTCAGCACACCCGTAACTCTCCTGGCACAATACAAAGCTCACTAATTACACTAAGGCTCCCAAATATAACTCTTATAATCCCATACAACAACAGTCCCGAAACTGTTAAATTATCACCTGCAGAAAGTGCCCAGAAAATTCCAAGAAAAATACCACAGCGATCCTCGCGTCGATAGCTTCGCAACGGTACCTTGTACGCCCAAATCGGAGTTCGGTAAGTCAAGATAAAAATTCGACAAGGTGGTACACTCAAAAGATTTCAGCACAAAAGACTGTAGCACTGTACACAGAGAAACAGTGATTCTCACCTCTGATGAAATCTCAGAAAAATCCAATAAAAATACGAGCGCGTTCCTTGCGATCTGTAGATGAAAAAGTTGTATAAGCTCGTTTCCGGCTGACACTTGGGCGCAAAGATATGGCCAAAACACCTCGATGCTGTCCCACAAAGCCAAACAGAAAAAGGGTCACAGTGTTGCCTCGGGATCCGTGCCAAAAACTCGCAACGGGAAAGCGCGATCAATACGAAAGATGAAGCCCTACCTCTTAGGAGTCTGTCGGCGCAAGAATCACAGAAAAAGGAGCTCGGGGTAGCCCAGGGGAGCTAAAACACTGCTGCTGCGCCGAAGAAGAACACTAGAAAGCAACGTCGTGCCGCACCGTAAAATGGGGAACCTTGGGATTCGTGCCTTCAAAAATCCTAGAACTTGGCAGGAAGATCAATCACTTAGAGGTGAAAAACTTCCAAGAAGGGAGCTCGGGGAGATCAAGCTTGGGCTGAGAGGAAAAAGCCAAAGAAGAGGGCTCGGGCTGCCTATTTATAGGCTGAAGAAAACAATTGGAAAATTCCCATTTTGTCCGATTTTCCGGGCGCCCGAAATTTTTCGGGCGCGCACAGTGCGGCCCGGCCCAAAACTTTCGGGCGCGCACAGTGCGGCCCGGTCCACCACACAGCCCAGTCCACACTCCCCCGGGCCCCCACTGCACCCGGTGCACCTGCGCCCGCGAATGGCAGCGCGACACGTGGCCCGGCAACCCGTGCACCACGCACGTCGCGCCGTGGACCGCGCACGTCGCGGCTGACCCGGGCCGTACGGCCACCTGCCCCGGGCGTACGGCACCTGCCCCGGCCAACGACTCCACAGGTTGTGTGGACCGGGAGCACAACACCGAACCAATCACCTCTCGCCACGTGTCCACCCGGTCTACCGTGCACCCGGACCAAAATTCAGTGGACCGCGCCTGCTGAACCGGCCAACCGGAGAGCGCCACGTGGCCCGCCCCCGGTGCACGACCTCCGCGGTGGACCGCGCGCCTGCCCGCGCCCCTGCGCGCCTGCCCGCGGCCGCGCGCCGCCTGCCCGAGCGCCTTCCGCCGCCTTCCGCCGCTGCCCGCCGCCGCCAGCCGCCGCCGGTGATCGCCGGAAGTACTGTTCCGGCATGAACAGTAACCGCCAACCCAAAACATCAAGCAAATAGCCCATCTTGACCGTTTTCGCGCGCTGATTCCAAAAACGACGTCCATTTTGCCAAATTCCAAACCTATAATTTGCCGGAGGCTCCCGCAAACCCCAAAAACTGCCAAAACTTCCGGGAGCCCGCTTTTGGGCATCCGGACTCAGAATTAAGCAAACAAAAAGCCATTTCCAAGCGTTTTTCCGCACTGAACCCAAATCCACCCTCTGTTTGGCCAAAATCCTTTCCTAAAATTCGGCAAAAGCAGCCGAAGGCCAATACAGCCAACCAAAGCTCACAGGGTCCATCTCTTGTGTCCAAATAGGCGCGCGAACACCGCCGACAAGCCACGTAGGCTTCCAGAAGCTGCTGGTCACACTGTAGAAGCCCGGCAAAGGTCCGGGTCACCACATCCTCCCCTACTAAAAGAAAGTTTCGTCCCCGAAACTAGAGCAACTCCCAAGGAGTCTTAGAAACCAGGGGTCAAAATTCAACACCGCCGTCTCCAGCTCCCAAGTCACCTATCACTCCCCGTGATTACTCCTCAGCAACAACAACAGCAACAACCAGTACGGCATAGCCCGATTGCGCAATTCCCTCACCTCACGAGTCGGAATTCGCAACGGGCGTCCCTCGTACTCCAAACTCTCACAGACCCCAAAAGGAACGAGTCAATCACGGGTGAGGGGTCCAAAACATAACACTCTTGAGCTGAGACGCAGAAAAACCTCCAAACACCAACAAAAGACTGGGGGAAAGGAACGAACAGCCTGAGTAACACGCTCTAAAATCACTCCCAAGAGCCAGCTCAACCCAAGCGACCCGAAACACAACCACACAAACACCTGCACAGAAAAAGGGGCCCAAACAAGCAGGGGTTCACACTCGGTCGCCCTCAACACTTAACCACCTAAGTGGATTGCTCAGCCGCAGCCTCTCATCAAAAGGGATCCTCAGGGACTCAACTCAAACCCTGCACACAAGGATAGCCCCACACAGTGCCAGCTATGGAACCGTTAAACTCGACTCCCAAATAGCTCTTCGGCTCCAGGCATCCGCCACCACAGTGGCTCTGTCGGGGTGATACTGGATGCTCACAAAATCCAATGGTGGCTCTACAGCCACTACGGGAGGTATCACTATAACTCACAAATCCATCTCCCACCACTGACTAGGTTAGAATCGGCGCTGGTACCAATCTCATCACCCGGTCATCAAGCTCTGCTGGCACTATCCAGTCCAAAAACTCCTCACCCCAACAATGACCGTCGATCTCGGCCAGCCTTAAATAGCATCCACTTTGGCCGAATTTCCACTGCCGCCCCTTCGGCTAGAAAAGGTAATCCAGGAAGATAAGCTCTCGAAGCTAAAACTTGTACCACAACGACTAGGCATAAAGCTTCATCCCCACAGACTTGTCACAACGACTACAAAGCTGCACAAGCTCTAAACCACTCAGGGAGGGGGGAAAACCAAAATATCCCAGGAGAACGCCGCTATCAAACCGTTCAAGGCCAACAGAAATACAAAATTCCTCAATCTAGAGGCAACAGGGCATTAGTCAATCCATTGGCTTCACTGTACTCGTAATGCCCCTACTGTGTCCTGAACACCATCTAGAAGTGCCCTCAGCTGAAATTCCAAATTGGCGCAGGCATCACACAATATCTGCCGAAATATACCTCCTTCAAAAGGTTCTAAATAATACCTGGACTTGCCTGGACTCCGATCCCAAAGGGCTCTCACCGTCGTGTATCAACGACGTGGCACTAGGTCAAACAGACCCTCTATCCATCAAATCCACGCACCTAAGAACTCAACTCTCGTAGCTCTAAAGGCGGTATCCAATGAGGGGCTAATGAAGTTGGCGCGGTTTCCAGAATCACGTCAATCGCAATCTTAATCTTCCTTTCTGGCGGCCTAATCATCGGCTTAGGTGGACTTACACCTGGGATTTCATGGACAATAGGGACATCCTTAAGTCCCGCTGCCGCCGTAGGCACCTCTCACACGGACGCTGTAACCTGTGTGCTCAAAAAGTCTCAACAAACATAATGCCTTCCATTATCCGCCTCGCAAAAGTCAAAGTCCTTTCTCTCAGCAGTCAAACATCCTGTGGCACTATGCCAACCGATCCCAAGCACTGGGTCATAACACTGAGCTGCCGTAGAAACCAATAAGTCTGCCGGCATAACTTACGGCCTCAGCTGCACTGGACAAGCCTCCTCCACTTGCACAATGCCAACAGTAACCTGTACCTCAAGTGCAAGTGGTAACGACTCTACCGCTAGCCCATGCAGGAACGCAACATGTCCTAACTCCGACTGCTGTGAAAAAAAATCACACCTGCGACAACTCAATCCACTACCGTGGCGCCCTCCAACCGGGCGGCACAGATTCATCCGCTCGATGCAAGTGGTCGTCGCTCAGCCTGCCAAAATATCTAGACCCAATCACAAAGGGAGCACGACCTCTGTCCATGCTCACACTGAGATGCCGAACGTGGTCTCTCGCAAACAACCAATCCACGCTACCGCTGCGCCACTCTGATGAAAGGGTTGTTGCTGTCATCGGGGTCCACCCAACCCCTGACGTCTCAGAAATCCACCTGGGTATCATCGTCATACGACCAAGCACAATTGATTCATGCAATTCCTTATACAATTATCCTTACTAAGCTTACCCCTCAATCACATATATCGCACCCCAAACATGCCAGTTATCAATCACACAGGGTAACATCCCCCCTTGGGTAAGCTTTACATTAACCATCCACAAGGATATCCACCACCCAGGAAAGCAAAACGAAAATGTCTCTGCCTGCCGATCTGTCCTCCATCACCTAGCGCCAAGCGCCTCCCTCCAGAACTCGCCTCTAGCGGCAGATCCCCATCCAAGGAACTTCAGTGTCCAGCTCCAAACACAATGCCTACTCCGACGAGGCATCCACAGTCCGAAACCCGAACAGGAGGGACCGAAAAGAAACTAAGGAGTATCCTGGCGCAATCCACTCCCAATCTCACTTATCCTATGTGCCTCGTCCCTCGAAACCTGGAGCGCCAGTTCAACAACTGCATAAACTCTCTAGCACAGGGAGGCTCTCAATTGATCACTCCATCACCCCCAACCACGACTCTGCCTCCAAAGGCTCCAAGCTCAATCTTACGAGTCGGGGTGGTTCATCTGCCAATCTGGCTTGCTAAATCAAACATGCCCCACAGCTCCTCTGCTGTCAACCATCCACCCTACCTCAGTGCCTTGGCACTAAACATTGGCACGGAGGGGGCCACTCGCTCTATTGGCACTACAGAAATTCCTGCCGCTGAGGGTACTACATCCTGGTGGTCTCAAAAGAAAAGTACAGTCGGGCTGCCCACTGCTCTGACAACTGCGTCACCAAACTAGCTGCTCACTCTGCCGCTGATATGCCTCTGACAATCCTGTCATCTGGGTCCGGAGTTCTCTGACCTCAATCCGGGTATCCGGCCCAAAACCAACCGCTCAAGCTCAACTGCCATGACAGGATGCACAAGGGTCCCCAAACCCAGCGTCGGGGAGACACCGCTCGCCACGACGAAACCACAAATCAGCACACAACAACGCTCGACCCAATCCAGCGAAAGTCTAGAGCATGTCACCCATTCCACAGCGTTATGTTGTCTGCAGCCAACATAACTACTTAGGAGAATAAACATGCCAATCACTCATCCCGTCCCTCGGGAGAGGTGTAAAACTCAATCAGGACTCTCGCTACAAATCACGACTCTCACGAAGTCATCCTAGGGTCCAACCACAAGCCTAGGGTTTCTAAGTCCACCATGACCTACAACCTAGGCTCTGATACCACCTAATCTGTCACGCCCCGGGGTCGAAACTGCGACCCGGGCTCGCCAACAGATCCGCCATCTATGCCAAAACCCGCATAGGCGAAGCGTCCTACCTGCAAAAAGAACTACAGCTAACAGATATCAGAGCTAAAAGATAAAACTGCTATAGAAATAAAATCAACCACTGTACAACTGAAGATAAAACAACAAGGTCCCTCTCCCCAAAAGATAATCATACAATAACCTCGAGTACAAAACTCAAAGCTCAACAGGGAGATATCTCAAATAAAACATCAGTGTACAAGCTCTCAATACATCATATCCTCACTACATCAGTCTCACAAAAGAGGAAATAAATACCACTCTACCGACTATACTGAAGATCTCCTCCAAAGGGGGTACCGCTACTCTCCAAAGATGGGTCTGGATCTAGCTCGCTACTCCCTCACCACGCACAGCAACCACAGAACGGCAACACCCGCCAAGACTCTGCAAAACAAAGAGGAGAAAGGACAAAAGGGGGAAAACCCCCAACGGGCGTGAGAACTACGCAATAAGGGAGTTCTCAGTGGGTATCGCCACTAGGCCCGACGATCTGCCCACCAAGACTACTAGAGGCAAAAGATAACCGATGCAGTAAAACTGAAAGAAGAAGCTGGAAACACTCTACAGCTACCATGCCTCTATCCAAATGCTCAAATGGGGAAACTCTGATGAAGATATGCAACACTCGCACACGAGGTGCTCAATCGACCCAATCGAGCTGACTGCCACATCGGGTCCAGTCAAACCTGCGCCCACCTACAACCACCTCCCGCTGACGGGCAGGAATTACGTAGGGCGTCCAAACGGACTAACTCGCTATCGAGTAGTGGCTCATGCAGGCTATAGTCAAATCCATGCCCTCTCTCTCTCAGAACGGAAAGACTCAAGATGCTCAACCTCTCACACAATGGTCAAAGAACTCACAACGACCACGGGGCCACCGTCAAACCCCGAACGGTTCCCAACAATACTAGCACTGGTCTAAACACAGCTACTAGACTCCACTCGGTCCCCCAGGCACGAGTGTAACAAAAAGTATCTGCCTGAATAACCCAATCGATAGACCAGTAATCACTGGTACTGCCTGCTCTGCTGGTACGGTCGCATCCCAAGGTAAGTAATAGATCGGCATCGAACCGTCCGATCGCACACAAAAGTAGGTAACAGACTGGCCTCGATCCGTCCAGTCGCACACTCCGGAGTGGCACTCGAGGGGAGCGACCCACACGAGTAAAGTAACTCTGTCATCAGTATCACAAGTATCTCTGTAACCACTGTCTCATAATAGCAGGACTGGATCAAGACTATGATCAAAGTGGGAAACTCCGTCCCCTAACAAAACCCCGATCTGACGCAATAGTACTCAAAAAGTGGGAAACACCATCCACTAGAACAAATCTGATACCCAATCTGATGCAATAGTCAACATCCGGTCAACCGCCCAAAGTCCGCGGTCACCGCAATAACCCACGACCCACAATTGGGTAAAATAATCAAGATCCGGTCAACCGCCTACTGTCCGCGGTTGCCGCAATAACCCACGACCCACAATTGGGTAAAATAATCAAGATCCGGTCAACCGCCTACTGTCCGCGGTTGCCGCAATAACCCACGATCCAACATCAAGCACACCCTGTCTCTGACCCGAAGGTCCCAGCTACACTACCCCAAACCTCTGCTCGAACCCGAGCAACACAGACCGCCTGACTAACAAGAAGGAGAAAGGAATAACATGGTTTCTCCTAAGTCAAGTTCCAAAATGTAGTGCAGCAGTAAAAGATGGCCTAACTATATGCCCATACACATATGTCCATACAAGCATGCATTTGTCCGTAAGAAGGATAAAGAAAATAAACCTCATGCCAGAATTAACAATGACCATACCTGTCCATGATTTTCGATCCATAATCACTCCTTGGAGTAGAACCTGCACATAACTACATAATCCTATCCCAATGCATAAACCAGCCTCATAAAAGGTTATGTGCTAATATGGCATGATAATTAATCCTGATATGGTAACCTTGCCTTAGGTGGGCTTCCACTAATCACCAACATGAATATTTGATTATACCATTGTCATACTATGAGAAATTCACTTGCAATTTCCATAGAATCCTCACTGTTAAACTTACCGACCAATTTCAGTTATTGTACCGTACACCTGCATGCAATGCTAACATATAACAATATAGAGAACCGTCCACCGGTTCCGGGAATAAGGCACCCACCTGAAAAGCTGACTGTCCAAAGCCCAACAGCTGAAAACACCAGATAACTCTAATCCCTTGCTCCAATAAGTTCAGCACACCCGTAACTCTCCTGGCACAATACAAAGCTCACTAATTACACTAAGGCTCCCAAATATAACTCTTATAATCCCATACAACAACAGTCCCGAAACTGTTAAATTATCACCTGCAGAAAGTGCCCAGAAAATTCCAAGAAAAATACCACAGCGATCCTCGCGTCGATAGCTTCGCAACGGTACCTTGTACGCCCAAATCGGAGTTCGGTAAGTCAAGATAAAATTCGACAAGGTGGTACACTCAAAAGATTTCAGCACAAAAGACTGTAGCACTGTACACAGAGAAACAGTGATTCTCACCTCTGATGAAATCTCAGAAAAATCCAATAAAAATACGAGCGCGTTCCTTGCGATCTGTAGATGAAAAAGTTGTATAAGCTCGTTTCCGGCTGACACTTGGGCGCAAAGATATGGCCAAAACACCTCGATGCTGTCCCACAAAGCCAAACAGAAAAAGGGTCACAGTGTTGCCTCGGGATCCGTGCCAAAAACTCGCAACGGGAAAGCGCGATCAATACGAAAGATGAAGCCCTACCTCTTAGGAGTCTGTCGGCGCAAGAATCACAGAAAAAGGAGCTCGGGGTAGCCCAGGGGAGCTAAAACACTGCTGCTGCGCCGAAGAAGAACACTAGAAAGCAACGTCGTGCCGCACCGTAAAATGGGGAACCTCGGGATTCGTGCCTTCAAAAATCCTAGAACTTGGCAGGAAGATCAATCACTTAGAGGTGAAAAACTTCCAAGAAGGGAGCTCGGGGAGATCAAGCTTGGGCTGAGAGGAAAAAGCCAAAGAAGAGGGCTCGGGCTGCCTATTTATAGGCTGAAGAAAACAATTGGAAAATTCCCATTTTGTCCGATTTTCCGGGCGCCCGAAATTTTTCGGGCGCGCACAGTGCGGCCCGGCCCAAAACTTTCGGGCGCGCACAGTGCGGCCCGGTCCACCACACAGCCCAGTCCACACTCCCCCGGGCCCCCACTGCACCCGGTGCACCTGCGCCCGCGAATGGCAGCGCGACACGTGGCCCGGCAACCCGTGCACCACGCACGTCGCGCCGTGGACCGCGCACGTCGCGGCTGACCCGGGCCGTACGGCCACCTGCCCCGGGCGTACGGCACCTGCCCCGGCCAACGACTCCACAGGTTGTGTGGACCGGGAGCACAACACCGAACCAATCACCTCTCGCCACGTGTCCACCCGGTCTACCGTGCACCCGGACCAAAATTCAGTGGACCGCGCCTGCTGAACCGGCCAACCGGAGAGCGCCACGTGGCCCGCCCCCGGTGCACGACCTCCGCGGTGGACCGCGCGCCTGCCCGCGCCCCTGCGCGCCTGCCCGCGGCCGCGCGCCGCCTGCCCGAGCGCCTTCCGCCGCCTTCCGCCGCTGCCCGCCGCCGCCAGCCGCCGCCGGTGATCGCCGGAAGTACTGTTCCGGCATGAACAGTAACCGCCAACCCAAAAACATCAAGCAAATAGCCCATCTTGACCGTTTTCGCGCGCTGATTCCAAAAACGACGTCCATTTTGCCAAATTCCAAACCTATAATTTGCCGGAGGCTCCCGCAAACCCCAAAAACTGCCAAAACTTCCGGGAGCCCGCTTTTGGGCATCCGGACTCAGAATTAAGCAAACAAAAAGCCATTTCCAAGCGTTTTTCCGCACTGAACCCAAATCCACCCTCTGTTTGGCCAAAATCCTTTCCTAAAATTCGGCAAAAGCAGCCGAAGGCCAATACAGCCAACCAAAGCTCACAGGGTCCATCTCTTGTGTCCAAATAGGCGCGCGAACACCGCCGACAAGCCACGTAGGCTTCCAGAAGCTGCTGGTCACACTGTAGAAGCCCGGCAAAGGTCCGGGTCACCACACATACAGGTACTCATTTCGACCGGTTCGTCGCGAGGATCGTGACAGTATTTTTCCTGGAATTTTTTGAGCAGATCTCGCAGGTGAAAAAGGCAAAACTGTGGACTGTTATGTTTGGGACAGATTTTGTGTGAGCATAGTATATTAATTGTGCATGTCCTTTTGGGGTGCTTTGTGCAGTGTTGTGGTGATTGCTTAGACCGGGCGTGGACTTCACTGTCGGGACTAGAATTTGGCACTCGAAGTGGGTGGTTGTTTTATTCCTCTTTTCTGATATACCCACTAGGAATATTAGAGAGATCCCTTCTATTGGACATATTGAATGGTCACCTAATGGACATGCATGCTTAACTAAATAATTGTGAGCCTATCATATGGAAAACATTATATTGGGAACTTGATAATGGTTGGAACTTATACATGCTTACATGGACATCATTTTAGCATTTAACCTTGCATAAGGGGGGGGGGATGTACCTTCATGTTGAGATATTGTGAAACGTCTTGTGGGAGGGTACCACTTGAGGATTTTTTGGACAGACATAGGTGGATGATTCATGTGAGGGTGATTAGCAGGTTATAGACATGTGTGTGGTTGGATTATGATTTAGCATGATGATTATACCTAGGTGGAGCTATTATTTGATACACATGTGGAACCACTATTCGTCACTCCCCTTCTTTCTTTCATGAGGAGATAGACTTGCTTATATGGATATTTAGTTAGACCATTTCTGATCGCTACACTATTTGTTGGGACTTGACTTAGGAGAAACCCTATTGTTCCTTCTCCCCCTATTCCTTAGGCAGGCGGCTATTTGTTGCTCGGGTTTGAGCAGGGATTGGCATAGTGTAGCCAGGGCCTGGATTTTAGCTTCTGGGGTATAGCGGCTACCGCGGATAGTAGGCGGTTGGCGGAATATCGGATGTGGGACATATTTGTGATTATGGGTGTTGTTGTGAACCCCTTGTTTTTGATTACCCGCTAGGCATTTGAGTAGCTTCTGTGGTTAAAAGGCTAAATGCACTTTATGTGTGGCAATGGCAGGCCTAATTGAGACTAAAACGGATATTGTTAGTACTTGCTTGATTGGGGATTATGATTGTAAAGCAGTAACATCATGTTAAAAGATAAGGCTAATCAATAATTGTGGGCTTTGGGTATGTGGCATAGGCAGGCACAGACTATCTCATATTTACTTTTCTCATACTGTTCTCTACATGCTCTAACATTATAAAGGTTATCGACATCTGTTTTATTTTGTATCATCTTGGGACATTTGCATGCTTGCATGGTCACCTAGATAGGCCACCTTTTTCTCCTACACTATCATGCTGGAATTGACATAGGAGAAATTTTTTTATTATTCTTTTCTCCTTTCATTTGAGGCACAGGGTATTTGTAGCTCGTGCGCGAGCAGGGGGTTTGGGGATAGTGTAGTCAGGATCTTGGGTTTTCGGACAGGCAGGCTTGATGGCAGGGTATTGCGGCAACCGCGGACCTTGGGCGGTTGACCGGAGGTTGCTTATGCATCAGATTGGGTATCAGGTCTCTAGTGGATGGAGTTTCCCACTATTTGTCTATCTTGCATCAGGTTGAGATCGGGTCTTTCTTTAGTGGATGGGTTTTCCCACTTTGATCAGAGTCATGATCCAGTCCTGCTGATCTATGATAGTTTTACTTAGGCATTATACTCGTGTGGGTCGCTCCCCTCGAGTGCCACTCCGGAGTGCGCGTTATACAGGCTTTGAGTCCTTGGGGCTCCTTTTCCCTATCGGTGTTATGCGTAGGCTGGCATACCCGATTTGGCAGGCACAGCAGGCAGTACCAGTTCTCACTGGTGGTTAGATTGGGTTTATTCAGGCAGGCACTTGTATTCTGATGCATACATTCAGCTATTCTTTTAGCTCAGTATTTAGAGGCATACTAGTGGTAGCTTTTCGTCAGTAGTCATATTCATAGCATACCACCTTCATTTTCTTTGCCTCTGGTAGACCTAGTGGGCGTGTCAGAGTTGAGGTCTTACCCACTAGGGGAGGCTACTGGTTTACTAGTAGTTCTCACCCCCATTCTTCTTTCCTCCTTTTCTTCTCCCTTGTTTTGCAGTGTCTTCTGCGGGTGCTACTGGGCTTTCAGTGGCGGGTCGAGGAGAGAGGACGGCTGAGTAGATAGATGTCGAGGCAGGATGAGCGTGTTAGCTGGACTATTGGTGTACCCATGTTTCCTCAGACGGTTGTACTTTTACTTTTGGGACTGGCTTTTGCCAGCAGGTTGTATTTATTTTTGTGAGCTGGGAGGGACTGATGTATCATTTGTACAGATGTATTGTATTTTATTTCCAGCTTCAGTCTGAGATGTGTTAGTTTTAGTTCAGCTCTGTTTTTATTGCTCTTTTATTATATCTCTTATATCTGAGCAGGTTACTGGCGCTTCGTGTACACGGAAAATACCGTGTGCTCGGCGGATCTGTGGACGGGCCCGGGTTCTGGTTTACACCCGGGGCGTGACAGATTAGGTTGGTATCAGAGCTTAGGGATAGGTCGGTTGGGACTTAGGAAACCCTAGGCTTTTAGCGGACCCTAGGATGATAGGGCGCGAGGGACGCGACACTTTGCGAAAGTCGGCGATTTATTTGTTTGACTCTTCCAGTGAGTGAAGAGTGATCGACATATTCTACTTTTGTGGGACAGTATGTTGGCTGCAGACAACATAAGGTTACAGAAATAGAGGGATGTCTTTGACTTTCGCTAGATTGGGTCGAGTGTTTGGGGTGTGCTGATTTGCGGTTGTCGTGGCGAGCGGTGTCTCCCCGACGTTGGGCCTTGACCCGGGCGCACTTTGGTGCAGAGTTGGGTCTGAGCTAGTTGTTTCAGGCCAGAATACCGGATTGGGGTCAGAGGACTCCGGACCCAGATGACAGGATTGCCAGAGGCTTATCAGTGGCTGAGTGTGTTGGGTTATATGAAATATAGATCTAAATAGGGGAAAAAACACCTAGAGGGGGGTGAATAGGTGTAAACAATAAACACTCAAAAAATCACTGCGCAATAAAACCCAATGCGGAAATAAAAATGAACACGCAAGATTTTTACGTGGAAAAACTCCAAACCGGAGTAAAAAACCACGGGACCGATAACACGGTGAAATCCACTAGAATTGACACACGTACAAGGTGATTTAACGTACTCACAGACGACTCAACCTTTTACCATACGCTCCTAGTTGATCTTCTCCGCTCGTTCCGCAACGCGTCTCGAATCCACGATCTGCGTCCAACGCCGAATCCACGGCGTCCAACGTCGAGTCCACGACGTCCGACCGAATCCACGGTCTTCACCCAGTAGCACGCTTCGAATCCACGAACGTACCTCGCTCCGAATCCACGAGAGCGGTTGAACCTTGAATCCACAAGGACACGCGAGTCCACGCGCCGATTTTGGGAAAATCATTGTTTTTTGGGTGGTGATGATCCGCCGAATACTTAGATCAAAGATAGATAGGAAATACCATCTAAGTATTCATTAGTTTGATTCAACTCAAGATGTGAGTATGAAAACCTAGAATCAAACTAATCAATATAGATGAAGAAACATAGAGTAATATCTAATGATTTCCTTTCTTCTCTATATGTGGATCTTAGGCCGTATAAAATGATATTTGAATATGACAGCTATTTTTCTTTTATCGGCTTCACCCTAGAAAAATGAATCATAGGGTCTATTTATGTTACGGAATTTGAGTTGGCGTAGTTTCGTGAAAGGTTCAAGTCTTGAAGATTGAAGGTGAAGAAAGTTGGATCATTTAACTCAATCTCAAGAAAGAAGAATTCAAAAGGATCAGGTATGTTTAACTAAAGTTTATTGGTGATCCGAATACTTCTTGTAGTGTAGAAACACCTGGAAGAATTTTTAATTGCATAAAAATCAAAAACTGGTGTTCGGACATGTTCAGGATCCGGATCAGAGCCAGCGATCCGGATCCCGAAGGTTGTTGTTTCATACATTACTTCAATCCGGATCGCAGCATCTCACGATCCGGATCCCGAACGTTGATTTTCTGAATTGTATGAACGATCCGGATCAGGCATTCCGATCCGGATCCCGAACGATTGTTTTTCTGGAAACCGTCTTTCTTGCTACTGCAATCCGGATCGCCCAAATCCGATCCGGATCGCCGTCCGTAAAAATTCCAGAAATGTTAGGTTTTTGATTCTTATCTCCTTCCAGATGTTTCTAACCTATAAATAGACCCTATGACTCTTTTTCTAGGGTTAAGGAAAATAGCCGTCATAATAAAATATAATCTTTTATACGGCCTAAGATCCACATATAGAGAAGAAAGGAAATCATTAGAGATTACCCTATGTTTCTTCATCTATATTGATTAGTTTGATTCTAGGTTTTCATACTCACATCTTGAGTTGAATCAAACTAATGAATACTTAGATGGTATTTCCGATCTATCTTTGATCTAAGTATTCGGCGGATCATCACCACCCAAAAACAATGATTTTCCCAAAATCGGCGCGTGGATTCGCGTGTCCTTGTGGATTCAAGGTTCAACCGCTCTCGTGGATTCGGAGCGAGGCACGTTCGTGGATTCGAAGGGTGCTACTGGGTGAAGACCGTGGATTCGGTCGGACGTCGTGGATTCGACGTTGGACGCCGTGGATTCGGCGTTGGGCGCAGATCGTGGATTCGAGAAGCGTCGTGGAGCGAGCGGAGAAGATCCTCTAGGAGCGTATGGAAAAGGTTGAGTCGTAAGTGTGTACGGTAAATCACCTTGTACGTGTTTTAATTCTAGTGGATTTCGCCGTGTTATCGGTCCCGTGGTTTTTTACTCCGGTTTGGAGTTTTCCACGTAAAAATCTTGCGTGCTATTTTTATTTCCGCATTGGGTTTTTTATCGCAACGATTTTTGAGTGTTTATACGTTTACACCTATTCACCCCCCTCTAGGTGTTTCTTCCCCTATTTAGATCTATATTACATATAACCCAACAAGTGGTATCAGAGCGGGAATAGGGTTGTAAACAATGGTTGAAGGTGGAAACATCAATCGACCCCCTTTCTTTGATGGAACAAATTATGCGTACTGGAAAGTACGGATGAAAGCCTTTTTAATTTCCATCGACGAAAGGGTGTGGCAATCAATTGAATTAGGATGGTCTAATCCAACTGAAATTATCTCTGATGTTCGCACCTTAAAACCTAGGTCGAAATGGACCAAGGAAGAGTTAGATTCATCTTCTTACAATGGCAAGGGAATTAATGCTATTTTTAATGCCTTATCTCAAACTGAATTCTCTCGCGTCTCGGCATGTGAGACTGCGAAAGAAATCTGGGATGTTCTTCAGGTTACACATGAGGGAACTAACCTCATGAAGATTCAGAAACTGCAAATGCTTACGAGCAAGTTTGACTCTATCTTGATGGCAGAAAATGAATCGTTCACGGACTACTATACACGATTGCAAGACATCGTAAACTCATGTGCTAACCTGGGAGAGAAGATTCCAGAATTTATGGTTGTAAGAAAGATCTTAAGAACTCTTCCTGAATGATTTCGCCCAAAGGTTACAGCCATTGAAACTATTAAACACCCGGACGAAATGCGTGTAGAAGAATTAGTTGGTTCATTACAAACATATGAAATGACATTTACTACTAACAATTCTTCTGGAAAAGCATCCTCTTCTAAGTCTTCAGGTTATGCATTGAAAACAACTAAGGAAGAAGACGCGGATACATCCTCCTCAGACGATGACGAGAATCTTTCTATGGAGGAATTTGAGAAGCAGCTCGCTCTCTTGACAAGGAAGTTTCGCCGCAACTTTCCAAGGGGTAATTCAAGTAAATCTCCATCCTTCGGAAAGTCGAACAAAGGCAAGGGTACTTCAAGTTACAAGTCAAGAAAGCAAGAGAACTTCTCAAAGGATAAGAAAAGGTCAGAGGGACAACTACAATGCTTCAAATGTCGAGAATACGGCCACATTGCAACGGAGTGTCCCAACAAGTATCCGGCGAAGAAGAAGGCGATGCAAGTCGTCACTTGGGATGACAACTCAACGTCAAATGAGTCGTCTTCAAGTGATGAAGAAAAGAGCACCACGGCATTCCACGCGTCCACATCTTCACCCTTCATGTGCTTTATGGCAAGTACGTCCGAGTCATTGTCCAACTCCACTGTTGAAAAGATTGCAACGGACAACAAATCAGATAATTCGGAAGGTGAAGATTTTGCTCTAGCCTACCACAGACTTTTACGGGATTCAAAGAAATCGGCTAAGCAAAATAAGGGGTTGAGAGGGAGATTGCAGGATCTCGAAGAAGAAGTAAAAAGGGTAACTTCTCTCTCGACCGATCTTGAAGTGGAAAGGGATAATCTGATAAAAGCAAATGTTTCCCTTCAAGAGTCCAATGAGCAACTCGAGAAGAATTATATAGATATGGTGAACAAAGCGAATTACTTCTTGAAGCTCTACGGCGAGGCCCGACGGGAAAAATTGGAAATGACAGAGACCATTTTCCAACTCAAGGATGACTTACAGCAATTTTCTTCTGGAATGAGTAAGTTGGATAAACTTCTTGGTCTTGGTCAAACAAACAAGTTCGGCCTCGGATACAATCGAACTGAAGACAATTTTAGTTCGGTTGGGACAGTTTTCGTGCCCCAGTCGGTATCTCCTCCTCCGACACCGGAACTAACGACAAGCAACGACAACAAGCCTACTTCATCCTCCTCGGGATCGTCAAGTACTAAGGTATGTTTTCGTTGTAATTTTGCAGGGCACATTGAAAGAAATTGCAAGAATGGAGCTCAAAGATCAAATCAACCACATCTTGCAACTACTACCAATAAGTTCACTCCCCGGAATTCAAAGAAGGACTTTTCAAAAGAAAAGAACATTGGTAGTACTTCAAACAAGACGATGACAAAAGAAAAAGATCAATCATACAAGACGTCTTCATCAAGGAAAATTTCTCAACCATTGCCAACATACTTCAAAACTCAAAAGGTTTGGGTATGCAAAGGTGAAATCCTTCCTTGTCTTTAATCGTTCTACGATTAAATGTTGTGTAGTTTATGTAGACTATTTTTCTTTCTTTTGGCCAACTCGTCAACCATCTTTGGGAGGTAAATGGTATATTTTCTTGATGATTGATGATTTCTCTCGATATTCTTGGGTAGCATTTTTAAAAGAGAAAGCTGATACTTTTGATTCTTTTCACGAGATTTGCCTTCGTATTATGATTGAAAAGAATGAAAAGATCATTCGTGTTAGAAGTGATAGAGGTGGAGAATTCGTTAACTCTAAATTCATTGACTTTTGCACTTCAAACGGTATTAAGCATGAATTCTCTGCACCCTATACACCTCAACAGAATGGTGTTGTCGAGCGCAAAAACAGGGTTGTTCAAGAGATGGCACGTGTTATGCTTCACAGCCGGAATTTACCGCTACATTTTTGGGCTGAAGCTGTGAACACTGCAATCTATGTAATTAATCGAATTTATCTGCGCCCGGGAACGTTAAATACACCATATGAACTATGGTGTGGTAGAAAACCCAACATCAAATACTTTCGCATCTTCGGGAGTCGGTGTTACATTTTACGTGACCGTGAAAATCTTGGAAAGTTTGACTCTCGAAGTGACGAAGGGATATTCTTGGGGTATTCTACAAATAGTAGAGCATATCGAGTATTTAACTTGGAATCTAAGACGATCGTAGAATCTATAAATGTTAAAGTAGATGAAGCTTTTCACTTTGGATCTGGAAAATCTACCCTCGATATCTCTCTAGATGATGATTCACCTGCCATTGCATCTTCTCATAATAATACTTCCAATATTAATGATGCATCTAATGGTTCTTCAAGTTTATCTGATGTGCAGGAATCATCTCATATACCTCCGAGTACTCCGTTTCAACAAACGCTACGAATCTCCAAGGATCATCCGGAATCGAATATTATTGGAGATCCACAAGAAGGAGTTAGAACTCGGAGGCAGTTGGTTTGTGGATTCGCTTGCTACGTATCTTTAATCGAACCAAAGAATATAGATGAAGCTCTTCAGGATGACTACTGGATTAAAGCAATGCAGGAAGAGCTCCATCAATTTGAGCGAAACAAAGTCTGGGAATTAACGAAGCCTCCAAAGCAACATAATGTGATTGGTACCAAATGGATTTTCAAGAACAAGAAAAATGAGGATGGTACTATCATCAGGAACAAGGCACGATTAGTTGCTCAAGGCTACTCTCAAGTAGAAGGTATAGACTTTGATGAAACATTCGCCCCTGTAGCTAAACTCGAGTCCATTCGTATTCTATTTGCTATTGCTTGTCATTTTAAAATCAAATTATTTCAAATGGATGTTAAGAGCGCGTTTCTAAATGGGTTTTTAAATGAGGAAGTTTATGTGGCTCAACCGAAAGGTTTTGTAGACCATAAACAACCTAACCATGTTTTTCGTTTGAAAAAGGCTCTTTACGGTCTGAAACAAGCACCGCGAGCATGGTACGAAAGGTTGACAAAGCACCTTTTGGAGAAGGGCTATACTCGAGGGGGAGCTGACAGGACTCTCTTTGTGAAGCATTATCAAAGCAATTTCATTGTAGCACAAATCTATGTCGATGACATTGTAATAACCGCGAGTTATTTTCCTTTTTGGGTCCCTTCATCGTTTTTCTTACTGAAGCCTTTTCCGACTAAGGGGTCCGGGGTGTGATTCTTTTTCCTTCGTTCTTGGCAGACCGTCGGGGCTCGCGGGTAATTTTTGGATAATAAAGCTCGCGAAACGGAGACCGGCGGCGCGATCGGTTTTGGATTCCGACTCCGGAATCTCCCGGAATAAATTCCGGAAGATCGCTTAGCGGTTCAGACGTTTAGCACGCTTTTCGAGGTAAATCAGGTTCGGACTCGATTTCTTTTATTTGGGGATTTAGGTCCCCCTTTATTTTTCCCCCGCCCCGCTTAGACCGTCTGGTTCAACTTTGTGTGAGAAGACTTAGGTTTTCCCTTTTTCCCACTCTGCTCGTCCCGCACAACGCAAGTTCCGCATCGGAGCGCGTGGGAGAAGAACCCCGTTTTCCTGCGAGACGGTACGGAACCAAGGAGAAGGAAAGGACGATCCCCCTCCCCACGGGACTTGGCGAGCGAGCGTGAGACGATCCCTCCCTTCCCAATCGTCGTCGTCGAAACCGAGGTGAGACGGAGGTCTTCTTTTAGTTTCTTTTTGGATTCTTGTTTGTCCCGATCGGCAAGGGGATGGCACAGGCGACGGATTCTCCGGAATCCGCCGCATGTGCGAAGACCACCTCCCTTCCCCAGGCCGGCGTTCCCGTGACCCGCGCGGGGCTAGGCTCACGCCCAGCCCCGCGTGCGGGGGTGACCCGCACGGTGCGGGGGTGAGCCGCACGTGCGGGGGTGACCCGCACGGGGCTAGGCTCACGCCCAGCCCCGCGTGCGGGGGTGACCCGCAGCCGCACGTGCGGGGGTGACCCGCACGGGGCCGGGCCTGCGCCCAGCCTTGCGTGCGGGGGTGACCCGCACGGGGCTAGGCTCACGCCCAGCCCCGCGTGCGGGGGTGACCCGCACGGTGCGGGGGTGAGCCGCACGTGCGGGGGTGACCCGCACGGGGCTAGGCTCACGCCCGGCCCCGCGTGCGGGGGTGACCCGCACGGTGCGGGGGTGAGCCGCACGTGCGGGGGTGACCCGCACGGGGCTAGGCTCACGCCCAGCCCCGCGTGCGGGGGTGACCCGCACGGTGCGGGGGTGAGCCGCACGTGCGGGGGTGACCCGCACGGGGCTGGGCACGCGTGCGGTCTCGTGCGCGGGCGGGGTGCCGCGAACCGGGTTAGACGGAGGGTCGGGTTCTCGTCTTCTTTAAAATTCCTTAAAATCTAAGTGCTGATTTTCCCGTGCGGCAGGTGTGTGAGCCGGACGAGCGTGTCGGGACGCGAGGAAAGTCGAACCTTGACCGCTACAAGTAACAGGTGGGTTGTATTTACCTTGTCCTAGTCTCTAAATCTATCGTATGGGACGGGGTCATTTCTTAGTGTACTGGGGTTAAACGACGATGGGCGATAACTTATGCATGTTAGTGAGTTCCCTATAGCGTTTAGCGTTGGTTACCGATGGTTGTTCTCTTTTTAATCACTATATGTCGGCGGGCCACCGTCGAGTGCGCGTATTATTACCTTGTTTTTCAATTATGCACTTTACCGCATTACTTTTGTTATTCATATTATGATGCTGACATGATGGTGGTTACGGTTACTTGGCTCGAGGTTACCACACGCGCACCCGCGGTTTGGCCACCGCAAAGGGTGCGCTTTTCCGGAAAAGTGGTCTCTGACCCGTGTATACCCACGAGGTGACGTAGTGGGGCCCCTTATTAGTGGTGGGGTTGAGGCGCCGAGGTGCGAGCGGTGCGACCCGTCGGTTTAGTTGTCCGACGTGGTCGGGTTTCTGCAGGTACGGTATGGGCCGTCGGTTTAGTTGTCCGACGTGTCCGGGTATTACAGGATACAGGTGTACAGGTTGTCCTTCCTCCTTGGGGGGGGGGGGGGGGGGTGGTTGCTCCGGTTGTCTTCACGGTTTGTTTTATTATATTCTCCTGCTCTACTACTTTTACGTCACTGACTTCCCACTTTGTGACAGGGTTCAGACGGGGGGAGACATAGGCGGTGGCGAGGACGGGGCAGGAGCAGCTGGGTCGCTGGGGACCCTGGACTGTATTTCCTTTTCTTTCTAGCATTTCATTTACATTGTAGTTATGTGAGAGGTTCTCGATACCCTCGTGGGGTCGGCGTGGATGTCGGTATGAGTTGTTATTAGTTATCCTCTTATGCATTACTCTCCTCTTTGAAGGTTATTGGCCATTTGAAAATGAAAAAAAAAGGTAAAAGAAAAAGAAAGGATTGCGAAAACCGTTTTTAAAATAGAAGTGTCGTGTGGGCACTGGTTTCAAAACCCTGTGGATTTATGGATTTCAAAAAGGGATTTCAAAACTTGGTGTCGGGTGGGCACCGTTTTCAAAACCTTGTGGTTTTATGCTGATTTCGAAATTCGCTTTCAAAACATAAGCACCGGGTAGGCGCTCTTTATAAAACTGTGGATTTATCCTTTCCAAGTTGAACGGCCATATATTTTAGATAAGTTAGAATGCTGGTTGTATGTTAATAATTGTTCTGATTGAAAGGTTGTGTATGTTTGAACATGTACTGAATGCTACGCCGTGCACATACAGGGGAGACTCTGTCCGTTTGCAGAGTGACCCTGTATGTGTGGCGGGTCTGGACATGCGCCGGGGGAGCGGGGTTTCGCTGTTACAACAAATAAAAAAAAAAAAAAAAAAAAAAAAAAAAAAAAAAAAAAATTACACGTCATACGTTGACTTTTCTATGGATCGTTTCCGCTAAAACATAACCCCCGGGGCGTGACAGATTAAATGGTATCAGAGACATTCTTTCAATCACAACAGTTAATGCCGACATCCGTGGGAACACCTCACTGGCCTACACATAAATGAAATGGGTAGGGCATAGGATTGTAGAACGTGAGTGACCGAGGGGGGGAGGGAAAATGTTGAGTCCTTTCTCTCACTTTTTGGTTGTTGTTAGTAGGGTAGCCTAAAGTTGACTCTTGTGATTTATGACAGACATGGCCCGTACTAGGTCATCGGCCGGGGACGCAGAGGCAGACGCGACGACGTCGACGGCCGCGGAGAACCAGCTCCTGCGGCAGCAATTGCGGGAGATGGCAGGGAATCTAGCCAACCTCACTGAGCACGTGCGTCAGTTGACGCAACAGCAGCAGGCCGCAACGGTGACGGTCACCCCGGTTCCCCCACAAGGGTCGACACCACCGGCCGCGGCACCACCGACAGCACCAGCACCGGCCGCGGCACCACCGACAGCACCACCGCCGGCGGCGGCTACGGGACCGGCGCCGGGGACAACCAGCAGGGTTACTCTGGAGGAGACTGTAGTCACACCTGCCCCTGCCGTGGCTGCCGCCGCCGCGAGGGAGGGGGACGGTTGTGATGACTGAGCGGGATCGGGTGCGGGCCAACCTGAAAGACTTCAAGAAATACGACCCACCCACGTTCGAAGGGGACACGACCGATCCGTGGGTCGTCGAGAAATGGGTGGGGTCGATGGAGAAACTTTTCGAAGACCTACTCATGGAGGATGACGAGCGGGTTCCCCTAGCAGTCCACTGCTTGGAGGGGAACGCCCGCTTGTGGTGGAAGACGGTACGCCCCGATCCTGCTAAGGGTACCGCACTTCCGTCCTGGACAACCTTCAAGCAGGAGCTGTTCGGGGCCTTCTTCACCAACAGTGTCAAGAAGAAGCTGGAGGATGACTTGAACCACATCCAGCAGGGGAACCGGACGGTCATGGAGTATCAGCGGGAGTTCGTCCGACTAGCAAACTGCGTCCCATTCGTCATAAGGGACGAGGCTCACAAGGCGCAACTTTTCGTGGATGGCCTGCGGAGCAATATCTTCGAGGTAGTACAAGCAGCTGAACTGCACACCTTCCAGAAAGTGGTCGACAGAGCCACTACGGTGGAACGGGGCTTTGCGGTCACCCGCGCCAGGAGGGAGAACTCGACGCGATTGGAGGACCGGAAGCGGCAACACCAGAACTCGGGGGAGGCTCTTGGAGTGGGGGCGGGGCCCCCAAACGGTGGAGACCACAGGCGGGGTCCCGGAGCGCGCCAGCTGGAGGGCAGAGGCCGGGGAATAGGCCTTGTGTCATATGCGGGGGAGGGCACATTCCGGGAGAGTGCCCCCAAAGAGGCGACCACTGCTTCAGGTGCGGCAAGCGGGGGCACTTCCGCCGCAACTGCCCCTTAGGCGGGGGATCTGCGTCCTCTGCAGCTTCCACGCCCACGCCACAGCTCTCTGGGCGGGGGAAGGCTCCTATGACGTCGGCGTCTAGACCCCCTGCACCACGGCCCGAGGAGGACAGGCGGCCACAACCGGGCGGGAGAGTCTTCTCAATGACCCGCCAGGAGGCAGATCCGCCGGAGGACACACTAGCAGGTACTACTTCCGTTTCTAATTCCCGTGCAAGAACTCTTTTCGACACCGGAGCAACACACTCTTTTATTTCCCGTGACTTCGTGTTTTTGTATGGTCTCGAGGAGACACCCCTCCAAATTTCCTTGGAGGTGCGAACGGCGGGAGGGACCTTGGAGGCGGTCAGCGTTGTGACCGCCTGCCCGATTAAGCTAGGGCGGCTGGCATGCCCTTGGGATCTGGTGGTAATTCCCCTGAAGGAGTACGACGTGGTACTGGGCATGAACTGGCTCACGAGGTACCAGGCACTCATCGATTGCGACAAGCGACAGTTGCGTTTACAAGAACCGGGTTTCCCTGACCATGTGTACATGATGGGCAAGAGCATCTCCTTCCCGGCGATTATCTCAGCGGCACGGGCCAGAAGACTGGTGGAGGGTGGTTGCGTGGCCTACTTAGCATCGGTGGATTTGGCTACCCGACCCCCGACGGCGCTCGCCGATTTTCCAATAGTGAGGGACTTCCCCGACGTTTTTCCCACGGAATTGCCTGGGATGCCCCCTGAACGGGAGGTGGAGTTCCCCATCGAACTACTACCGGGCACACAGCCTATTTCGAAGGCGCCTTACCGAATGGCCTTCGCAGAACTAAAGGAGCTTAAAGCACAACTGGAAGACCTCCTGGATAAAGGGTTCATAAGACCGAGTGTGTCACCCTGGAGCGCACCGGTGCTCTTTGTGCGGAAGAAAGACGGAAGCCTGCGTCTCTGCATCGATTACAGAGGAATAAACAAAGTCACAGTGAAAAATAAGTACCCCCTGCCCAGAATAGATGACCTCTTCGACCAGCTGAAAGGGGCGACGGTCTTCTCCAAGATCGATTTGCAATCAGGCTACCACCAACTCCGAGTTCGGGACAAAGACATTCCGAAGACCGCTTTCCGGACCCGGTATGGCCACTACGAGTTCACGGTCATGCCTTTCGGACTCACGAACGCCCCCGCAGTCTTCATGGACATGATGAACCGGATCTTCAGACCCTTCCTGGATCGGTTCGTGGTGGTTTTCATCGACGACATCCTGATCTATTCCACTACCGACAAGGAACACGAGGGCCATTTGCAAGCAATCCTCCAAACTCTCAGGGAACAGGAGCTGTTCGCTAAACTCAAGAAGTGCGAGTTCTGGCTACGCGAAGTCGGCTTCCTAGGACATGTGATCTCGGCACAAGGGATAGCCGTGGATCCGAAGAAGGTGGAGTCCGTGGTCGACTGGCAGCCGCCGACGACGGTGACAGAGGTCCGCAGTTTTCTACGACTGGCAGGATACTACAGGCGTTTCGTAGAGGGTTTCGCGAAGATCGCTACCCCATTGAATCGGTTGACCAGAAAAGGAGAGAAGTTCATATGGACGGCCAAATGCCAGGAGAGTTTTGAGGAACTCAAAAGGAGGTTAACCAGGGCACCAATACTTGTGCTGCTGACACCCGGGGAAGATTACGAAGTGTACTGCGACGCATCCAGGATCGGTCTGGGTGGTGTTCTGATGCAACAGGGGAAAGTGATTGCCTACGCGTCCAGGCAACTGAAGGACTACGAGAAGAACTACCCGATACACGACTTGGAACTGGCCGCAGTGGTCTTCGTTTTAAAACTGTGGAGGCACTACCTCTTTGGAGTTCACTGTAACGTCTTCTCGGATCATCAAAGTCTTAAGTATATCTTTACCCAAAAAGAATTAAACTTGCGGCAGAGGCGGTGGCTGGAGTTGTTGAAGGACTACGACTTGACGATTCAATACCACCCCGGAAAGGCGAACGTGGTGGCGGACGCCTTGAGCAGGAAAGGGCGCCAAGACGGGGCGTCAAGGAGCGCGATAACGGAGCAAAACCATTTGATAGCGGAGTTCGCACGAATGCAGTTGGAAGTGGTGCCGACAGGCACGGTTAGGCAACTCCTAACCCTGGTGGTCAAACCAACGCTACTTGAGAAGATCCGGGAGAGACAACAAACCGACCCACACTTGCAGCGCGTACGAGACAAGATCCCCCTGGACCAAGAGAGCGACTTTGCAGTGGAAGACGACGGCACCCTACGGTTCCGCAGACGGATCTGCGTGCCGGATTCGCCGGAGTTGAAGGAGGAAATTTTGAAAGAGGCACACCGGGCCCCTTATGCGGCACATCCAGGGGGCACGAAGATGTACAGGGACCTCAAACAGACCTACTGGTGGCCCAACTTGAAGGGGGACGTCACTCGACATGTAGCTCATTGCCTAGTGTGCCAACGGATAAAGGTCGAGCATCAGCGGCCAGCAGGGAAGCTACAACCTCTACCGGTACCAGAATGGAAGTGGGATCAAATCACCATGGACTTTGTCACGGGCTTCCCACGTTCACCACAGGGCCACGACGCAATTTGGGTCGTAGTCGACCGGTTAACGAAGTCAGCGCACTTTCTGCCAATTCATACGACCTGGACCCGAGAACGGTTAGCCCAAGCATATATCAGCGAGATCGTGAGATTACATGGAGTGCCGGCATCGATCACCTCGGACAGAGACACGCGCTTTGTCTCGAAATTTTGGCAGAGCCTTCAGCGGGCCATGGGAACCAAACTACAGTTCAGCACAGCCTTCCACCCTCAGACAGACGGACAGTCGGAGCGTGTGATTCAAACCCTCGAAGACCTGCTTCGCGCCTGCGTACTAGATTGGGGGATCGGGTGGTCACGCTACCTGCCTCTCGTGGAATTCGCCTACAACAACAGCTACCAGGCCAGCATCCAGATGGCGCCCTACGAGGCCTTATATGGGAGACGCTGCCGGTCCCCGATTTGTTGGGACGATCTGGGAGAACGGAAATTCTTGGGGCCTGATTTAGTGGAGGAAACGGAAGAGAAGGTTCGCCTCATCCGACAGCGCCTGCTGACCGCCCAGAGTCGCCAGAAGAGCTACGCGGACCAAAGGCGCCGCGACCTAGAATTCCAAGTAGGAGAGCACGTTTTCTTGCGGGTCTCGCCGTCCAGAGGAGTAAAGCGGTTCGGGCTGAGGGGCAAGCTGAGCCCACGGTTTGTGGGGCCGTTTGAGATCTTGGAGCGGGTCGGCCCGGTTGCTTACCGCCTTGCCCTACCACCGAACCTCGACCGAGCCCACGACGTCTTCCACGTCTCGATGCTCCGGAAGTACCTCTCCGACCCCTCACACGTCCTGGATGCTTCTACACTCGAACTGAAGGAGGACCTAAGCTTCGAAGAAACCCCGGTGAGGATCCTGGCAAGGGAGACCAAATCGTTGCGGAACCGAGCTATCCCCTACGTGAAAGTACACTGGAGCAACCACGAGGAGCGAGAAGCAACTTGGGAGCTGGAATCTAGAATGAGGGAGTACTACCCCGACCTTTTCGCCACCACCCGGGTTTAAGTTTCGAGGACGAAACTCGTTTTTAGAGGTGAGTGGTGTAATAACCGCGAGTTATTTTCCTTTTTGGGTCCCTTCATCGTTTTTCTTACTGAAGCCTTTTCCGACTAAGGGGTCCGGGGTGTGATTCTTTTTCCTTCGTTCTTGGCAGACCGTCGGGGCTCGCGGGTAATTTTTGGATAATAAAGCTCGCGAAACGGAGACCGGCGGCGCGATCGGTTTTGGATTCCGACTCCGGAATCTCCCGGAATAAATTCCGGAAGATCGCTTAGCGGTTCAGACGTTTAGCACGCTTTTCGAGGTAAATCAGGTTCGGACTCGATTTCTTTTATTTGGGGATTTAGGTCCCCCTTTATTTTTCCCCCGCCCCGCTTAGACCGTCTGGTTCAACTTTGTGTGAGAAGACTTAGGTTTTCCCTTTTTCCCACTCTGCTCGTCCCGCACAACGCAAGTTCCCCATCGGAGCGCGTGGGAGAAGAACCCCGTTTTCCTGCGAGACGGTACGGAACCAAGGAGAAGGAAAGGACGATCCCCCTCCCCACGGGACTTGGCGAGCGAGCGTGAGACGATCCCTCCCTTCCCAATTGTCGTCGTCGAAACCGAGGTGAGACGGAGGTCTTCTTTTAGTTTCTTTTTGGATTCTTGTTTGTCCCGATCGGCAAGGGGATGGCACAGGCGACGGATTCTCCGGAATCCGCCGCATGTGCGAAGACCACCTCCCTTCCCCAGGCCGGCGTTCCCGTGACCCGCGCGGGGCTAGGCTCACGCCCAGCCCCGCGTGCGGGGGTGACCCGCACGGTGCGGGGGTGAGCCGCACGTGCGGGGGTGACCCGCACGGGGCTAGGCTCACGCCCAGCCCCGCGTGCGGGGGTGACCCGCACGGTGCGGGGGTGAGCCGCACGTGCGGGGGTGACCCGCACGGGGCCGGGCCTGCGCCCAGCCTTGCGTGCGGGGGTGACCCGCACGGGGCTAGGCTCACGCCCAGCCCCGCGTGCGGGGGTGACCCGCACGGTGCGGGGGTGAGCCGCACGTGCGGGGGTGACCCGCACGGGGCTAGGCTCACGCCCGGCCCCGCGTGCGGGGGTGACCCGCACGGTGCGGGGGTGAGCCGCACGTGCGGGGGTGACCCGCACGGGGCTAGGCTCACGCCCAGCCCCGCGTGCGGGGGTGACCCGCACGGTGCGGGGGTGAGCCGCACGTGCGGGGGTGACCCGCACGGGGCTGGGCACGCGTGCGGTCTCGTGCGCGGGCGGGGTGCCGCGAACCGGGTTAGACGGAGGGTCGGGTTCTCGTCTTCTTTAAAATTCCTTAAAATCTAAGTGCTGATTTTCCCGTGCGGCAGGTGTGTGAGCCGGACGAGCGTGTCGGGACGCGAGGAAAGTCGAACCTTGACCGCTACAAGTAACAGGTGGGTTGTATTTACCTTGTCCTAGTCTCTAAATCTATCGTATGGGACGGGGTCATTTCTTAGTGTACTGGGGTTAAACGACGATGGGCGATAACTTATGCATGTTAGTGAGTTCCCTATAGCGTTTAGCGTTGGTTACCGATGGTTGTTCTCTTTTTAATCACTATATGTCGGCGGGCCACCGTCGAGTGCGCGTATTATTACCTTGTTTTTCAATTATGCACTTTACCGCATTACTTTTGTTATTCATATTATGATGCTGACATGATGGTGGTTACGGTTACTTGGCTCGAGGTTGCCACACGCGCACCCGCGGTTTGGCCACCGCAAAGGGTGCGCTTTTCCGGAAAAGTGGTCTCTGACCCGTGTATACCCACGAGGTGACGTAGTGGGGCCCCTTATTAGTGGTGGGGTTGAGGCGCCGAGGTGCGAGCGGTGCGACCCGTCGGTTTAGTTGTCCGACGTGGTCGGGTTTCTGCAGGTACGGTATGGGCCGTCGGTTTAGTTGTCCGACGTGTCCGGGTATTACAGGATACAGGTGTACAGGTTGTCCTTCCTCCTTGGGGGGGGGGGGGGGGGGTGGTTGCTCCGGTTGTCTTCACGGTTTGTTTTATTATATTCTCCTGCTCTACTACTTTTACGTCACTGACTTCCCACTTTGTGACAGGGTTCAGACGGGGGGAGACATAGGCGGTGGCGAGGACGGGGCAGGAGCAGCTGGGTCGCTGGGGACCCTGGACTGTATTTCCTTTTCTTTCTAGCATTTCATTTACATTGTAGTTATGTGAGAGGTTCTCGATACCCTCGTGGGGTCGGCGTGGATGTCGGTATGAGTTGTTATTAGTTATCCTCTTATGCATTACTCTCCTCTTTGAAGGTTATTGGCCATTTGAAAATGAAAAAAAAAGGTAAAAGAAAAAGAAAGGATTGCGAAAACCGTTTTTAAAATAGAAGTGTCGTGTGGGCACTGGTTTCAAAACCCTGTGGATTTATGGATTTCAAAAAGGGATTTCAAAACTTGGTGTCGGGTGGGCACCGTTTTCAAAACCTTGTGGTTTTATGCTGATTTCGAAATTCGCTTTCAAAACATAAGCACCGGGTAGGCGCTCTTTATAAAACTGTGGATTTATCCTTTCCAAGTTGAACGGCCATATATTTTAGATAAGTTAGAATGCTGGTTGTATGTTAATAATTGTTCTGATTGAAAGGTTGTGTATGTTTGAACATGTACTGAATGCTACGCCGTGCACATACAGGGGAGACTCTGTCCGTTTGCAGAGTGACCCTGTATGTGTGGCGGGTCTGGACATGCGCCGGGGGAGCGGGGTTTCGCTGTTACAACAAATAAAAAAAAAAAAAAAAAAAAAAAATAAAAAATAAAAAAATTTACACGTCATACGTTGACTTTTCTATGGATCGTTTCCGCTAAAACATAACCCCCGGGGCGTGACAGACATTGTATTTGGCGCAACAAGAATAATGATGCTTCTAAATTTGCGGAGACCATGGAAAGCGAATTTGAGATGTCCATGATGGGCGAATTGACTTATTTCCTTGGATTGCAAATTAAACAAAATGATGAAGGTATTCACTTGAGTCAATCCAAGTATGCAATGGAGTTGGTTAAAAAGTATGACTTAAAAAATTCGAAGGATTTTCCGACTCCAATGGGAACTAGCCACAAGGGACTTGGAAGTAATTCACAAAGTGAGAATGTAGACGAGAAACTGTATCGAAGTATGATTGGTAGTCTACTTTACCTCACGGCTAGTCGCCCGGATATATCCTTTAGTCTTGGGATTTGCGCGAGATATCAATCAGCACCAAAGGAGGTTCACCTGAAAGCGGTGAAAAGGATCATCCGGTACATCAAAGGATCAATTAATTTCGGAATTTGGTGTCCTATGGGAACTAGTTTGGATATTGTTGGATACTCAGATGCCGATTGGGCAGGATCAGTGGATGATCGGAAAAGCACGAGTGGTGCATGCTTCTATCTTGGCTATTGCCTTGTTGCATGGCACAGTAAAAAGCAGAATTGCATAGCACTCTCGACTGCCGAAGCGGAATACATTTCAGCGGGTAGTTGTTCAACCCAACTCATTTGGATGAAAAGTGTGTTGAGCGACTTCCGGATTTCAGCATCTTCGGTAACAATTCTTTGTGACAACACAAGTGCAATTAACATTTCTAAAAACCCTGTGTTGCACTCTAGAACAAAACATATTGAACTTAGATATCATTTTCTTAGAGAGCTAGTTGAATCAAATACTCTTCAACTTTCATATATTTCAACTGAGGATCAATTAGCTGACATTTTAACAAAACCTTTGGATCAAAAACGTTTTATTCATTTGCGAAAAGCAATTGGAATGCTTTCCTTGAAATAAACTTCTTTTTGAAACCTTTGCATAGGATAGGTTTTGTTTTTGTTTTGTTTTGTTCATTATCTATCTTTGTACATAGGACATTAATTGAGCATAGATCATAATTGACTTTAATTGCATCTTTTCGCACATTTAGAAATTTATTATGCTTTTGCCATCATAATATTTCACTGTTGCAATGATCATTTATGTTAATTAAATCATCTTCTAAGTGATCAAAGTCAATTTCTCTCTCAATGATCTCTTGGTATAGTCATTATCTTATTTGACTGCTTAGTCGAGTATGAAATCGAGATCAATTTTTGGTTGAATACTTTATATCTTAAATAATTGATAGCCAATTGAGGGGGAGTCAAAGAAATGTAAAATGCTCAAAAGATGTGGAAAGAGTTACATCCCAATGAGGAGTGTGAAAACTACCACCACATGGAGGAAAGAGCTACCACCTCGGTCGTCCGAGTATTGTGTGCAGCTACCACATGTATACCAAGCATGGTTGTTCAATTTTTGATTAAGTAAAATGCATGTTGAAATACTTGACTCCGTCAAATTTCAAGGTTGGTATAAGGTGGGATTTTAAAGAAAGATGCTCAAAGAGCCACTCTCTTCAACAGATTGTCTAGATAAATTATCTACCATATTTGGGATTTCAAACATCTATTGATCTTTGTATTTCATTTTCTTTACCGAACTGATGATTTGATAAAGGCATTACTCATAAGATCAAGTTAGATGTAATTGAAGGTGTTCAACTTTAAGGGATTTAATTTCTGTAAATTCTCGTTTCATTTTTGGATATTATTGATAGATTTGGCATAATCTAATTCTTGTTGTATGAAACGATGATTTTTGTTTAAAGTTGATACACAATTGTGCTTACATACTTTTTCTGGATCTTATGAAATTTTTCTAAATTTTTCTGATGAAAAAGTTGGAGCCGATCCGGATCGGGCAAGCTGATCCGGATCCCGAACGCAGGCTTCTTCCTGCGGTTGGCCGATCCGGATCGAAATCTCGATCCGATCCGGATCACGGCTAGGGTTTTAATAAGAACAAGAGAGTTTTGATTTCTTTTACCTTAATCTTTTGTTCTCATGTCTCTAGAGCCTCTCTCTCTAGAACTATTGCACCTTGGAGCTGTGACGCTCCCAATAGTCCCACATCGGATGTGGATGGAATTGTGATTGGATTTATATGAGACTTGGACACTAGTAATAATAACTGGGCTTAAGCATTTTGGGCTGTGATTTGCGCCCAACGAGTTATTATTGCTAGTGGGCCGGGTCGTTACATTTGGTATCAGAGACAATAACCAGCCGGAAGTGTGCGGCGAGTCTCGGCTGAGCCTAGGTCTAGATGACAGGGCTAGCAAGAAGAGTCTCACATCGTCTGGTGATCTTGGGTTGCTGTGTGTGTGTTTGGGCTGACGAGGACGTCAGGCCTAAACGGGAAGAGCCTGTGACGCTCCCAATAGTCCCACATCGGATGTGGATGGAATTGTGATTTGATTTATATGAGACTTGGACACTAGTAATAATAACTGGGCTTAAGCATTTTGGGCTGTGGTTTGGGCCCAACGAGTTATTATTGCTAGTGGGCCAGGTTGTTACATTTGGTATCGGAGCCAATAACCAGCCGGAAGTGTGTGATGAGTCTCGGCTGAGCCTGGGTCTAGATGACAGGGCTAGCGAGACGAGTCTCACATCGCCTGGTGATCTTGGGCTTGTGTGTGTGTGTTTGGGCCGACGAGGACGTCAGGCCTAAACGGGGGGAGTCTGTGACGCCCCCAATAGTCCCACATCGGATGTGGATGGATTTGTGATTGGGTTTATATGAGACTTGGACACTAGTAATAATAACTGGGCTTAAGCATTTTGGGCTGTGGTTTGGACCCAACGAGTTATTATTACTAGTGATCGGGTCGTTACAGGAGCTTTCCAAACTCAAGTTCTTCGAATACAAGTAAGTTTTATTGATCAAAATCTCGTTTTTCACAGTTTTTCTCTATTTTCTTCAAAACGTGATGAGATTTTTCTATCTTTTTCGTTTTTGAATGGTTTTTGGTCAAATTTCTTTTGAAATAAGAACTCTGGGTAGATTAGTTTTGATTATATGCTAGGTATTCTCCTGATTAACGGATTTTTAGGCTTCGATTTCTAAAAATTTCGGTTTTAGGGCATATAATAAGGATTTTCGAAAATCATGCAATTGATCTATTTTTAAAAGTCCTTTTGCAAAACTAATTTGATTCTTAGTCTCTCTACATGATTATGATTGTTTGGGTACAATTCTTCTAATTTTTGAAAATTAACAATATTTTCATGTGTTCTTGAGTTGGTTTTCACAGGATACATTTTTCACTAGAAACCAATAGCAATGGTGATCACGTGGATCATCTTCCTACTTGCTGCCATGGTTCATGTCAAGGACACTGTCAAGCCCAAGAGGGCTAAGAAAGCAAAGAAAGCGAAAGATGATTCCGATACAGAGTCGGAAACGGAATCAATTGATTGGGATGAGCTTCAAGTTGAAGCAACAACACCCACTGCTTCGAAAGGAAAAGCTCCTGCGGAAACATCAAAAGCTTCAAAGCCTACTGCAGCTGAAAAAGGAAAAGCCCCTATGGATCCAAATCCAGTTGGGACAAGAAGAAAAACCGGTGCAAGAAAACAAGGCAGTGCTCAAAGAATCTCCATCGAGCAACCAGTTGCTAGACAGCCTTCTCCACAAGACTTCATCAGCTCCGCAAGAATCAAGGATTTTGAGAAGAGGGAATGCATTGGCGAGAGACATGTCAATGTCAAACCAATGAAGGAACGATCTGCAGTCTTTGGGATTTTGTTTGACCAAGTTGGTCTTGCTCAAATTTGCAACTTCCCTGAGACTACTGGGTACTGTCCACACTCAGTTCGAATGTTTTATCAGAACGCTGCAAGTCTGATTGATCACGATGATGGACGTCGAGAATTTCACACTTTGGTTAAAAATATCAAAATCAAAGTCACACCCCAGCTGAATGGAGATGTGCTAGGTATGACAGCCAGAGCTGATGGACTCCATTACCTAAAAACTCAAAGCTTCAACGACAACTCCTGGAGAGTTGTAGTCAATGGAATTTGTGTTCCGGATACTGTGTCAACCGGAAATTCTGTTTTCTCTAAAGAGCTTCGACCAGAGTATCGGTATATAAACTTCATTGTCTGCTACAACATTCTTCCCAACATGAATACGAAGGTTCTTCGATGGGACAGGATGTTATTCCTTTATCTTCTTGGAAACCCGGCCGCATTGATGGGAGCAAACTTGAATATTCCTTATCTCATTTGGTCAAGGATGGCGCGGTATGTGGAACACTCTCACCCCACAGAGAGACTACCATACCCAATGATAATCATGCGCATCCTCAAAAAGTTTAAAGTCGATACAAGCGCGAGCTCATACATGTACAGTTTGGGCACCATTAATGAGACGACAATTGTGAAGTCTCTCTCGATGAAGACAGATGATCCCATAATACCTCCTCACCGCCAACGAGCACAACAACAACAAGCAACAACCTCTACACCAGCAGCACAACCAGCACCTCCATCAACGTCTGATGATGATGCGTCGGTTAGCTCAATCTTTAAGGAACAACAGCGACTCTCAAACGAGCAAGAACGCATAGCTACTGATTTCGCTGAAATGAAAGAGGATATCAAAGAAGTTAAGAAGGAACAAGCTTCTATGAACAAACGGATCAAGAAAATGTTTCAGAAGCTTGGGTGTATCAGCTCCGACGACTCTGCATAAACTTTTGTTTCTAATCTTTCTTTTGCAGGTTTTTAAGTTTTTGTTATTATTCAGCTCTCACGTCTCTTTATTCTGATCTATTTAACTCTCCTTAAAATTTTTGTAATTTTGGCTTTGTTTGTGACAAAAAGGGGGAGAGAGATTAGAGAGAACTTGAACAATGATGATGTGAATGTGTGAACATCAAGGTAAGTTGTAGAAACCAGGATTTTAAAATCCAGAATTCAGGTTTAAATAATTTCCAGAATTATTTAAATAGCAAAAATCGGTAGATAGTAGTTTAATAGTGGCCCAGAAATGTCGACTTTTGATCGGGGTCTGATCTGGAAAATCCGAGATCACCATTGCAATCGTCTCGTCGAAACATAGAAGTTTCATATTCATATGTTTTCGATCCGACGGTCGGATCTTCCAGAAATCAGAAATCAAAAAACGGGCCCCGCGACTTAAGTGTGAATAGTAACTCGCGATTTTCGACCCTTCGCGAGCGACAGTTGGCCGATTCACTGTCTAAAGCCCTGACATAGGGGTATGAGTAATGGAACCTAGCTAATTTCGACATTCTGAGCACAATGGCACTGACGGATTTCGTGTTTGGCGATCCGGGTGCATCGAAGTGCGTGCGTCGGATTACGACACATTGAGCTAAATGGCCCGAGAATTCATTTGTGCACCAAATTGAGCAAATGAACAGCCTATCTTGAAGCTCTCGACGAGCCGGACGTCGTGGCGAAGTCCATTTCGCATTTCGTCGAGCAGATTTTCTCGAAATGCGTGAAAAGGGCCAAATTATCGCTTTTTCTTCGAATAACTTAAATATGCTTGGGCCAAGGCTTTGGGACCTTGTTCACTGGGCTTCTGTAGACCTAAGTGGCCCACGAATGAGGTTGAGAAGAGCTCGGATAACCTAGGTTAAGTGTGAACCCGGTTTGAGGGTAAACATGCAAAGGAATCTTGCATTAATGAGGACTTGGCTTTTGGGCTTCCTCGTGGGAGGTTACAAGGAAGGCTCTTGGGATTTCTAACTCCCAAGAGTAATCCTCATAAGCCCAGAGTGTGGGGGTGGCCGAGGGTCATAATTCCCTTAATAAGAAACTCGGGGAAGAGAGAGAGAGGGAAAGGTTGGGACCAAACCCTTACCAGAGTTGAGTGAAGTGTTCCTGTGAATTCCTTGGCATCTCTGGAGCATTGCTGGAGTTGCCCGAGGCCGCGCGTGAAGAAGAACCCGAAACCGGCTTCATCCTCCTTCACCAACTCCGGCCAAGGTGAGAGCATCCTAACCACTGGTTCCTAGCACTCGAGACCTTTAGCAGTGGACTTCCCATGTCCTAGGGATGCTCCATGCACAAGCCCAAGCCCCCATGCAGCCCGGGTTGCCGGCAAGGACAAAGATGGCCGGAACCCTAGTTATAGCTCCGCCTCGGGAGAACTCGGCAACCAGTGGACCAAACGGGCTCAAACTTGGGTTGCTTGGACTGTAGGTGGAAGGAACCAACTCCACCAAATTTGGTGGAGTATGGTTAACCCAGTGAGTGGCAGTTTTATGCCCTAGATTTCGGGGTTATTACAAGTTGGCCGAGGATGCAACTCCGGCGCCAGCGAGCCTCTCCGACGCCGGCCATCTACCCAGAGGAGATGATGGGACCCAAGGGGGTCCATCCATGCCATTGCATGGCTCCCATGCATCATGAAAAATCATGATGTCATGGATGACCCGAAAGTGCCCATGTTGCGGCCGCCGGCGCTCCGGCCACCTCCGGCCGGGGTGGGATGGACAGGAAGCTTAGTGTGGACCCGAGGAGCATTCCCTCCAAGTTATAAAGCTCCAGGTGGTCTCTGTGGGATTTCGCCATTAGAGCCCTCAAGCTCCAAACCGGAGCTTTGCTCCGCCGCGCCGCCGCCGCACCCCGGGGCCAGCCGCGTGTATGGGAGGTTTCAGCGAAGTGTTTGGCACCTGTTGGTGCAAGAAATTTGATCCCAGAGGCTCTAGAAGAATGATCACGAAAATCAATGCAAATACCATCTTCTTCCTCCTCGAGCTCGGCTAAACCATGGTGCAAACCTGCACCTAGGTTGATGGGGTTTGCTCCAAAATCATTGTGGATCACTTTGATCCAGAAAAGAGTGGCCCAGGTGCAGAAACCAGAGAGAACCCAATTCGGATTGTGCTTGTGTGCATGTGTATGTGTGGTGCATGCCAAGTGTTTGAGGAAATGCCTCAAAGAACTTCGAGGCAGAATTAGCTCTCGAGTTGTATATCAAAGTTGCTCAGAATTGTCCCCTGAGCTTGATGCTCACTTCAGATCAACCTGGATCTGTGTGGACAAGTGTATGGTGCATTGTGAACATGTGTGAGAGCAAGAATGTGGTTCTGGTTGAACCAGCAGGAATGGGCTGCCAAGATGGTGAGCCCCAGTGTCCTTACAATATTTAAAGGCATGTTTATATACAAAGTTTTGACATATGAGGTATAGAAGCAAAGTTGCATCAAAATCAAGCCTAAATGCAATAAATTATTAAAAACTCTATTAGGGTCTGTGTGAAAAGTTGTAACAGTGTACTCCTGGCTATTTTGGGGTCACTGAACGCGATGCTCGCGTTAAAAACGGATTTTGAAGTCTCGGAGAAACAAAAATTCATTTTGGGCTATGTTAGAGAGGGTTTTTATGACCCGAAGTTTTCCTCGGGTACCGTGCTGCTGCAAATTGGTGAGCATGGCGTTCAGCAAGTCGATTGTCACCTACTGGAGGTGACGGCTCGTAAAAATGATTCTCCGTTTATGAGAACGAGCCAAAACAGTGTGTATTTAGTGTATAAAATGCATTCCGAGTAAACCTGGGGGCCTGGCTGTAATTGTAGCAGTGTGGAAAAGCTAGCTGAAGGTTCTAAAGTGGTTTTGACCTTTCAGTGGGGTTCCTGGAGTTTTTGTTAAGCTAAATATGCTTAATGTTGCGCAAATCGACGAAACGGTCGATTCGCGCTTATGCACTTTGAGGATTTGATAGATCCTGAGTTGTCACCCGGTATTATTGTAGGGCCCAGTCGTCAGGAGCCAGCCGTGATCCGTCTTGTGGTTATCGTGACCGTCTACCTTCTGGTGGAGTCGTTGTTCCTCCTATATACAGGTGGGTTTAACTTCGGTCCGAGATCTTTTCGGCCCTCGGTGTACGGTATTGGTTGGACTCCTGTTTTTGGTACCTAGTTTATCTTGAGCCTGTCTGCCTTTGGTTACAATATATATTACTGTTAGTTGCTTTGACTGATTGGCCATTTCGTAGTTGCACTCCTATGCTTGATTATTATATTGATCTACCAATGCTTGAGCCTGCCTTCCTTTGATTCAGTTATTTGCTACGTCATACCTGCTTTATGCCTGATTATGATCTTCTTTAGTGATCTTTACCATATCTGCTGATTAGTTGCTCTACATATTGCCATGCCTGTTTGGTCATCTGATAGTTGAGCTACGCCTGTTATCAGTTCTATTCTGCCTTACATGATTATTCTTAGTGCCTCTGGTATTTATATCTTATCTTGGAACATTTCCATGGTTGATGAGTAAGCCTGTTTGTCCTGTCGATCAAAAGATACACTGCTGAGCACATAGATTTGTTTAACTGATGTTTTTACCGAGCTTCGTAGGGTCGCCGGAGTCTGTTCTTGTTTGATAGGACAAAGGCAATTGCTCTGCGAGGTTTGGAAACCCAAGCTTCGTAGTGTCGCCTGAGTCTGTTCTTGTTTGATAGGACGAGGGCAATGCTCTTCGGGGTGTGGACTTTTCAAAACAGTTTTCTTAAAAATATGTGTTTAAGTTTTGTATTATTTGGTTGGTCTGCATGATTGAGTTGAGTTTTTTCGGTTGAGCTTATGCTGAGTTGAGATTTGCCTTGGTCTTGCATATGAGTTGAGATTCAGTTGATTTGGTTATTGCATCCCAGTGGGGATTTCCCGGCTTGTTGCCGATTACCCGGTCAGTGGACCGCCAGTTTGAGCATTTGCACATGATTCGCCCGCACCGTTGTTCTTCACGTACACTAGCGGACTGATCCCCCGTAGCGGTGTACTTTACCGGTAAAGTGGTTAGCTGAGGCAACCCGTGACCCTAGTTTGGGGAATGTCAACCAGGTGGTGCCAAGTGGGCAGCCTTGCCTGAGGTCTTGTGAAGGCCAATATGGTAGCTTGTGATTGGATCTTTGTGTTTTCATCTATTTGATGCATGTGTTGTTAAGTTGCTTTAACATGATTCTTTGATTCTTTGATCTGGCTTCTAGTTATCTACCTATATATGATTCCATGTGATGCCTTGATTATATCTCATTGTTATATTGCTGATTGTCCTAACTCCTTGATGCCTTGATTATAGTTTCATTGTTATCTTGCTGATTGTCCTAACTCCTTGATGCGTTGATTATCCTGATACATGTTTGTCCTGGTTTAAATTCTGCTAAAATTATCTCCTATGCTTGTACCCAGATTATAAGTTTTGCTTTCTTTACAGCACCAGTTATATATCTGCTTTACCCTAACCCCTGATTATTACTATCCTCTAGTATTGTATACCAGTAGGTACGATCTGCTATTTCTCGGCTCGTCGTGCCCACTGGGATACACTCCGGTGTATCTCACACCCTCGGGTGACTGTGTTTCAGGCCGAGCGGGTGCTGGGATGTCGGGACGTGTTGGTGAGATTCCGTGTTAGATGTTGACCCTGGACAGCCGAAAGTTCATGTATTATTTGATGTTAAAGGAAAGAGTTGTAATTCAGATGTAAATAATTGTAAAGTTAATTATAACTTTTGCTTGTTGTTGTACGTAGTTAGTACTCTGATGATTGTTGCCAAGCTAGCCGTGCATATATAGAAAAGGCTCAATTCCATTGGGGATTGGGACTCTTCTATATATGTGGCGGTCTGTCATTGCCCTGGTTGTTTTTGCAACTCTGATTTAAAAAAAAAAAAATTTATACACTAATTTTTGGACTCGGGGCGTGACATAAGTATCACTTCAACTTTGACTTTGGTGAAGGGTAAGTATCACAACTTTGGTTTTTATCTTGTGATTTGTGGCATGTTCCTACTAACTATTCGACTAACTATTTGGACATGTATTATTACTAACAAGTTGTTTGATTACTAACAAAGCAAAGTTATGACATTTGGAATTTTATTGCTTAGAAGATATGTCAATGTTTGATTGTGATCTTATTACATATCTGAATTACTCAATGTCATGGTGAGCATAAACTCTATCTCTGTTAGGTTTTGAATGCTAAATATTCTTGAGGTATCTAACGATCTCTTTTTGTCAAGAATGATTTCTTTGTGCAGAGAGTACAGATGTCTAAGTCTAGAGTCTGTTTTAGGAGTTTATATCTCATGTTTTTAAATTTTTGGATCTCCATTGTAAATTTTTGTTGTATGGTGATAGCAACAAAAATATCTTTTTTAATTTTCTTTAGTGGATCTGTGTTTTGTCACGAAACCGCCAAAGGGGGAGATTGTTACGGAATTTGAGTTGGCGTAGTTTCGTGAAATGTTCAAGTCTTGAAGATTGAAGGTGAAGAAAGTTGGATCATTTACCTCAATCTCAAGAAAGAAGAATTCAAAAGGATCAGGTATGTTTAACTAAAGTTTATTGGTGATCCGAATACTTCTTGTAGTGTAGAAACACCTGGAAGAATTTTTAATTGCATAAAAATCAAAAACTGGTGTTTGGACATGTTCAGGATCCGGATCAGAGCCAGCGATACGGATCCCGAAGATTGTTGTTTCATACATTACTTCAATCCGGATCGCAGCATCTCACGATCCGGATCCCGAACGTTGATTTTTCTGAATTGTATGAACGATCCGGATCAGGCATTCCGATCCGGATCCCGAACGATTGTTTTTCTGGAAACCGTCTTTCTTGCTACTGCAATCCGGATCGCCCAAATCCGATCCGGATCGCCGTCCGTAAAAATTCCAGAAATGTTAGGTTTTTGATTCTTATCTCCTTCCAGATGTTTCTAACCTATAAATAGACCCTATGACTCTTTTTCTAGGGTTAAGGAAAATAGCCGTCATAATAAAATATAATCTTTTATACGGCCTAAGATCCACATATAGAGAAGAAAGGAAATCATTAGAGATTACCCTATGTTTCTTCATCTATATTGATTAGTTTGATTCTAGGTTTTCATACTCACATCTTGAGTTGAATCAAACTAATGAATACTTAGATGGTATTTCCGATCTATCTTTGATCTAAGTATTCGGCGGATCATCACCACCCAAAAATAACGATTTCTCCAAAATCGGCGCGTGGATTCGCGTGTCCTTGTGGATTCAAGGTTCAACCGCTCTCGTGGATTCGGAGCGAGGCACGTTCGTGGATTCGAAGGGTGCTACTGGGTGAAGACCGTGGATTCGGTCGGACGTCGTGGATTCGACGTTGGACGCCGTGGATTCGGCGTTGGGTGAAGACCGTGGATTCGGTCGGACGTCGTGGATTCGACGTTGGACGCCGTGGATTCGGCGTTGGGCACGGATCGTGGATTCGAGAAGCGTCGTGGAGCGAGCGGAGAAGATCCTCTAGGAGCGTATGGAAAAGGTTGAGTCGTAAGTGTGTACGGTAAATCACCTTGTACGTGTTTTAATTCTAGTGGATTTCGCCGTGTTATCGGTCCCGTGGTTTTTTACTCCGGTTTGGAGTTTTCCACGTAAAAATCTTGCGTGTTATTTTTATTTCCGCATTGGGTTTTTTATCGCAACGATTTTTGAGTGTTTATACGTTTACACCTATTCACCCCCCTCTAGGTGTTTCTTCCCCTATTTAGATTTATATTACATATAACCCAACAATTTATAGGTTAGAAACCCTAGGAAGTTGATAAGAATCAAAAACCTACCATTTCTGGAATTTTTACGGACGGCGATCCGGATCGGATTTCTGCGATCCGGATTGCAGTAACAAGAAAGACGGTTTCCAGAAAAACGATGGTTCGGGATCCGGATCGAAATGGCTGATCCGGATCGTTCATACAGTTTCACCAAACATCAACGTTCGGGATCCGGATTGCAAATCCTGATCCGGATCGTGCAAGTAAAAAGGTAAAACTAGTGTTCGGGATCTGGATCATGGGATGCTGCGATCCGGATTGAACCAGTGTATGAACGAACACCCTTCGGGATCCGGATTGGAATGTCTGATCCGGATCCTGAACATGTCCCATGTCCAGTTTTTGATTTTTATGCAATGAAAAATTCTTCCAGGTGTTTTTACACTACAAGAAGTATTCGGATCACCAAAAATCTTTAGTTAAACATACCTGATCCTTTTGAATTCTTCTTTCTTGAGATTGACTTAAATGATCCAACCTTCTTCACCTTCAATCTTCAAGACTTGAACCTTTCACGAAATTACGCCAACACAAATTCCATAACAATCTCCCCCTTTGGCGGTTTCGTGACAAAACACAGATCCACTAAAGAAAATTCAAAAAGATATTTTTGTTGCTATCACCATACAACAAAAATTTACAATGGAGATCCAAAAATTTTAAAAACATGAGATAAACTTCTAAAACAGACTCTAGACTTAGACATCTGTACTCTCTGCACAAAGAAATCATTCTTGACAAAAAGAATCGTTAGATACCTCAAGAATTGAAACATACACAACCAAGTACAGAGATAGAGTTTATCTGATCATCATGACATTTGAGAATTCAGATATGTAAGAGAATCATAGTCAAAAACCAACATATCTTCTATGCATTCAAAAACCAAATGTCACAAAGTATTAGTCCAACATCAACTTGTTAGTCATATTACATGCCCAAATAGTTAGTCGAATAGTTAGTAGAGACATGCAACAAATCACAAGATAAGAAACCAAAGTTGAAGTTGAAGTGATACTTACCTTGATGTGTACACATTCACACAGTTTTCACATCATCATTGTTCATTGTTCATTCATTGTTCATTGTTCAAGTTCTCTCAAAACTCTCTCCCCCTTTTTGTCACAAACTAAGCCAAAATTGCAAAAATTTAAGGAGAGTTAAAAATTCCAAAATCAAGAAAAACCTGAGAACTAAAACTAAAGCAAAGTAAAAACAGAACATTAAAGCCTAAAAACTGAAATCCTGCACAAAAAAGATTAGAAGGAAAGTTAAGTCAGTCTGAATACAACAAAAGTTTGAGGACAACTCAATCATCTGAGTCAGAGTCTTCAGAGCTCATGAAGCCTAGTTTCTTCAAGATTCCTTTAAGCATTTCCGACATCGTAGAACATTCTTGTTTCATCTCATGTATGTCCTTGGACATTTTTCTGAGTGCAAGAGCCAGTTTATCTTGGTCTTGATTGATGGAAGACTCTAAGTTTGCCTTTTGGTCGACTTTTCTAGAATTTGAAGAACGTTGTGTGACAATTGACGGAGCAGTCTGTCCTTCATTCCGAGGAGATCTTCTTGGCAAAGAGTGTGAAGTGTCAAGAGGTTCATTGCTTGGTACATTCTTTTTCCTAGTGGAAGACTTTGTCAGCTTCTTGCTCTTTAGGTAAACCTTATTTTCTTCATCAATTCCTTGTTGTACTTCATCAAGAAATGTGTCCCAATCGTCTTCAGACTCAGTTTCAGTTTGAGGAGTATCCTTTGTTTTTGCTTGACCTGTTTCATTTATTTCAATACCCCTAGCTCGTCCAAGTCGTCGAGCAAGTCTTTTTCTTTTAGTCTTCCCAGAAGTTTCTTCCATGGGAGCTTTGCCCTTTTCAGCAGCAGTAAGAGGAGCCTTTGACGTTTCCGCAGGCGCCTTCCCCTTTGAAGCAGTGGGAGCTGTTGCTTCAATTTGAAGCTCAACCCATTCAATTGATTCCTTTTCCGACTCCGTATCGGAATCATCTTTCGCTTTCTTTGCTTTCTTAGCCCTCTTGGGCTTGACAGTGTCCTTGACATGAACCATGGCAGTAAGTAGGAAAATAATCCATGTGATCACCATTTTGATCGCTAGTGAAAAATGTATCCTGTGAAGACAAACTCAAGAACACATGAAAAAATTATTAATTTTCAAAAATTTGAAAAATTGTACCCAAACAATCATAATCATGTAGAGAGACTAAGAATCAAATTAGTTTTGCAAAAAGAATTTTAAAAATAGATCAATTGCATGTTTTTCAAAAATTCCTATTATATGCCCTAAAACAGAATTTTCAGAAATCGAAGCCTAAAAATTCGTTAATCAGAAGAAAACCTAGCATATAATCAAAACTAATCTACCCAGAGTTCTTATTTCAAAAGAGATTTGACCAAAAACCATTCACAAACGAAAAAGATAGAAAAATCTCATCACGTTTTGAAGAAAATAGAGAAAACCTGTGAAAAACGAGATTTTGATCAATAAAACTTACTTGGATTCGAAGAACTTGGGTTAGGAAAGCTCCAAGGTACAAGGATTCTAGAGAGATAGGCTCTAGAGACTTGAGAACAAAAGATTAAGGTAAAAGAAATCCAAACCCTTTCGTTCTATTAAAAACCCTAGCCGTGATCCGGATCGGATCGAGATTTCGATCCGGATTGGCTAGCCGCAGGAAGAAGCCTGCGGTCGGGATCCGGATCACTTAACCCGATCCGGATCAGCTGCAACTTTTTCTTCAGAAAAATTTAGAAAAAATCCATAGAATCCAGAAAAAGTATGTAAGCATTTTAGCACATCAACTTTAAACAAAAATCATCGTTTCATGTCAAGAGAAATAAATTATGTTAAATCTATCAATAACATTCAAATAATGACATGACAATTTATAAAAATTAAAACTTTTAAAGTTGATCAAGATCAAACACATCCATCATGATCTTATGAGTACGGCGTTTATCAAATCATTAAAATGGTAAAGAAAATGAATTACAAAGATCAATAGATGTTTGAAATCCCAAATAAATTATATAATGTATCTAGTCAATCTGTTGAAGAGAGTGGCTCTTTGAGCATCTTTCATTAAAATCCCACCTTATACCAACCTCGAAATTTGACAGAGTCAAGTATCTCAATCATGCATTTTATTTAATCAAAAATTGAACAACCATGCTTGGTATACATGTGGTAGCTGCACACAGTACTCGGACGACCGAGGTGGTAGCTCTTTCCTCCATGTGGTGGTAGTTTTCACACTCATTGGGATGTAACTCTTTCCACATCTTTTGAGCATTTTACTTTTCTTTGACTCCCCCTCAATTGGCTATCAATTAATCTAAAATATAAAGTATTCAACCAAGGATTTGTGACGCCCCCAATAGTCCCACATCGGATGTGGATGGAATTGTGATTGGATTTATATGAGACTTGGACACTAGTAATAATAACTGGGCTTAAGCATTTTGGGCTGTGGTTTGGACCCAACGAGTTATTATTGCTAGTGGGCCGGGTCGTTACATTTGGTATCAGAGCCAATAACCAGCCGGAAGTGTGTGGCGAGTCTCGGCTGAGTCTGGGTCTAGATGACAGGGCTAGCGAGACGAGTCTCACATCGCCTGGTGATCTTGGGCTGCTGTGTGTGTGTTTGGGCTGACGAGGACGTCAGGCCTAAACGGGGGGAGTCTGTGACGCCCCCAATAGTCCCACATCGGATGTGGATGGAATTGTGATTGGATTTATATGAGACTTGGACACTAGTAATAATAACTGGGCTTAAGCATTTTGGGCTGTGGTTTGGACCCAACGAGTTATTATTGCTAGTGGGCCGGGTCGTTACAGGATTGATCTCGAATTCATACTCAACTAAATAGTCAAATAAGATAACAACAATACCAAGAGATCATTGAGAGAGAAATTGATTTTGATCAATTAAAAATGGTTTAATTTAAATAAATGATCAATGTATCAACTGAAATATTATGATATCCAAAGCATAATAAATTTCTAATTATATAAAAGGATGCAAGTAAAGTCAATAATACACATGCTCAATTAATGTACTATGTATAAAGATAGATAAAGAACAAAAACACAAAAACAAAACCTAACCTAAGCAAAAGTTTCAAAAAGAAGTTTATTTCAAGGAAAGCATTCCAATTGCTTTACGCAAATGAATAAAACGTTTTTGATCCAAAGGTTTTGTTAAAATGTCAGCTAATTGATCTTCAGTTGAAATATATGAAAGTTGAAGAGTATTTGATTCAACTAGCTCTCTAAGAAAATGATATCTAAGTTCAATGTGTTTTGTTCTAGAGTGCAACACAGGGTTTTTGGAAATGTTTATAGCACTAGTGTTGTCACAAAGAATTGTTACCGAAGTTGCTGAAATCCGGAAGTCGCTCAACACACTTTTCATCCAAATGAGTTGGGTTGAACAACTACCCGCTGAAATGTATTCCGCTTCGGCAGTCGAGAGTGCTATGCAATTCTGCTTTTTACTGTGCCATGCAACAAGGGAATGGCCAAGATAGAAGCATGCACCACTCGTGCTTTTCCGATCATCCACTGACTCTGCCCAATCGGCATCTGAGTATCCAACAATATCCAAACTAGTTCCCATAGGATACCAAATTCCGAAATTAATTGATCCTTTGATGTACCGGATGATCCTCTTCACCGCTTTCAGGTGAACCTCCTTTGGTGCTGATTGATATCTCGCGCAAATCCCAACACTAAAGGATATATCCGGGCGACTAGCCGTGAGGTAAAGTAGACTTCCAATCATACTTCGATACAGTTTCTCGTCTACATTTTCACTATGTGATTCACTTCCAAGTCCCTTGTGGCTAGTTCCCATTGGAGTCAAAAAATCCTTCGAATTTTCTAAGTCAAACTTTTTAACCAACTCCATTGCATACTTGGATTGACACAAGTGAATACCTTCATCATTTTGTTTAATTTGCAATCCAAGAAAATAAGTCAATTCGCCCATCATGGACATCTCAAATTCGCTTTCCATGGTCTCCGCGAATTTAGAAGCATCATTATCTCTTGTTGCGCCAAATACAATGTCATCGACATATATTTGTGCTACAATGAAATTGTTTTGATAATGCTTCACAAAGAGAGTCCTGTCAGCTCCCCCTCGAGTATAGCCCTTCTCCAAAAGGTGCTTTGTCAGCCTTTCGTACCATGCTCGCGGTGCTTGTTTCAGACCGTAAAGAGCCTTTTTTCAAACGAAAAACATGATTAGGTTGTTTATGGTCTACAAAACCTTTCGGTTGAGCCACATAAACTTCCTCATTTAGAAACCCATTTAGAAACGCGCTCTTAACGTCCATTTGAAATAATTTGATTTTAAAATGACAAGCAATAGCAAATAGTATACGAATGGACTCGAGTCTAGCTACAGGGGCGAAAGTTTCATCAAAGTCTATACCTTCTACTTGAGAGTAGCCTTGAGCAACTAATCGTGCTTTGTTCCTGATGATAGTACTGTTGGGTCGTATATAATACGGATCTAAATAGGGGAAGAAACACCTAGAGGGGGGTGAATAGGTGTAAACGTATAAACACTCCAAAAATCGTTGCGATAAAACCCAATGCGGAAAATAAAATAACACGCAAGATTTTTACGTGGAAAACTCCATCACCGGAGTAAAAAACCACGGGACCGATAACACGGCAGAAATCCACTAGAATTAAAACACGTACAAGGTGATTTACCGTACACACTTACGACTCAACCTTTTCCATACGCTCCTAGAGGATCTTCTCCGCTCGCTCCAGACGCTTCTCGAATCCACGATCTGCGCCCAACGCCGAATCCACGGCGTCCAACGTCGAATCCACGACGTCCGACCGAATCCACGGTCTTCACCCAATAGCACCGTTCGAATCCACGAACGTGCCTCGCTCCGAATCCACGAGAGCGATTGAACCTTGAATCCACAAGGACACGCGAATCCACGCGCCGATTTTTGGGGAAAATCGTTGTTTTTTTGGGTGGTGATGATCCGCCGAATACTTAGATCAAAGATAGATCGGAAATACCATCTAAGTATTCATTAGTTTGATTCAACTCAAGATGTGAGTATGAAAACCTAGAATCAAACTAATCAATATAGATGAAGAAACATAGAGTATTCTCTAATGATTTCCTTTCTTCTCTATATGTGGATCTATAGCCGTATAAGATGATACAAGAAAATGACGGCTATGTGGATTCACCCTAGAAAAGGAGTCATAGGGTGTATTTATAGGTTAGAAACCCTAGGAAGGAGATAAGAATCAAAAACCAACCATTTCTGGATTTTTACGGACGGCGATCCGGATCGTGATAACTAGGATCCGGATCGTCATAACGAAACAGCCAATTCCAGAAAAACGAAGGTTCGGGATCCGGATCATGTGACTACGATCCGGATCGTTCATACAGTTCACCAAACATCAACGTTCGGGATCCGGATTGCGAAGCAAGATCCGGATCGTTCAAGGTAGATGGTAAACTCAACGTTCGGGATCCGGATCAAGAGACTACGATCCGGATTGCGACGATGTATGAACGAACCACCTTCGGGATCCGGATCGAACAACCTGATCCGGATCCTGAACATGTCCCAAGTCCAGTTTTTGATTTTTATGCAATGAAAGATTCTTCCAAGTGTTTCTACACTACAAGAAGTATTCGGATCACACAAATTCTTTAGTTAAACATACCTGATCCTTTTGAATTCTTCTTTCTTGAGATTGAGTTAAATGATCCAACTTTCTTCACCTTCAATCTTCAGGACTTGAAACTTTCACGAAACTACGCCAACTCAAATTCTGTAACAATCTCCCCCTTTGGCGGTTTCGTGACAAAACATAGATCCACTAAAGAAAATTCAAAAAGATATTTTTGTTGCTATCACCATACAACAAAAATTTACAATGGAGATCCAAAATACAATACATGAGTTAAACTCCTAAAACAGACTCTAGACTTAGACATCTGTACTCTCTGCAAAAAGAAATCATTCTTGACAAAAGAAATCGTTAGATACCTCAAGAATTTTGTACTATTCAAAAACCACAAGCAGAGATGAAGTTTAAACTCATTTATACTTATCATGACATTTATATTCAGATATGTAAACAGATCATAGTTAAAAAAACACCAACATATCTTCTTTGCACGTAAAAACCAAATGTCATGAACATGTTTGTGACAAATTTATATATATATAGATATGTAATTGATCAGAGTTAAGAACCAACATATCTTCTATGCAATCAAAAACCAAGTGTCACAAACTTGTTAGTGAACAACAACTTGTTAGTTATATTACATGCCCAAATAGTTAGCAAATAGTTAGTCGAGGCATGCATTCATACAGACGAAAACCTCAAGTTGAGATCATACTTACCTTGATATTCATCCAGTTGATTCAAACATTGTTCACTTACCTTGATGTTTCATGATTCATACCATCATTCATTGTTCATTGTTCAAATCATTGTTCTAAACTCTCTCCCCCTTTTTGTCACAAAACAAGGCCAAAAATTACAGAAGTGGAGAGAATGATTAACAGTTTAAGTTCGAGAACTAAAATCTCAAATAAAACAAAACTTGCACAACAGTAGGATTTAAACATATGCATAAAAACAGAAATTAGAAGGATACGGATCATTCAGACTCGTCTGAACTGATACAGCCGAGGATTTGGAAAATCTTCTTTATTCGCTTGTTCATTGCTGATTGCTTTTTATTTACCTTCTTTATTTCTTCCTTTACCTCAATCAGTTCATTTGATATACGTTCTTGCTCGTTTGAGAGCCTTTGCTGTTCTCTATAGATTGAGGTAACAGAAGCATCATCATCAGAAGTTGATTGTGGTGCTTCTTGTGCCGGAGGTGCTGGTTGAACTGGAGGAGCTGCTGCCGGTGCAGAGGTTGTTGCTTGTTGTCGTTGTTCTCGTTGCCGGTGAAGAGGCATGAATGGTTCATCTGGCTTCGTCGAAAGAGACTTTACAATTGTCGTGTCATTGATTGTTCCTAGACTGTGCAGATAGGAACTCGCATTTGTGTCAGCTTTAAATTTGCGAAGAATGCGCATGATGATCATTGGAAAAGGTAGTCTCTCTGACGGATGAGCTTGCTCCACATATCGTGCCATCCTTGACCAGATGATGTAGGGAATGTTTAAGTTAGCTCCCATTGCTGCTGCGGGATTTCCGAGTAAATAAAGAAATATCATTCTTTCCCACCGAAGAACCTTGGTGTTCATGTTTGGAATAATATTGTAACAAACAATGAGATTTAAGATGCGGTACTCTGGTCGTAGTTCTTTAGAGAACACGGAGTTTCCTGTCGACCGAGTATTTGGAACACAGATTCCATCAACTACCACTCTCCAGGAGAAGGTGTTGAAAACTTGATTCTTCAGATAATGAGTGCCATCGGCTCGGGCGTCCATCCCAAGTACTTCACCAATTAGCTGAGGCGTTACTTTGATTCTGACATTCTTGACTAAAGTTTGAAAATCCCGACGCCCGCTTTCCTGATCAACTAGATAGCAGGCATTCTGATAAAACATCCTCACTGAGTGAAGACAATACCCAGTGGTCTCCGGGAAATCGCAAATGGGAGCAAGACCTCTCTGGTCAAACAAAGTCCCGAACGTCTGAGAACGTTGCGTTAAGGCTTTTACATCAACATGCCTTTCTCCAATGCATTCTCTGTTTTCAAAATCCTTTATTCTAGCCGAGCTGACAAAGTCTTGTGCAGGTGCTTGGCCAGCAGCTGGTTGCTCAATGGTGATTCCTCGAGCACTTCCTCTCTTGCGAGCAACACTTTTTCTTCTTGTCTTCCCAGAAGTTTCTTCCATTGGAGCTTTCCCTTTTTCAGCAGCAGTAGGTTTTGAAGCTTCAGCAGTTGCTTTCCCTTTGGAGACAATGGGAGCAGCTTGCTCAATTTCGATGTTATCCCAGTCGATCGACTCTGTCTCTGATTCAGTGTCGGAATCAACCTTAGTCTTCTTTGCTTTCTTAGCCTTCTTAGGCTTGGCAGTATCCTTGACATGTACCATGGCAGCAAGTAGGAAAATAATCCAAGTGATCACCATTTTGAGTGCTAGTGAAAAATGTATCCTGTGAAGACGAACTCAAGAACACATGAAAAATTGTTAATTTTCAAAAATTTGAAAAATTGTACCCAAACAATCATAATCATGTAGAGAGATTAAGAATCAAATTAGTTTTGCAAAAGGACTTTTAAAACTAGATCAATTGCATGATTTTCGAAAATCCTTATTATATGCCCTAAAACCGAAATTTTAGAAATCGAAGCCTAAAAATCCGTTAATCAGGAGAAAACCTAGCATATAATCAAAACTAATCTACCCAGAGTTCTTATTTCAAAAGAAATTTGATCAAAAACCATCCACAAACAAAGTTGATCCAAGAAATTCGTGCGTTTGAGGAGGAAAAGAGAAAAACGGTGAAAAACCGAGATTTTGATCAATAAAACTTACTTGGAATTGAAGAACTTGAGTTTGAAAGCTTCCAAGAAGGATGAAATCTAGAGAGAAGCGCTCTGGAAACTTTTGAACAAAAGATTGGAGTAAAAGAAATCAAAACCCTTTTGTTCTTTATAAAAACCTAGCCGCGATCCGGATCCTCCCGAGCTTGCGATCCGGATCGGCTACCCGCAGTGAGAAAACTGCGTTCGGGATCCGGATCGGCAGGTCCAATCCGGATCGTCAGCCCGCAGGAGAAAACCTGCGTTCGGGATCTGGATCACCTTGCCCGATCCGGATCGGCCCAACTTTTCTTTAGAAAATTTCAGAGAAATTCAGGAAAATCCAGAAAAAGATTGTAAGCACAAATGTGTATCAACTTTAAACAAAAATCATCGTTTCATACAACAAGAATTAGATTATGCCAAATCTATCAATAATATCCAAAATGAAACGAAAATTTACAAGAATTAAATCCCTTAAAGTTGAACACCTTCAATCACATCTAACTTGATCTTATGAGTAATGCCTTTATCAAATCATCAATTCAGTAAAGAAAATGAAATACAAAGATCAATAGATGTTTGAAATCCCAAATATAGTAGATAATATTTCTAGACAATCTGTTGAAGAGAGTGGCTCTTTGAGCATCTTTCTTTAAACTCCCACCTTATACCAACCTTGAAATTTGACAGAGTCAAGTATTTCAATATGCACTTTACTTAATCAAAAATTTGAACAACCATGCTTGGTATACATGTGGTAGCTGCACACAGTACTCGGACGACCGAGGTGGTAGCTCTTTCCTCCATGTGGTGGTAGTTTTCACACTCCTCATTGGGATGTAACTCTTTCCACATCTTTTGAGCATTTTACATTATCTTTGACTCCCCCTCAATTGGCTATCAATTATTTAAGATATAAAGTATTCAACCAAAAATTGATCTCGATTTCATACTCGACTAAACAGTCAAATAAGATAATGACTATACCAAGAGATCATTGAGAGAGAAATTGACTTTGATCACTTTAGAAGATGATTTAATTAACATAAACGATCATTGCAACAATGACATATTATGATGGCAAAAGCATAATAAATTTCTAAATGTGTGAACAGATGCAATTAAAGTCAATTATGATCTATGCTCAATTAATGTCCTATGTACAAACATAGATAAAGAACAAAACAAAAACAAATACAAAACCTATCCTAAGCAAAGATTTCAAAAAGAAGATTATTTCAAGGAAAGCATCCCAATTGCTTTTCGTAAATGAATAAAACGTTTTTGATCCAAAGGTTTTGTTAAAAAGTCAGCTAATTGATCTTCAGTTGAAATATATGAAAGTTGAAGAGTATTTGATTCAACTAGCTCTCTAAGAAAATGATATCTAAGTTCAATATGTTTTGTTCTAGAGTGCAACACAGGGTTTTTTAGAAATGTTAATTGCACTTGTGTTGTCACAAAGAATTGTTACCGAAGATGCTGAAATGCGGAAGTCACTCAATACGCTTTTCATCCAAATGAGTTGAGTTGAGCAACTTCCAGCTGAAATGTATTCCGCTTCGGCAGTCGAGAGTGCTATGCAATTCTGCTTTTTACTGTGCCATGCAACAAGGCAATGGCCAAGATAGAAGCATGCACCACTCGTGCTTTTCCGATCATCCACTGATCCTGCCCAATCGGCATCTGAGTATCCAACAATGTCCAGACTTGTTCCCATAGGATACCAAATTCCGAAATTAATTGATCCTTTGATGTACCGGATGATCCGTTTCACCGCTTTCAGGTGAACCTCCTTTGGTGCTGATTGATATCTCGCGCAAATCCCAACACTAAAGGATATATCCGGGCGACTAGCCGTGAGGTAAAGTAGACTTCCAATCATACTTCTATACAGTTTCTCGTCTACATTCTCACTATGTGATTCACTTCCAAGTCCCTTGTGGCTAGTTCCCATTGGAGTTGGAAAATCTTACAATTTTCTAGATCAAACTTTTTGACCAACTCCATTGCATACTTGGATTGACTCAAGTGAATACCTTCATCATTTTGTTTAATTTGCAATCCAAGAAAATAAGACAATTCGCCCATCATGGACATCTCAAATTCGCTTTCCATGGTCTCCGCGAATTTAGAAGCATCATTATCTTTTGTTGCACCAAATACAATGTCATCGACATAGATTTGTGCTACAATGAAATTATTTTGATAATGCTTCACAAAGAGAGTCCTGTCAGCTCCCCCTCGAGTATAGCCCTTCTCCAAAAGGTGCTTTGTTAACCTTTCGTACCATGCTCGCGGTGCTTGTTTCAGACCGTAAAGAGCCTTTTTCAAACGAAAAACATGGTTAGGTTGTTTATGATCTACAAAACCTTTCGGTTGAGCTACATACACTTCCTCATTTAAAAACCCATTTAGAAATGCGCTCTTGACGTCCATTTGAAATAATTGATTTTAAAATGACAAGCAATAGCAAACAATATACGAATGGACTCGAGTCTAGCTACAGGGGGCGAAAGTTTCGTCAAAGTCTATACCTTCTACTTGAGAGTAGCCTTGAGCAACTAGTCGTGCCTTGTTCCTGATGATAGTACCATCTTCATCTTTCTTGTTCTTGAAGATCCATTTGGTACCTATCACATTATGTTGCTTTGGAGGCTTCGTTAATTCCCAGACTTTGTTTCGCTCAAATTGATGGAGCTCTTCCTGCATTGCTTTAATCCAGTAGTCATCCTGAAGAGCTTCATCTATTGTCTTTGGTTCCGATTAAAGATACATAGCAAGCAAATCCGCAAACCAACTGCCTTCGAGTTCTAACGCCTTCTTGTGGATCTCCAATGATGTTCGATTCCGGATGATCCTTGGAGATTCGTAGCGTTTGTTGAAAACGGAGTACTCGGAGGTACAACGAGATGATTCCTGCACATCAGGATAAACTAGAAGACCATTAGATGCATCATTAATATTGGAAGTATTATTATGAGAAGATGCACTAGCAGGAGATCATCATCTAGAGAGATATCGAGGGTAGATTTTTCAGATTCAAAATGAGAAGCTTCATCTACTTTAACATTTATAGATTCTACGATCGTCTTAGATTCAATGTTAAATACTCGATATGCTCTGCTATTCGTAGAATAACCCAAAAAGATCCCTTCATCACTTCGAGAGTCGAACTTTCCAAGATTTTCACGGTCACGTAAGATGTAACATCGACTCCCGAAGATACGAAAGTACTTGATATCCGGTTTTCTACTAAACCACAGCTCATATGGTGTATTCAAGGTTCCTGGGCGCAAATACACTCTGTTAATGATATAGACAGCGGTGTTCACAGCTTCAGCCCAAAAATATAGCGGTAATTTCCGGCTATGAAGCATCACACGCGCCATCTCTTGAACAACCCTGTTTTTGCGCTCAACAACACCATTCTGCTGAGGTGTATAGGGTGCCGAGAATTCATGTTTAATGTCATTTGAAGTACAAAAGTCAATGAATTTTGAATTTATGAATTCTCCACCCCTATCACTTCTAACACGAATGATCTTTTCATTCTTTTCAATCATAATACGATGGCAAATCTCATGAAAAGAGTCAACGTATCAGCTTTCTCTCTCAAAAATGCTACCCAAGACAAAACCGAAGAGAAATCATAACCAATAA